>VYXH01003993.1:626094-639063 GCA_013397275.1 Burhinus bistriatus | reverse complement strand
GTGGACAGCCGGCTGAACATGAGCCAGCAGTGTGCCCAGGTGCCAATGGCATCTTGGCCTGTATGAATAATAGTGTGGCCAGCAGGAGCAGGGAAGTGATTGTGCCCCTGTACTCAGCACTGCTGAGGCCGCAGCTTGAGTCCTGTGTTGAGTTTTGGGTGCCACAGTCTAGGAGGGACGTTGAGGTGCTGGAGCGTGTCCAGAGAAGGACAACAAAGATGGTGAGGGGTCTGGAGAACATGTCTTATAAGGAGCGGCTGAAGGAATTAGGATTGTTTAGTCTGGAGAAGAGAAGGTTGAGGGGAGACCTTATTGCTCTCTACAACTACCTGAAAGGAGGCTGTAGTGAGATGGGAGCTGATCTCTTCTCCCAAGTAACTAGCACAAGGACAAGAGGGAACGGGTTCAAGTTGAGCCAGGGGAAGTTTAGGCTGGACATTAGGAAAAAATTTTTCACTGAAAGAGTTATCAAGCACTGGAACAGGCTGCCCAGGGAGGTGGTTGAGTCACCATTCCTAGAGGTGTTTAGAAGTCATGTAGATGTGGTGCTTAGAGACATGGTTTAGTGGCAGACCTGGTAGAGTAGGGTCAATCGTTGGACTAGATGATCTTAAAGGTCTCTTCCAACCTAAACAATTCTGTGATTCTATACACAGTACTATTTTCCTAAATAATAGCTCCAAGTTTTGAGAAATGCGATACCAAGAACATCTCTGACAGCTGGCCGAGCTAACAAGGACTGAGCACAGACCCTTTGGGCTCAACACAAAAAAAAGGATTTTGGTCAGTCACTTTTTGTAAGGTTATTTTCACTATTGCTCCTCAAATCCTGGTAGCTGATCATACAAAACACTTTTCAATTACTTTAGAAACCCCCATCAGTCACTGAGGAGGAAGAACACGAGCAGCGTGTACTCTACCTTTTCCAGCCTGTGATGCAGAAGAATTCTCCTTTGTCTTAGGCTGCAAATGTCCAACCAGCGTGTACTGTTCAGGTACCTTGTAGAGTTTATCTGTGCTGCGGGCAACTTCTTCTTGCATTGCCATCAGCGAGCGCTCAGACAGTACCGGTGAATTGTTGTCGTAAGGGGAGACATCTCCACTTGAAGCTTTGTTGGAGTCTGTGGAAGAATGTCTTCCTCCTGCAGAGTAGGAACCTTCTGACCGCAGCATCTCAGGGCTCCTGAGAAATTTTGATAAACAAACTACTGTTAATGAAAAACGTTTGATGTTCATAGCTGCAGGTGCACTTTGACATCATACAAATAAAATCAAATACAGGAGTATGATCACAGCTGCTGAAATGAAAACACTTCAGAAGCAGTACAGAAGTGAATTTTCCATGAGTAAAACTTTTGCCATGAAGTGGCCAGCAGAGGCCACTAAAAATCAGAAGATGTTGCTGTCAAGAAAGGAAAAAACAAAAAACACACAACTGTACAGTTCACCACAGGAAATTAAATAGTGAATCAATTCCTTATGTTACCTTGACAATTTAGCTTGTTGCAACAGTAAATCTGAGGGCATGATAGGGAAGATTAGTTTGATGCTAAGCAGTATGCTGAAATGACTTCTTCCATTCTGAAGTACTACACAGTCAGAGAAACCAAAACTTTAGCTCGCCTCTCACGCTGTAAGAAAGATCCTCTTCTAGAGACAACAGAATGTAAATATTCTACAGGGGACAAACAGATGTATCTACTGTACTTCTGATGGGGGCAACAAACAACTGGCTCTGCTGATAACTTCTACAACTTCTTTTACCCTTTCACCTTTATATCATCAACAACATGGCCTGCATTTAATTTGGAAAAAAAAGAAAAGGCAAACAAAACACCCACCAAAGTCCAGTCAAGGCTCAGAGAGACAACTCTAATTTTTGAAGTGTGTTGGGAACATTCAGGGAGATTTCTTGACCTGTTACAGTTTACTACGCAAATAGGAGGCAGTTCGTGACTCACTGAACCTCTCAAAGAATATGTAGAAATACTCTGTAAACAAATATAACTTTTTTCCTATTGGTCATCCCTAATTTATATTTCTATTACTCATTTTTCATTTTTCTGGACCTTGATCTCTGTTTTATTAGATGCTTATCTTTTTGCTTCTCTTGAGTCAAACACTTCTCTCAGTGACCTCACGTTAATATCTGCTGTAATTGCATGTGATATGGCAGAGGCTCATTCTTGTAAATGTGTACTGAAAATAGTCAGCCCTTCTCAGAGCCAAATCCAAAGAGAGTTTGAACTAAGTGAGCAGCCAAAGCACATTACTTGTTATGGAACAATAACCCTCTTTCCAGACAAATTAAATAAAACCGAAGAAAGAAAATAAAGAAAACACACAGTGGTAAGACAGGCTAGCCACAGCACACTAAATACTAATACAGAAATAATGACAAAACTTAACACCACTTTCAAGCTTTATTTTTTTTCCTGGATGATTTACATATTGCATGTCCTAAATCATAAAATATATGCACTCAACATCATGATTATAATGTTATTCAATATTCCATTTTTTTTCCCCCATATAAAAGCAACCATAAAGTGTTGGGAATTAATTAACTAAGTTTACTTCTCAGTAACTCCTAGCAAGAAATGCATCACTGAACTGATCCTGAACCTTAACTTGGGCCAACTCAAAAAAAAAGAGCTCCCATTTGGCAAAGTAATACTGTCCCAGGTTTCCCAGTGTGGTTGGTATGGTAATGTTGGGGAGTCATTTAAAAAAAAAAGTAAATCATGCCTCAATTATGTAACTTCCCATCTCAGTTTCTCATCTGAAGATGAGTTCAATGTAAACTAATGTATAAACAGCCACACACTGAAGAATTATTGTCTTTTAAGTATGTACAATTCTATCACAAATATTTTCTTTTTTTTTGCCCCTTACTCCTTTCTTTCTGTCTTCCTAAGTTCTAAAAAGGCTTGTGCAGTGAGTGTGACTTAAGACAAGATTTCAGCAATGTCTTGGGAATTTTAGAAGAACCAGAAAGACCTGAGAGAAATGGGGAGAAATGTTGGTATCTGTAGGTTTCCTATGGCCAAATGTCCTTCTCTCCAGCTTTCTAGAGTGAATATCAGCTAAGCCTCACCCTGCTAGCATACAGACATATTTAGCACTAATGGTGACAGCAATAAGGCTTGTCACACGTAAATCTTTGCAGAATCAAAACCTATGTTGCACAGGGCAAAGAGAGAGGTATACCACCATTTAGCCACGGCAAGGTAACACAAGGAATAGGGGAAAGGGAAATGGAAATGAAGGAATGTGGGAACATAAACTTGAGCTTTGTGAAACACTGATTTTACGTCTTACCTTGAATGATCTGTTATAGTCTATCTCTTCTCAAGACAGAGCTCCTGATAAAAATTTACTCGAATGGAAACTGTCAAGTCTTTGGAAAGATCCAAATGTTCAAGTTTCTAAACTCATTTACAGATTCTGCTAGTAAGCTCATGCAATTATATATATAACATCACTTTCAAATTTGTTTGGAAAAAATAGTTTTAAAAATCAAAGAAAATGCCTGTGGACTCTACCAAACTTACTACAAGAAGCCATCAACACGGATTGAACACTTTAAAGTTGGAAATTGATCTCACACATTTGCAGCTTTACCATGCTCTTCATGAACAAAATAAAACACATCTTACAAAAGATTTTGGCTTGCATCTTTCCAAATAAAGAATGAATTCTCACATATTCCTTAAAACAAAACTTTTGCATCTGTTTGCTTTATGGTTTGAGTTCAGTAGCAAATGGATGTTATTTGTCTTCCCCTGGATAGCTGTGAGATTCTCTACCCCCATACTGGGGAAAAACTAAATTGGGAGGCAAATGTAAATACTGCACAAGATACCCACTTGCCTATATGCAGTCTATGAGTAAGGGCAGATTATGACCTCCACAAAGAATAATAGAAGATTACGTACTATCAAATGCGAGAAATGGGAAGGCAAGTAAAGTATTTTCTAGTGGTTATGAACTATGTTACGGAAAAGATTTAGAAAGTGGTTATGTACAAACTGAAAGATTTGAAAGCTGCAGAAGGAACCTATGCCACATGTGTTCAAAAATACTATTTCAGATTCCAAACCAAAAATCAACTATGCTATGAGGGAGTCTTGGGCTCTCCTTTTTAACTGCTATCCACCAGAGTCTACTTGCATGGGTGAAATGGGAAGATGTTAATAATAATAATAATTACTTCTACTGGGGATATTGCTGCTTTTCTACTGCCATCAAGGTCATCAAAACAGGAAATCCCTTTCTGGTTTTGGCAGAAATCGTCTTCTGTTACACCTTAAAGCTTCCAAACGGGAAAACAATTATGTCTTACAAGAGGCAAATAATACAGAGTGTGAAGGCTTGGCAGCATGCAGTAGTAATTTCCATACATATTTGAGCAACACAGGTGCCACCAACAAAACAGATTATTATGGGATTATGATGTGGTTGCAACTCTAACAGGGTAGAGGACTCAATGATTCAGGGAGCCTCCGCAGCTTTGAAAACTGCATTTACGCATATTGTATGGCCTATTGTATGGCTTCATCTTTGTGCCACAGGTCAGGATGGATTAAAATCCACCATCACCAGCCAAAAAATTCCATAACTTTGAAACTCATTTACTCTAAAAGGACTACTAACCATGATAAACAATAATCATAAGAAACACATTTTATTTTTGCATTAGTTTAAAGATGTTTCATCTTACAGCTGGAAACCCCAAATTCCATTCTCATCAAGACAACATACCAAACAGTTGGGAAAGTCATCCACAAATGCACACTTCATAATTGCTGCCCATGATAATCAGTGCTTTACCATTAATGACTTCCATAAACTCCCTGACACATCATTCACAATGCTCTGCTCTTAAGAGAACTGAAAGATGAGGAACATCTGATTTGTCCTCCTCTGGGGAGGAAAAGACATTGTGTTTTCTCTGTTACATCAGAGCCAAGAAAGCATTTGTAATGACATCAAAAGCAGAGATGTGAGGGCAATTGCAGAAGCAGGACCTTCAGAGCAATTAATGTGACACTAAAGTCTTGAAGTTGATTCCTTACCCTACGCTATGCAGCCAACTAGCTTTTCTGATGAAGATTGTCTCAAGAATATGTAAAGTTTTCTGTTCCACAGATCCCAATTTGGATCTTGAGTACACGACCAGGATATTTCCGAGAGTCGTAAGGATGTATTTTGGAGGTTCATTTTTATCAAATCAAGACAAACATCTCCTCATTGTCTGCTGCCTCACATTTCTTACAGGAAAAATAACCAACAAGTATGTAGCCTCAAAATTGAGATTACGTTCTGAAATAGATTAATCTCTTAAGAGCATCACAATCCTAGCAATAACACTAAGAAACATTCCCTCTAATTGCCTGGAATATCTTAACCAAGAAGTTGCAATCACAGTGAAAACATATGACATTAACATTAAGAATAAATCACTTACATGATAGCAGAGTAGAAGAAAGATGACAGATAGTAAATTCTCCCTATCTCAGTGATACTTCATCTGCCCATTACTGAAAATACAATAAATTTGTACTAGTGTAGCTATATGTTCCTATTTGGGTTTGAAACCTTTTCTTACAAAACATCTTTTGTCAGATGTGACCAGCTTTGCATAAAAGATCCATTTTCTCCTGTAGGCATGCATGCTGGCTGAAAAGTAAGGAAGCTCAAGGAAAGGTCAATTAACTTAAAGGAAATAGGATCTAACAATAATCTGTTACATCCACCACGATTTGTGACAAATTTATGCTCAACTGATATGTGCAGCCACATGTGAGACACAATTTTATGTCTTTATATTATATAGATGGTGAAATCCAGCATGAAGGTTTTTATTAGCTTGAGTTAGAAATAATATGATCCTTTCAAACTGAGGGCTTAAAGAAAGAAGTTTCTACAGACTTTATCATATGTCATATGATTTGCAGTGTCTCTCCTAACTGTGGTCTTGGCTCACGGCAAATGTGAAACAAGTGTAAAAGACAGCTAAGGTACCTCTAATTATCCTGCATTTATTGTGATCTAAACATACACGTGGTTATTTGTCAGTCAGATATAAACTAACTGAAATTATTTCATGTCTGTGGTACACTAAGAAAACACACAGAAACAATAACCACAAATACCTGTGATAATTTGCTAGTGCATGTGGTGTGTTCCTGTGGTTAAGTCAAAAAACTAATAAAATCCTTAGAACATGATATATTTTGCGCATATTTTTGTTTTTAATTTTTCTAATTAAAGAAAGCTTTTTCCACCATGTGTTAATTATACTATTTCTTTTATACTGCTTTCTTTAAAGCGAGGCACGCTATGACATTACCTCCAACTATACAATATTCAGACGGAGAGAAAAGAAAAAATCACCGCTAACTGACTGTACAAATTCAATTTTAATTATATTCTGAATGCACTAGGCACTTTCCACACACACAGGAAGACAAAGTCCAATCTGTCCCAGAGAGTTTAGGGTTTAGGAAACCTCTGAAAAATTACTTAAAGCAAGCTTGTAAAATTTTGTGATTTTTGGGTCTGACATGTTGGGATTCACTAGAATAAAGGCAATGACTGTGTGTCCCATGAGAAAGCCAGGAATCCTGTTAATCCAAATATACAAACTCATAGCATTAAGGCACACGGGTGTAGGCATACATACACCATACAAGAAGTTGGAATACGTTACGTATCATAACTGCAATAGTGACCGGTGTGATTTTTTTTCTCTTCAAATCTTCCACAAAGCATACAATTAAATAATATCCAAAGAATCTCCATAAACCTGTTGTTGCGGCAGTTGATTGTTTACAATGTCCTATGTATATACAATAGGAAGAGAAGAACAAACTGGTGAAACGGCTAGCTGTGACTGTGTTAAGGCACTCTAGGGTGTGTTTCAAGGATAGTGTAATACACAACTCCTGTTACTGAAGACTACAACAAACCCAAGACATGAACCAGCAGATAACTAGAATACATCCTGTCAGATAATAGTGCACTGAATATTTTTATGTACATATCATTCTGTTCTCTGCAGCAGAACACAATCTTTCCTCTGAATCGGGAAACAAGATTTGTCTTTAGAAAACACTGTACAAGAGTCATAATTTCTTTGGCAGAGTCTGTGTAATGGGAGGATATTTCTACTCCACTGTAGACAGTGCAGAAGAGCTGTGGAAAACTAGAACCTCTTGAACACTTCCAGTGGGAGATAGAAATTCCCAGCAGAAACAGGGATGATGAAAAAACAGATTACTCACGATGTCTGGGAAGCTTTCCTCCTCAACAAATAGTCCACAACATCTGGGTCAGTCTCTAATAGGCTAATAAGCACTTCATTCTGTAGGTCAGGGGAAACCTATGAAGATAACAAAAAATACTTAGTTGGAGATTAATATCCTTTCACATACATTCATTTTGTACTCTGCTTAATGTAAAAGATCAAGTACAAATACATTTACGTAAAGTATATAAAATAAATATTCAGAAGCTTCAATTTAAAAAAGAAATTTCATGTAACAACAGGTGAAGTAGGACTAAAGAGCACTTTGTACAATGTCAAATGCTGATTACTGTTGCGTAACCCACTGGTATCCAGTTGGGTATTATATCTGATAACAAGAGTGGGATTACTCATGTATCGCAATTTTAAAAGCTCCAGTTCAGGGTCCTCACCTTACATCACCATTCAAAGATCTGGAGACAAATTTCCATTCCAAGTGACTACTTCTCTTCTTTTAGAAACAATGTGAAATACAATTACACAAGAAGGAGAATGTTTCTTCATATATTCTGTGGCATTTGACTTATTTATGTCTTTCTCATATGGATATTTCATGGTAACTGTTCTATCTACGGAGTTCTTCAATTGTTTCATTTCAGTGAAAGCTGCCAAAAGTCAACATTTTTCTAACTGAAGCCTTATAAACATTTAATGTTCATGTATCCGTATGGCCAAATCCTGGGATCTAGAAGCATTTAAATTTCTGCTTATGCTCAACCAGAACTTGAATAATTACAGAGTTCATCTGTCCGTTACTCAGGTTTACAAGGGAGTCCTGTTGGATCTCCAGCCACTCCGGACTTTGGGTAGCAGCAACAGGTTCAGCCAGAATTTGTGTCATCTTCTTTGGACTTTGGCCTTCTGATTTGCTAACTCTGTCTAGTGCACTTTATACGAAAATTAAACTTCAAAACACTTGATAGCTTCAGTTGCTGCAGGATGTAGCAACATCTCCTGGGCAGGTAGCAGGAATGGCACTCCAAAACCTGCCCAAGCAACCTTTGTGCTTCCAGCTGCATTTTACATGAGTCTTATCAATCCTTAACTGAGCTTGTCCACATCACAGTGGAACATTCAATTCAGCCTTCAAAGCACTGAAAAAGATGAAATCATCTGAGAAATGTGAACTAACAACCCAGGTTCACTCATTGCAGATGGAGCTGCAGGCAAGACAATCTCAGCAAGGGCCATCAACTGTGCAATATGCTTCTGGATGCAATTTGTCAGAGCCTCAATCTCTTGACCTTCAGGTCACACTGCACGGGCCATTTGTTCTCCCTGACATTTCCTGGGAAATAGGAATAGAATTACTAATAGATTCCTCAGGGGAACACCTCAGTTTGGGAGGTATTTAGGGAGTCAAGTTACAGAAAAGGAGTATTTCTTTAAAAAAGGAAATAATTTGAAAATAAATGAAGATATGCATCATTTAATTCAAATTGATCCAAAATCTCTATGAAAAACTTGTGTGACCACATATTTCTTTCTCAAAATTGTGTTTAGCCTCTAAGCCGGAAAAATAGCTTACTGATGGTCATTGATATACTAGCCTTTAAATAAATTATCTTATCTTTATAGGAATACATTTTTGGAAACCTGATGTGCTGTAATTTCTCCATTCAGACAGACTTTCTATACAGTAGAATAAAGTCCCGATAAAGTTTGAGGGTAAAGTGGAATCCACGTCTTTCTGATCTAACTTCCTATTCAGCTTTATATCGAGTTGATAAACTTGTAAGAATCTACTGAGAGGACTTTGTCAGAAAAATAAAAATATATTTTCCATTATTAAAAAGAAAATAAATCAGGCTTTCATTCCATAAAAATGAATCTGAAAGAGTTCCAACAGGAAGTTCAGTTCCAACTGAAAGCATCTGTGAAACCCAAACTTAACAGTTCTATTGAGTTATAGGACTTTTATCTGAGTGAATGAGGGCGTATTGATCTATGATCCTTCAACTGGATTTGTATTGATGGTCTCCTTGCTAGCTGTCTGCTGGATTTTCGGTTTCCTCCTGTGCAGCAATTTACTTCAGTTTCGTTAACTAACTTGCAAGTGTAGAAATGATACACATGTAATTATAAATTTACACTTACAGAGAATTAATATATTGGTATCTCAGGAAGATGTTACAGAGCTGCAATAACTATTACTGAATTAATTGTTTAACTGGCAGTTGTGGCTGAGTAGATGGATGAGAACTTGAAATTCAGGGACAGAAGGGAAGCCAAGGCACTGCTGAAATAACAGCTGTTGAGCACATACTGGGATGGATCAGAGGGCTCTGGGGTTGTCAGGACTCCAGTAGGGTAGTAGAGAGTCTGAGATTTTGGGGCTGGGTGCTACATAAGAGCCACAGAAGGGTGGAGGGACACTTGAAGTGTCTTCTTTGCGCTGTCCCTTGCTACTGATGTGGCACAGAGAGGCATCATGTGACTGTTTCCTCAGTGGAAGGGTCACTGTAGCCTCTAACAGTAAAAATAAGAAATTTCAAACACTTTGTTGTGCTTCTGTGCAGCAGGGCTGGATTTGAGCACCAGGAGGTGAAAATGCATGACCAAACTGCTCTTCTCCATCTTGCATGCCAAGTCACAGCCAATGAGATAAAGTGTGGTTGAGTTGCACCTCCCTGCACCCAGTTGCTGGGCATAGTTCCGAGACCGGCAGACAACAGTCCTTCGTACATTCCTGTAAAACGTTTTAATGCAACCCTAAGACTCACTGAAATGTATAAGAATTCGACATGAAAGACTTTAACATCGATGAAGCAAAGTCAGAATCCATCTTCCATATGAAATCCATGTGTTTGCATATTACTGGTATTAATGATAAATACTTAATAAAACAAGTCCCCAGTATCCTGGGTTGTTCTGACAAACAGAACTTTCCTGACCCACGAATATGTCAGAATCATTCTGATATTGTGGTCAGGGCTCCACAACACATCCTGGTTTCCTAGGTTTTATTTCACAAATGTTATGCCAGTTTCAATGCTGAAGCCAATCAACGTTTTATAACCTCCCCATATACAAAAGTAACAGAAAAAAAAATAAACCAAACACAAAAACACCTTAGCAGCAATACACTGTATGTTATAGCTGTAGCTGAATGCTTGAGTCCAGATGTTTTTCTTTTTGTAAGTAGCATAAATGTCAAGTATAAATAGCAGTCCTGGTTTGGCCCCACTCTTATGGGTTTGGAAAACGAATTGCTGCTGCCTGATTTCAAATGATCAGAGTTTTATTACAATTACATGTACAAGTCTTTTCCTTTCAATGCATGTATTACCAAAGGATGCACCAGGCTAATTACCTTCAGAATACAAAGAGTCTCCCCGTGCTGCCGAAAAAAACATGAAAAAGATGAAAGTAAACCCTGATAGAAGCTTTACAAAACACTAACTATGAGTAATTTGACACAATCCTACGGATCAACTATCATGTGTGCGTCTAGACATTGCTCCAGAAAACAGGCAGAACTTGCCATATTGTTTGTTAAACTATGGCAACGCAAGAGTAAAAGCACCCTGAGATGCTCATCTGTTAGATATTTCTATACATTTCACATCAATGTATTTCAGCTTTCAGGAGAGCATCTGAGATAGGTTTATCCTTCTCTCACAGGCAGCTAGTCTCTCATTTTAAAATCTGATTCTAATCTCCCTCTGCAATATGAAAAGCTACTCTGGAAAACAAAAGAAAACTCTTTTTTCCACACTGTGTTTAACCTTCAGCTGCAAATGCAAGCATTGAAGAGATAAAGGAATAAATCCGTCACAATTAAAAGAGACCGTATGTAGGTTAGTCTAACCCTAAGCCCCACCCTTTCCACACTGAAAGTCTGAATATGTGCCTGAAGTATTATGTGCTGAGATGTGGCTGTGCTGTAAAATGTTCTTGAAGAGAAACAACAACAAGAAAACTTAAAGTATTGCAAGTATTCTTATTCAAGTATTATTTTAAACTTGCTAGTGCCAGCCACGGTCTGGGCCAGCAGACCATCGCACCAGAGTGCCATTCTGCCACTTTCTTTTCCTGCTGTGGAAGGAAAAACAGCACCTAAAGTTTTCCCAAACTGTTGTAAGTAGCTAAAAAAAAAAAAAAGAAACAAAAAAAAGAAACAAAAAAGATTGCTGAATGTCTCACTGGAACAAGAACAAAAATAAAGCAAAGGATGTAATGAAAGGCAATACAGTGTGAGGGAAAAGACAAGAAAACCACAAAGAAGTTCATCTGAGGCTAAGATTGATAGGCAGGGCTCGTCACTGCTTTTCTCATGCTCTTCTCCCTGTTGAAACCTGGTAGGCACCTTCCCCTTACAGTAATATGTGTCCATCAGTCCCACATGCCCACAGTCCAGGCTTGTCCATCTTCTCCCACCAAAGCTGTATCCAGCACCCAGCTTTGCTGGAGTACTAAAGGAGTTTTCCAGAGCATTCTTCCTCTTGCTTTGGGAACCAAACTCCTGAGTATAACGCAAAGTGCTGCTTAGTTTCAAGATACAAGAAATGAAGCTACTTTTACGTTTTCAAGAACTCTGGTTTTGTTAAGACATGTATGCCTACTAAAATACAGACAGGATGGTGCCCACTACTAGGTCTGACTGGCCTCTCCTGCCCCAGAGCAGGGCGCTCTCAGGCACAAATCATGCTAAGCTGACCCATAATTTTGTAGACAAAAAGAAAAAGGTAAAGCCACAGAATGAACTGTCCAGGTAACTGCTAGGCACAAGGAATGTAATCTATTTAAGCTGCATCTTAAGTAGGCAGCATGTCCAAGTCCAAGGGCATCATCCCTTCTATGAAGGACTTCCTCACTTCAGCAAGAGAACAGAAAGGTACTCAGGAACAACAGATTTATTCTTTACTACTCTTACTCAACTGACAAATGAGAAAGCTTTGTCTTTGCTCCCCATCCAACCAACAAGAAAGTCTTCCATAGGGGAGGCTGTTCCTTAAATTAACCAAGGATCTCTTCTCCCTGCAGACAAAAGGCTCCCTGACTTCCAAAGCTGAGAGGTGAAAGGTCATTTTCAGTCTTGTCTTCAAAACTAATGAGCATTGCTGGTGTGTTGTTTAGTATACAACTGAATAGCCAATCCCATCATTTCCACAGACAGAAACCTTCTAAGATAGATCTCTTATCTACATAGAAATCATTCCAGGCAAGATAGAAGTACACATTTTTTAATATTATTGCTTACTGCAAAGCACTGTCCTTAACAGAAGGCTACTTTTTCTACCAATAATAATTGACCCTAATTTAATGCAGTTTCCACAGCTTATTTCATCCTAGTCTACTTTAATACCAACCAGGTATTTCCTCATTTAACTTAAAAACGCATAGGAGTAACATGAAGAAACATCCACCTACCATGAAAAGAGCTTCATAGTTTTCAATCATCTTTTGTACGACAGCTATGATAGCAGTACTCTCTTCAGCTCGAGCTGAGCTCTGAACTGAGAATTCTTTGTCTGTAGATTTCTGCTTGTGCAACAAGTTAGGGCCAAAGATGGTAGCCAGGTTAAGTGATGTCATTTTGTTCCCAGTAACCTAGAAAACAATATAAATGAGGTAGGGTCTCCCAGGGTCTAATGTACGCAGATACATCTACACACACCCCTCTACACACACACTCTCCCTGCCTTCCCCCCCCC
>VYXH01003993.1:547164-626036 GCA_013397275.1 Burhinus bistriatus | reverse complement strand
TGGCAGATGCTTCATTCACCAAAACCAAAAGTGAGTGTTAGTCAAATAAAAAATGAACAATTTTTAGAAATGCTGAAACACCTTGCTTGGACATCTCTGCAACAAGCACTGTGGATTTTCTGGATATATTTTCAATTGGATTGGAGGAGTGAAAGGTGGAAGTGCTGCCTGCCCTTAATTCGCTGGGAGCTTGGCAGTGGCATACTTCTGAACTCAGGGAACCTCCCTCCTACTTCACCACCTCAGCATATTACTGTCTCTTAGGACCAAATACTGAAAACTGTTAGCTTTCTCAAGTGGCACTCAAGATTTGAAACAGATATAGTGAGGAAAAACACACTTTTCCATGTTTAAACAGTTTAGGTAATCAAGGAGTATGCTCATTATTTTTATTAGTATTTTCCTGCCTTTTTGCTTGTTTCCTAGAACATTCCAAATGTTTACTTGCTGGGTGGATTTTTTTGTTTTGTTTTGTTACTTTTTTCCTACTTTCATAACTCTGTGTTCAAAGAAACAATAGTAACTTGATTTTGGAGGAAGTAGAAGGCTAGGAATACATACTAGACTAGACAGAAATTATCGGAAAAATATTTCATGTAGGTTATTAAATCAAAATTTTCACTGTCATATTTGTGATTAGACTACTTTTTCCCCTTCTATTCTTTTAACACAGCAAAAAGCAGGGGTCATGTGCTTCCTCCGTGTGTCTCCACTTGGTTGCTATTCTGGGAATGCAGAAGAAGATGCCAGCAGTTTGACTATATAAGACTGTAAGTGAATTTCAGCTGTTGACCCAGTATTTCTTGCAGGCTTTTTTTAAAGAACAAGAAAATATCATGAGAGTTATTTTTCATTTGTTTCAGTTACATTTGAACTAATTAATGAAAAAAAAGGACAGGAAGAGGCACCAAAAAGAGGCAGTAAAAATAGCATTTCAAGAAACGAAGTGATACAAAATGAATCCTTTCAAAGCAGTATTTTAAATTTTTTTATAGCAGGGTATTTACTGAATGTTCTAGTTGAACTTAAAACTGTCCACCGACTGCACTTGGTTTATTTTTCACAGAGCTCAGCTAGACAGCATAGAGATGACAGTAAAGAAAGCTTTTCTTGTTGTCGGCGGAGTCACTGTGTAATCTTGGAAACAAATCTGCACCAAGTAGGTGCATAGGCAGTCGTAACAAACACGTTGGCTCTTTGTTTAGAGACTCATCCCAGCATGACTGTGAGTACAGCACACTCCCTTATTTGTGCACCACCATGCACCCAGCTGTTTTTTCGGGTGACCTGCTTTTTAACTACTGTCAGAGTACTGAGCCACCGAGGATGCACAGGCACGCGGTGCCTCCAGTGTGCCAGAGGCAGCCTCTGGCTGTGCCTGGATCTGCATGTGCAGGCTGTTTGTACAAACAGTGCGTCTTTTCTTAAGGGCAGCCTCGGGGCATCCCTTAAAAAATGTTGTAACCATATCCACTGAAATTAACTGAATGAGTAATTTTAATAAAGTTAGTCATCCATCTTCATCTTTGTGAGACATGGACTTTTGAAAGAATTGTGAAGAGTGCCTGTGTGCCAAAGCTTGGCTGTTTTCCTTCCACTGATAGGAAAGAGTCTGATAAAATACCTTCTCTTGCCCTGTATGCCTGCATTCACTTAATTATTAATGAATAACTTAAATAATTGTGAGGAGAATACTGTATTATCTATAAAAGGTATCCAATTGCACATAATATTCCTGATGCTTATAATACAGCCAAGACAGCCTACATAAATTTGCCTTGCCAAAATACCTGTAGCAGAGCTCATGCACTGTTAAGGGGAATGAAAATGCCGTTAATACAACTGTTGTGCCAAATCAACTCTCTTAAGCAGCATCAGCCTCTAGCCCTGCAATAAGATCCTCTTGGGTACATTCCGAAACCAACAGAGAACTCTTTGCAGGACCAGGGGGACCACGACATGGTATGTTTTTAAGCACAGTAAAATTGTTACAGGCTGCTCTTTTTAAATGCTTTTCATCATAGCGGTGCAGTTTTTTGTCTTCCTTGCTGAGGACAAAAATAATAGCATTTAAAGTGGATTTAAAAGTGAAATAGGCCTTGAAGTCACATACAGCACATTGGAAGTTAGAACTTGAGGCAGAAATCCAGCAAAACTCAGTCTCAAAGTGCCAATTGTTAAAACCAGCCAACTGCAAAAAGGTATCCAAATCTGATAGAAGTCAGCAGGGTTTTCCATGTGGAAGACAAAATTCTCTAAGAGTTTCAGAAGAGTCTCAGAAGTAACATCAGAAGTAGTTTCTGCTGTAGTTCAGAGGACAGAGAAGTCCTTCCCACAGATAAAACTGATACAATTTTGTCAAGCAGTGATAGACCGTATCCATCTCATTCAAGGTTAACAAGAGTTGCCACCTTATGCAGAGCAGCCCACTAGCTCAAGCATTTTCCTGGTACAAAATGGGAAGCCTTGATTTTCAGATGTTCTCTAGCGTGAATGGCTCAGATGCACAAGTGTGAATGCTCAGAAGGTACAGCTTAGCTACACGGCTGTGGTTGTTCTTGTCTCTGTGGGTGCACTCCAACCTCTCCACTGGATTTGGTCCAGAACCCAACAGAAAGAGGCCAGAAGCAAAACAGGCAAAAATATGGACCCTGACTCCAACCAGTGATTGCACTAGTGACTGCACTCCAACAGTTGCAAGGGTGCAGGTGTAATTCCTGTCCTTTATTTTTTCTTCTTCACTACCCAGTGCGTAAAAGGAAGCTAAGGGAGCCAAGACGTGAACTGCTGTGTCCAAAGGTCAGATAAGAAAGCAACAGCAGAGAATGAAAAGACAATGAAAAAGCATACTCTTGAATGCCTGACACCTTCCAATTTGAGTCTTTTTTCCATAGAATATAATAGGATAAAACAAGGGGGGAAAAAGGATGGATAACAAGACACATTCTTAATAACAAGGTCGATTATGCTGTGAATCTCCCAAAGGAAGTGGTAGATTCTTTACTGATTAAGTCATACAAAAATTAAGCTCTCACAGCCCTAAGAACACAGTAAACAACTAAATGGCAAATGCACAGGCAAGAATATGAAATCTCTCCTATCTTTCAGGGGTATGTCACCATTATGTTTGTTTCACAGCTTTAAAGATCTCTTTTCAGACCATGAATTAAGCAAAGTTAAAGGACGCAAGCGACTGGGACTTACCTCTTGGCCATCTTTGTCTGTGGTGTCTTCTGCGTGGCCAGCCACTGTGGAGAGGAACTGCAGTAGCCGGTGTAGGGTATCGCAGTTACAGGGAGGTAGAAGATAAATGAGAAGCTGTAAGGTGCTTAGCTGTTCATCTGGCTCTAATACTAAGAGGGGAAAAAATACATTCTAAGAAAATCACTCCAACTAACCTAAAAGCAGAACAAATACACTGTTCCTAGCCCAAGGGAAGGTGTAAGAATAGCTTTGTTTAAGGATCGTTTTCCTTATAATGTCAGAAGAAAAAGAGAAAACTCTAAGGAAATACCAAAAGTGTAACAAATACTGTAATGGGATTTTTGCCTTGGTTGATCAACTTTTTGCTCACAGGTTCACAGGATCTCAGCCTGTAAGAGAGCAAAATCCATGTTGCACACTCCATCACTCTCACTGGACACAAAAATTCTGTTTAATTTCCCACTTATTCCATTCATTTAGGTATGGCTACTGATATATACAGGGCACCGCAGGGAAGCATCCCAGTCAAGTTTATGCTTTAGCCATTTTAAAGGGGTTTTCTTGCAATTTCACATCTTGCAGAGCTACTGGGAGACTAGGAAAGTAACTAGAGATATAAAGGATGTTCTGCAACCACCATCACTTTACCCATCTAAAATGCGATTGTAGCCAGTGACAAAGGTGGGACAGAGGCAGGATCTCAGACATGAGGGCTAGAAAGAATCTAAAGAACATAGACCAGGCAGTAGCTTAAGCTTGAAGGGTGTGACTTTACTTTTCCCTAAATCTGTGAGAGTCTGCGCCCAGGTCTTAGCATAAGGCAACACATTTGGGCGTATTTAATACAACAGCTTTGAGGACCATTAATTATGATGAAACTTGAACTTTTAAAGCTAGGTTTTTGAAGCGAGACTGGAATTTTTGGCCAGTGACTAACTCTAAAATTTAAAAGTGTTAATGGTGCTAACATACCAGGCTTCAAATGGTGGTTTGACACTTGCTACTACTGAACAAATGACAGGGTCAGGATTTAATAGGTAATATGAATCACATCCTATACACGAATGCAAAAAGCAGGCATAACAAGTGAAATCGCTGTTGTTCTAGTTTTCTGGGCTATACTTACACCATAAGAAAATCAAGGAAAGACCTCAGCATAATATATATTTGGAGCAAATCAAGGCCAGATTATTAAATGCACAGAAAAACGGTTAGTAGGGATTACAGACTTCAAACAGGTATGCTTTTGAAAATCAGTAAATCAAAATGCTGCATAGCTCACAGAGAGTGTTGATGAAAGGTGTATAAAGTTCTCTGGTGAGAAGCGGGTCAGGCATGTCACGCAGAAATTCCTTTAATAAAGCAGCAACATCATGAATGCTGTGCTCTTCGTCTAACGCAACATCTATGCCCCGGTCAAATTCTTCACGCAACTGAAAAAGATCGTGAGACAAAACCAGTCACTTATCATTGTCCCAATTAGTACATCCCAACATAGAAGATCTTTCAAGATGTAGATTTACTCATTTTCACTTTCCAGATTGCACATGACTAGTTTTTGGTAACGTCAAAGATATAATTCATGTCTAATTGCTGCTTATTTCATGATACATAACTTAAGGTTTGTACTGGACTTTAATAAAATACAATTCTTTCTTTCCAGCTAATATATGGTACTCTTTTATGAAAAAACATGCCCAAGTAAATACAATTTTTGCCAAAATTTAAGATTAATATCAAAGGCAGGAACCAGGGAGAATAAGGAAGACCGCAAGGAAGGCTTTCTTATAACACCTTACTGCATTATCCCTAGGTTTTAGGACCAGGAAGACTAAAATTACATTTCATAACACCTACGCTTTTGTACAAAAACTTTCATACTACTACTACTACTAAGACAATGTTAAAATCTGTGAAACATTTCTCTTGTGATTGGTTGGACTAGATGATCTCTAGAGGTCCCTTCCAACCTCTGTGATTCTGTGATTCTGTGATTTAAGACTGTATTTAAGCATAAGCATAAGCAGTAAGTCGCCAGGTTCACTAAGACCCCATTCCCAGCTCAGTTCTGCTCTTCAGACTGGTTGCAAATGGGGAACACCCCTATGGAGCACCATAAATTACCTCTATCCAGAAGATTGCCCAAAGGCAACCCAGGAAACAGATTAGCACTGCATCAGGAATTTGGACTTCCCAAATAGCTGTCTAAATCATAGATTGCTGCTACAGTCTTGAATATGGCACTTCTGATCTGATATTCTGTGAGGCCTACAGAGATAGAATTATAGAATCATAGAGCCATTTAGGTTGGAAAGACCTTTAAGATCATCTAGTCTAACCATTGACCCTACTCTACCAGGTCTGCCACTAAACCATGTCTCTAAGCACCACATCTACACAACTTTTAAACACATCTAGGAATGGTGACTCAACCACCTCTCTGGGTAGCCTGTTCCAATGCTTAAAAACTCTTTCAGTGAAAATTTTTTTCCTAATGTCCAGCCTAAACCTCCCCTGGCGCCACTTGAACCCGTTCCCTCTTGTCCTTGTGCTAGTTACTTGGGAGAAGAGATCAGCTCCCAACTCACTACAGCCTCCTTTCAGGTAGTTGTAGAGAGCAATAAGGTCTCCCCTCAACCTTCTCTCCTCCAGACTAAACAATCCTAATTCCTTCAGCCGGTCCTCATAAGACATGTTCTTCAGACCCCTNACCGCTTCGGACCTGCCGCCAGCTGGATTTAACGCCATTCACAACTCTGGGTTTGGCCATCCAGCCAGTTTTTAATCCAGCGAAGAGTACACCTGTCTAAGCCATGGGCTGCCAGCTTCTCTAGCAGAATGCTGTGGGAGACTGTGTTGAAGGCTTTACTAAAGTCCAAGTAGACAACATCCACAGCCTTTCCTTCATCCACCAGGCGGGTCACCTGGTTGTAACAGGAGATCAGGTTGGTCAAGCAGGACCTGCCTTTCATGAACCCATGCTGGCTGGGCCTCACCCCCTGGTTGTCCTTCCCATGCCACGCGAGTGCACTCAGGATGAACCGTTCCATGATCTTTCCTGGCACTGAGGTCAGCCTGACAGGCCTGTAGTTGCCTGGATCCTCCTTGCAGCCCTTCTTGTAGATGGGTGTCACATTGGCAAGCTTCCAGTCATCTGGGACCTCCCCCGTTGACCAGGACCGCTGATAAACGATGGAGAGTGTCTTGGCAAGCTCCTCTGCCAGCTCCCTCAGCACTCTCGGGTGGATCCCATCTGGCCCCATAGACTCACTGGCATACGCATTTACTTACTTATGTATTTTTTGCAACAAACTTCAGTTGAAATAGGACATTTGCTAACTGGGAGAGGAAAGGAAACAAAACTATGCCTACTTTCTACACAAGAAAAACTAATGAACAGCTGCAAAAGCACACCAAAATCCGAGTACTGAGTTTGGCTTTCCATGGTTCAGAAAATGAGTGGAATTTTAATTGAATCCAGACTTTCCCATGCATTCATGTTGACAGCATTTATTATTCTAAGTACAAAGGCCAAGCTGATGCTTCCATGTTGTTTAGTGAAATATATTAGTTCACCTAATTCAATAAATTAGTCCATGTAATAGAATACGTAAATACTCAAATCTCTTGATTTCCTCAGCTTTTGAAAACACACTTAAAGAAAAACTGGTGAAAGTCATTGGTGTTCAAAGTAAGGCTTAGTTTACAAGTAAATGATAAAAGCCTTCTGCTTTTTCCCCAAAGGCATGATGCAATTGTACTGATCCCTGAATGATAATATACGTTTTGACATTGAAGCTTGTAATGCAAATGACAGACAACTTACTTTTCAATACTTTACCGAGTTCAGTGTTGTTCTAACAACTGTCTCTGCAGACCATGTTTTTAGCTTTTTGTTACACCAGCCATTCAGCAACAGAAACTGCTAGAGAATAAGCTACAAATCAGTAGGCTATACTGTCCTACCAGCCCGAATTGAGTAAGTTTAGCTATTCAAAGTAACTTTCCAGAGAGCCAACCATTATTTTGTGTAGCTTTGCAACACAGAACTATTATTTCTGGGATCAGATGCAGTCAAGGTTTCTTATGTTTTTTTCTGTTTCTATATTTCTGTACTTCCTGGCAGGGTATTTTCCTGTAACTTTTTATCCTCTCCCCAAGCATCCTACAACCATTAAGCACTATTCTCTACTGCTCTAAATCAACATGTAGTCCCAATCTGGGAATAACAATGAAATATCTAGGCTGAGGAAACACCCACTTCTGACTTTGTCTCTGGAACCTAACTGTAGACTATCTTTGCTTTTTCAACATTTGGCTGAGGCTAGGACTTGGATGGGTCTGCTTTGACCTTCAAGTTTAACAGGGGTAAAAAAAAGGTGATATTTGGGAGTAGCGATTTGAGGGTCAAAGAGATTGCTCTGTACTTGCGTATTTTCTCATACCGTAAGTCTTCCAAAAAAGATTTACAGTTTGGGTTTACTTTGGGAGCTTCAGCTGTTTCTGAGATGAAACCAGCAGCCAAGATTTTTTTTTCCCTACAGTGTAACCTTTGGAAAATTTCATCACTGTAGTCTATTTNCTTTAGCTGTTTTTGAGAAGAAACCAGGAGCCAAGATTTTTTTTTCCCTACAGTGTAACCTTTGGAAAATTTCATCACTGTAGTCTATTTGGATCTCCAACCCTGTGCTACTTCTGCAGAGGAAAACATGCAAAGACTGTTAACCTGCTGAGAACCTGACAAGGATTTTGCCAAATGTAAAAGATGACTGGAAATGGTTTGTTATGAGCCATCAAAAACACAATAAAGTCACTGACCCAGAAAACCTGACTTTCACCAGGTGACGGATTGGGAGGAAATCACCTAACAGAAAGGAATCAGGTTTGTTTATACCATAGCTGAGGAGGAAAAACATATCCATATCCACTCACCTGTCTTACTCTCTTTTTTGAGCTTCCAACTCTGAATATTCCTACTGTCTGGAGACCTGCAAGTATAGCACATCAGACAACTGTTTTATTATCTAAGTTTCTGCTAAGAATTGCATTGAACCAAAGCAATCTGGGCTATGTGCATATTTAAAAGAGTTAAAAAAAAAACCAAAACCAATGTATTTCTCTGCAAACTTGTACTTACCACACTGAGGCAAAACTCAGCTCTCTTGGATTAAGAAGCCATCCAGTTTAGTTCTCAAGGACCTCACATCACCTAACCCACTAAACGGCATCTTCATGACATTGCTTGTCATGCCATTTTGGTAGTGCTACTACTACTTTGTGAGGGACAGAGGTATGCAGAGAATGATGCAATGCTCAGCATTTGGAGGTGGTACTTCCAGGACCAACATGAAAGGAAACAGGCAATAAAATAACTAAATACTTGGACACTGAGCTGTGTCTTTGGATACAGGAAGCAGTTGGTGTTTGGGGTTACCCGCTAGCTCTATAGCACCTGTCAACACAAAGCTGAGAGTTTCCTTCAAAAGGACATAAGTAGGGCACTCAGGCAGATTACGAGGGGGAGGAACTCTACCTGGGAATTGTGTGCAGTTTACGGGGTAGGAGCAGCTATCATATACAGGGAAAGCTATAAAGAAGTACCGTTGTACTTCAGGGAAAGTGCAGAAGGTGTGCCTCTGTCATTTAAAGTGATTTAGGAATGGACGTTGCCTGCTATTCCATAAGAAATCAGTTCAAACCTTTTTCTAGCCCTGCAGATACTACTAGATAATGTGGCTGTTGAACAGACATACTTTGCCGAGTAACAGAAACGGAAAAATTTGAGAGTAAATGTCACCTTAGAGGTGATGTGGTCTTTAGCAATGAGAAAGTAAGTGAAAATCTTGGAGACGTAAGCAGCTGTGTACACAGTATCATTTTACAGAGACGTTTTTATGCAAAAAGGATTAATTATCCATAAGCTTTGAAAAGTTTATGGTCTAACAAAGGCTACTCTGCAACATTCATTTTCTCTACTGACAAACAGGAGATGTCAAAGAACCTTACAAAACAAATGCCTTTTGACAGCCACGAGGCTACACTTGCTTGCTAGAGATGTGCAGTTTCACAGTGGTGTTTGGAGTTGCAGATTTTCATCAGAGAAATTCAGATAGCATTCTGCCTTTTAGTTTTCAGTCACATGACACTTCTCTTCAAATATTATTCTGTCTTTGGATAACAGAAAATTAAATTGATGGAATAACATTTAGTAAACCCAGGAACATTGGCAGGGAACCATCTGAGATGGAAGTACTCCTATTGGGCAAAAACTGGAGGTTGGTTACCAGTCCTCGCAAAAACATACGGTATTTGTTTTACACTGCAGGTCCGCAGGAAGTCAAGCCTTTACAACTCTGGGACATGAACCCAGGGGAAACAGAGAAGATGAACAAGGCCAGGGGCTTTTACGGCTAAAAACATAACCATTTTTTGTCATATAATGTTCAAAATGATCATTTAAAGCATTCATGAAAAAGCCCTAGGTGATTTGCTGCTGAAAAATTGGCCTAAAGCACTTATGCATACAGGCAAATATATTTAGAATCACAAACGTGGTCCATCATATACCCTGGAATGATGTTGCTATAGGATTGTTGCTAGAACAGAAAGTCCTCCATTATCTCCAAAGTCAATGAGCAAACAGTAGTGTCTGTCTTCTGCAATCTTTAAATTTCTCAAAGTCAGCCAATCCCAATGACTGTTCTGTGGATGGCAGATTAAATTGAAAACTGAAGAATATCAGTATTTGCCCCAAATTATCCCAGATTATTGTGTTGTGGGGTACTATGGTGCATTGTTAGAAAATGCACCAAAAAAAAATCATAAATTTTCTTTAAAAGAAAACTTTAATGTAAAGTAATTATTTTAGTAAAGGATGTCTAGAAAAGGATCTTTTTTATGACGGTGGGTTAAGTGGATTAAAAAATTTGTCACAGATGTTCAAGTGATGTAAAATCACGGTATCCAAACGACACTCAGCTGGATGGCTTTTTGGCTGACTCAGACACTTTTATGTTCTCCAAACTCAGCTACCCTTGCTAAAGGGATGAGAGTCATTCTTTTCAAACTTAATCATCCCCACACTTATTTGCCAGCCATAGTATCTAATCTCTATAAAAGGCTAACAATTATTCTCTTTCACAGTTTTGCTTTGTATATTTGTAAGTAATATGGTTTTCAATTATGTATTGTAAAAGCTTAGCATTGTCGTTTAAATTGCAGTCCCTCATCTGCAAAAGCCTTTCATTCAGAGTCAGTGAATGATTTCTTTCTGGTCAAATTAGGCATCAAATGTATCATTTGGTGTTCCAGTCACCATTACTTAATGGTTTGTTCATTATCTGGCCACGTGATAACTCCGTCTTGTTGTGGCCAAGTTATTTCAATTCTCATTAAAAATCTTTACAAGACTAAGATACATTGGAGAGATGTTGAACAGATACCTTGATTAACTATTGTTTCTGCATTACCTAAAGCTGGTGGGAGCTTTGTGCCTGAATGATCATGAAGACATGAAAAGAATATTGGCAGGAGTTTGTAATTCCCTTTGGAGAGAGCAGGCCTGAGCCTGAGGCTGGTCAGGAGGACTCAAGCCAGGGACAAACTGAGTAGGCAGCCACAAGCCTCGCAGTGAACAGGAAAAAAGCTTCTTGGAGCTTAATATAATTCAGCACGGGATTTTTTTATTTCTCTGAGCCTCTATCTTCAAATGCTGTTCCTAGTTAAGTCTTGCACTTCAGGATAAACAGTTAAATTAGCTCTTACACTGGTTGTGAAGAATGACTCCAGGCTGACAGGTGCACTTCAGACTTTCATTCTCAAGGTATGGGTAAACCTGCGGGGTGTGAAGAGCCATTCCTGCAGAGCTGAGCACTCTAGGACAAAATGACTGACCTCCAGGAAATGTCTCTCCCCCTGTGCTGTACGGGACAGTTTGCAAGTCTGTAGCACAGATCCTTAGTTTGGGAAGACATCACCTAAGCAATTATTTGTGAGACAGTATCTTTAGCAAGAGGCAAAATAGGAGGGAAAGCATCTGACTTTCAAAGATGTCCTTGCAATTGGAAGTATATGCTTGCTTCTCAAAATATGCATTTATTTATATTATAGTAAAAATATATCTGCCACTCCTGGGAAAATGAAATATTCTTACCATGCTTTTCCAAGTGCTGGCAGCAACTATCTACAAGCCGGGGAACCTGCCTGTAAATCGGGTTCAGGCTTAGTTTCTTATCTCTTGCCTTTTCTTTCTTGCTCTGGGCTTCTGCTGGCAAAGAGAGCTGGAGAGCCTCTAACAATCGTGACTGATTGTCATCAAGATCTGTAATAGAGTCCACAGACATTGCGCCCTGTAAAATACACACACATGAACAATCAGTACGGAGGGAGAAATCTAAACACCACAGGACCTTATCTAACAAAAACTTTTGCCTCCCTGCACTTTAAACAAATTAATATAAATATACAACTTGCTACACAGTTTTCATAAATTAAAGAAGTTATAACATCAGTGTAATAGATGGGAAAATCACAATGGTACCAATGCTGTTATTACCACACTACAAGGAATACAAATTAGATACTGAAAAAACTAAATGCTTTCCACTCAACTTGGCACACCTTTTTATTGTTGTAAGCCTGCACATACTGCAGGACAAGGATGAATCATGGTCTGTGTCTGTGCCTCAGCAGCACAATATTTATGTACATGGAGATAGACACACATTTTTAAACCTGATTCCCTACTTTTCTGCAGCTTGGGCCATCGTATGAGTGAAAATGATACAAAGAGATTTACAACCATACACCACATACAGTTAACCAATAACACAAAAACATAAAACTGCAGAGACTGAAATAATCCCATGTTATCACAGAACAAAGACACACCAGAGAAGCAGAAGAGCAATATTTTTTAGATAGTTCTACTTCATGTATCTTAATATTTTAAAGTCATTAAAATTCCAATGAAAGCTTTGAAAACTATGTTTGGATTACGGCAAGGCACAGAACTTCAAGCAGTCTGTAAAGGATAAAGCAGCACAAGCAGCAGGAGGTTTATAGCATGTTTCAATGTTGAAAATTAAGATAATTTTTTTCAAACCACAAGATTACTGTCACTTCAAAACAACCTTTTCCCTCAGTTGTTATTACATTTACCAGGCAAAAACAGTTTAGGGGACATCCAGGCTTATAAATAATAACAAGACAAAAAGAAAAATTTCATTTTTGTCATTAAAAATATCTATTGTAAATTATTTTCTTTCTTTCTTTCTGAAACAAAGGATACATTTTACTATAACATAAAATGCACTGTGCAGGGATCAAGCATGTTACCCTATGAAATAATGAAGAAAATGTAAATTCCCATTCAAAACTTTGCTGAGAACTCTAATTTCTTAAAAGCACGTTGTTCTGCTAACAGGTATTTCATAGACTGCTGGTGAGATCTCTATGTCTATTAAATGAGAACTGTGTAACTGCTAGGGACTTTCAAGCTCTAGAAGTATTTTCTTCCATCAGCCTAGACAACTGAACTGTATGAAGATTTCTGATTCATAGGCAACTCATACAATAAGTCCACTGAGATTTCCAATGAATTTAAACATTTTCAGTTCATAATATATTTTTTAAAAAAGCATCTAACTTATCAGGTATAGTTCTGTTTCTTATAACTCATGGAAGGCTTATAAATACAACACTGAATTTTTTAGATTTTTTTGGACCCACATCTCTACACAATTACTAGACCCTTTATAATGCATTTTTGACCTTGATTTCTGATGTCTCTGAGGAGTACATTTGTTTGATTCCCTTTGCCATTTCCTGCCAAAAGGCAAAAATAAAAAAAACCATCCAAACCAAAGAAGAATCTCTGGCTATGATCCATGTGTGTAAAACTCCAACTGAACAATTTTCCTATTTTGTTTTTAAGAGTTTGGGGTTTCTGACATCAAAATTAGTCAACTAACACTGAAAATCCTAACACCATCCTCACCGCTGCAGCTCCCAGGCAGTTCCTGCATGACAGGTGCCCTCCTTTATACCCTGCCTTTACCGGTCCTTCCCTGTCTGCAAAGCATCCTCACCTCATGAATCATTATTATCACAGTCACTTAAGTCGGATTCAGATCCCTAAAATAGATGTAAATACAGTCAGTTCGCCATTATCCTTGGGCATTTTATCAAAGTTGTGGATTAACTGGGGCACTGAGCTGGCTTTAGGAAGAGTGACCTTGACTTCAGTGGCTGAAGTACAGCACTGCTTGGCAATACCAAGTCCAGGCCAGCTCTGATTTTAAATTTCAAAGTGTACAGGAAAACACTACCAACGTACTCCCTGGATCCAACTCAAACTCAGCCAGACCAATTACTGTGGGCTCAGCCAGACCTATATGACTGCTGAGGAATGATGCAGGAAATCATGCACGTTGCTGCCACTACTCCAGGACTATTAACACAGACACAGTGCTACTTGGACTACGATGCCCAGCAACCAAAGAAAAATCAAGTTCCATCTGCTAGGCGCTACCTTTCCACAGAATGGATACCGGTCCCTGCTCCACCATGACAAGCTCAAAGTCTAAATAAACTGGCCAAGTCTTAAGATAAGCGCACAGAAACATGAAGGAAAGGGGAGAGTAAAGGGGAGATGGAACGAGCAAAAAGAAAATGAAGGCCAGAGGGACAGGTGTGGAATGAAGGTCAGATGAAACTTTTCTTTACTTTTTATGGGTTACAGAAGGTTTTTATGGGTTACATCTTTTGAAAAGATGAGCAATATTACAGAATATGCATGGGATCAAGTACTATCCATGACAGATCCACTTTCACTCCATACATTATGCTATGTGAGTAGTAAAGCAGTATGACTGAGCTCTTGATACTTGAATGATTTTGGCTGCATAATATATATATATAAATAATACATTAACAGAGCCTCAGAATATTCTCTATAATAAGCACGCAGAAAGTGCCTTGCTGGATGACCAGGGTCTGAACTTCCAACTGCTGAGCAAAAATCCTACACAGAAAATGCAGCAACAGTGATTTCTGTCTAGCTCTTGGAGGAAGGATAACCACAGCACTCATACCATGAGCTCTGCAGCCAGCATTACCTTATATCCCTTACTGAAAGCCTCAGCCGAGCGTTTAAAGACTCACTGGAATACACAAAAGTTGCAAAGTAGTACATGGTACAGTGATAAATAATCCCTCCTATTTAAGTTTGAGAGGACTGCACTCCAGTTGTCTGTGCAGCATTTGTGTGAGAAACTGGTTGTACCAATTGCATGTAATAATGAATCAGGGTTGGGTTTTTTTAAGCATTTGCCTTGATAGAGTTGAAAACAGGCAATGCAACACTGCCCAAGAGATAAAAGGTAAGTGCAGGCTTCCTTACTATCCCCTAAAAAACCTCAGGGGAGTACAGTAAGTACACTGATAAGCAGAAGTATAAAGACCAAGGACAGACAAGATATGGGACATGAGTTGATATTAATGTTAAATAATTGACAATTCATGAAGTACATTACTGTATAACTGAGGTTCATTCCCGAGAGAAAATGCCAGCTCCCTCCACGTCACACTGCCCACCTTAATCTACTCTTATTTCTCAGTAGGTGAACCACGTGCTACTGCATCCTCATGACTACGGACTAAAGGCTCAAACTGAACACCCTGAAAGCTGCAATCCTGATATTAACAAAAAAACAAACCAAACAAGCAAAACCCCCAAAGGCTTCTAGGAACTTGGTCCTGATGGAACTCTATCCCTTTGATGTAACAAAGGATTCAGGTTCCTTCTGCTTGCTGGCTGGTCAAACGCATGTCAGAGATCTTATCACACCTTGTGAAAAGAACAGCAGATGACCCATATCTAGACACATAAATTATCTTTCCCTCATATGTAAACAGGTTCTGAAGCCAATGGGTGTATATACTGAATATCTATTTTTTGTCACTGGCTATGCCAAATTTTGAAAGAAGTTGGCAGGTTTCCCTTCACACTTATATTCAAGTGTACTTCACACTTCTGTGTGAACACAATTGCCTGTTCATATGGCCTGGACAGGCCAATAGGTGTGCATTATACATATATAAGAATGTAAAGATCTTCAAATATCATGCCCTCAGCTACTTCCAGATAGAATGCAGACACTTCAAGTATAAGCTTCAGCTGACAGCTAGAGGGAAAGAAGGCAGGTCATGGGGCTCTTCAATCTTCTCTTAATTTGCAATTTACTCCAGTTCTCCCCCTCTTAGCACCATGGCTTGAAGAGCCCTTGTCGTGGTTTGGGCCAGATTGGCTCAATCCGGTGGAAACGACAGATGCTCGCTCCCTCTTGCTCTGCTCCCGAAGGGAGGCAAGAGAGAGAGAGAAAGAGAGACTTAAGAGTTTAGAAGGAACTAAACTACTTTAATGAAATATTAATAATAAAACAATAAAAAGAAAAATAATGACATATATACAAAACCGTATCAAGCTCCCAGGATGACAATCACGTCACCAGCAGGCGCTGGGGAAGTCCCAGGCTGGACTCAGTGACGGACGGGAACTGGATTCCGGATCTGGATTCAGGATCGGGATCAAAGGCAGACGCAGAGACAGAGTCCTCCTCGGACGTTGCCCATTGAACAAAGAGGGCTGACCCTTTGATCCCTCAGCTTTTATACTGAGCATGAGGCAGATGGGATGGAATACCCTGTTGGTCAGTTTTGGGTCACCTGTCCTGTCCGCTCCTCCCCGCAGGTGTGACCCCTCTACGCTTTTCCGCTTCCGACCCTCCAACGGGGCAAGTAACAAAGTTGGCTGGCCTTGGGTGTTACAGCAATAAGTATAAGCAAGAGCCTCTCTGCATCCCGTTCCTTGGCATCAGCTATAAACATGGGTCTTATCACTCTGAGAGTGAACAGTTTTCTGCACAACATGCTGTTAATTTCAGCAGTTAGAAGAGGCCTAGCTAAAAAGTAAAGTTACTGAACAAAATTAGTCCTGTTTTACCTCAAACCAGGACAGCCCTACATAGTATTTCTCTGAAGCAGGTTTCATTCTAGGGATAAGAAGGTGCGGATCCTAAGGAATACTTTATTTTCCAGGGTCTGTTCTTGCACCCCAAATTCTTTCTCAGATTACTTAACTTAACTTACTTAACTCAGATATCATTTTATTATGCATTTTTTCTCCCTCCATTGCAAACGGAATTAAAAAGCGGTAATTTTAGAACCTCTATCCCATGGAAACAAAAAAAAAATTAAAAAGTCTAATACTGTTAGTAGCTGCAGTACTGGAAAACTGGAAAGCTCAGAGCATAAAATTTACTTGCAAGGCACAGAACCCTGCAAATAAGTGGTCTACCAGGTACCTATGTTACATGCAGGATTAACATTCAGTCCAAACTACCGCACTGTGTTCTGCTGCCAAAGGCATTTTCATAACCTGTATGCAGAAATTTCCTTCAAAGAGCCTGCTAGAAATTTACTTCAACGACTTCTTTCTTACCACTGAGGACATGATCAGAATTAGGGCACAGGGATTTTTATTAATATTAGGATAGGGATTAATAGTTAGATTTACTTCCAAGTTTATGGAGCTAAATTAACATAAGCATACATATATACCAATTACATAGGTTTAGTCTCCCCCAGTTGAAAAAATGGGTTGAAAACAGATGGAATTTGTTGAATCTAAAAGACCCAAACAGAGGGAGATAGATAAAGGAAGTGAACAGGAAGACTTCTAAATAATGTCTCTGTCACTTTAGGATCTATAAGACTTGCACAGTCCATATGATCTTTTCCTATCAACATCAGAAAAAGAAGATTTCCACTAGCGTTAGAATTTTCTGGTATTGACCAAGCCAGCTTCCACATAAAAAAAAAAAAATAAAAAAAATCACGGTTTGAACGTGACAGAAGAACTACTCCACAATCCACAGAAACATCAGGGTTTTTTTCTGCTCCAGCTAGACCCTCTGGAGCTACTGGCATGCACCACGTTGTGATGGGTCTACTTACACGCCTCCTTGCTCGTGGTGCTGGCTCGGGTGTGTTAGGAGAAGTGGACTCGTTCGGTGTTTCTGAGGTTGAGCTAAGAGATGAGTTACTGCTTGAAAGTTCTTTGTTCTGCCTTTTAGTTCCAAACGGCAAGAGAAAGGCCACAAAATCTGAAACATCTTTTTGCTCTTCTCTCTGAGAGTCTTGCTTGAGCTTGTAGGCCCGGTCATTAGCAATCACTTGGGACAACGGCATTCCAAAAGCCTGGGGAATAAATTCTGCAACAACAACAAAATTAATATTTACTGAACATCTGATATTTATTTAGTACAAAAAGATTAATTATTAAGCTGTTAAAAAGAAAATCATTCTGAAGTCCCTTAAAATATATAATAATTCCAATGAGGTACTGGACTGCATAATAATAATAATAACAGCATTCAAACAAAAAAATAATAGTGGAGACGTGCCAGGTAATTGGAGCCCATGGTATCTGAATCCTGTTTCCAGTTGGATCGTGCAAGATATACCACACAGAATCTTGGAAAACCAACTGCGAACAGATCTAATTAACATCTTAACTTCCACTGAAAGCAACTGGAAGTCAGCGACACCTTTGGCTACATCTAAATGGTGCAGAGGGCCATCAGAGGCTCCAGTAACCTAATCCTGAGACTGGAGAGCCTAGATGGACCACAGCTGTCATGTTTCGGACCTCTTCACCACGTTTCTTTCTCATAAATGGTGCAGGGCACCAGAGTCAAGGGGTACAGGCATGTGCATGGGTCTCGTTACAGGTCAGAAGGGTATGCTCCAACCTGTACAGGGAGCTTGTAAGTGCTTCCACTATACAGACTACACCTTCAAGGATATGGTTTTAAATATATACAAGAACTATACTACTTTAACATACTGGTAAGATTAAACCAGTAGAATAGTGGTGTGTCAGTATAAAGGTCCTTTATAACAGAACAAAAAAATATATATAGAAAGACAGAGGAACACAGGTTTCTTTCAATTAACAAAAAGAATATAATCCGATCCCACATTAATACAACTCTAATGTACAAAGCCAGCATATACTTCAGGTCTCAAAGTAAAATGCTCAAATGTTTTACAAACCAGAAAAATGCTCCACAGTGAATCAGGCCAACAACTACTACCACTGAAATTCTCATCATTAAGTTTCAAATCTAGACTTATCTGAGATTAGTACAATCAAAACCATTGGGTGAGACTGCAAACAAGAACTGTTTTGTGTTCAAATGGAATGAAAAGGAGCTACTGACTCTTTTCATCCTGGTGAAAATGGGTGCAATTTTTACTAGGTTCCAGCTTCAGACCTGCTTGTATCAGGAATAAATAAAGCACTAGTGACATAAAGCAATTTTTTTTTCCTTTTAAGTATGAAAAAAGGAAAAAAAAAACAACTCCAAAACCAAACCAAAAAACATCAAAAAACCCCAGCCCAAATAAAAATCCTTATATATTCATCTCCTCTTTAGTCTAAATGACTGAAGGCCAAAGTTTTTCCTGGGACTAAAAGTCTTGACTATATCTTTGATGACACTTTCAAATTTTATCTATGCTTGCATTATCTTTAAGATTAAAGTAAGGCATTGCAAAAAAGAGTATATTTTATGAATCCTGAATGAGGACAAGACTAGCCTATCATACTAAAGAGACAAGAGTCTGTTGTTCTGATTTGGTGAGAAACATTACTGCTCTTTAGAAGTATGAAATGTTAAGACATGAACTAACTTTGGTGGCCAGACAAAACTAAATCAGAAAGCAGAGCCTCACATATCAAGCAAGTCTGGAGGTGACCTGTGAGTAGAATGACATCTAAAACCATCTGCATTTAATTTAGAACAAGAAAGACCATCATCACATGGGTATCAAGCAATGCGGGGATTGCCAGTTCCAGGAGTCCAGAGTTAGACCCGTCCCTCCTGCACCCAGCAGAGTGTGACTATAAAATGATGAGAGTATTAGTATAAAAAATTTTTACTGTTCTGAATTATGTTCCCAATGAACATTTAAGACCACAAACTTGAAACACACATCTGCAACATCTCGTCTCCCCTTCCGGCTGTGTAACCAGGTACTTTGTTATACCTCCAGCATCCCTCCATCCACATTTCCTGAGAAATGCCACTGAGCCAAATGGAATCCTGAACAAGAAATACTGCTGGGTTTGGCTCACAGCCACTTGGTGCTTCAAATTCAGATGGGATACCAGTATGTAGCCCAGTGATGCCCAACAGCATGCTGATGCCATTGATTCTACAACCCTAGGAACAACTGGGACAAGATCAGCAGGAGATGAGATCTCAGCACTGCTTCATTAAAAGAATCTCATTTAAATGACTCTCTCCCTGACTTCATTATGTAAAGGCTGGTATTTTGAGGTAGATGTTGCTCCTCCTTGAAAACTTTCAGGTGTGGCATGCCAGGTCTTTAATTGCTCTTGCTCAAGGTGCCTGGGGAGCAGGAAAAGGACACTGCTCCAGGCTGCTTTGCTGTAGGCCTCCTTCTCAGAGGACATGAACTACTTCCCCAATTTCTCAATGTCTGGCAGAGATGGGGAACTGGATGAAAACCAGCTGGCTGATTTTCAGAGTAAATACAGATGGAAGTGATGCTGGCTGGCAGTGTAACTACATTAGAGAACTGGCAAAATCAGTAACTTTTTGTTCTTTTGTTGAAATTAAGAGAATTGGTTGCACCCTCCACAGACTGGCTACAGCCTCAAGTTCCCACCAAAACTAATCTGTGTGTGTGTGCCATGGGGGCTGGTGGTGGGGAGCATGTTTTGCCCAGCACTCTTCAGAAGTATTCAATCCCAATGATTTGCTTGTTGGACAGGTAATGTCATGTCCGATAGAGTGAATGCTAGCCCTTTTGACATTTCAGATTCATTGAAAAAAAAAAGAAGAGTTGTAGTCATGCAAAGTATTTAGCAACCCATTGATGGGGGAGAAAGGGCACTGACTCAGATGTAAGATGTGTAGGTTTCAGGCTCTGGTCTCATGATCAAGGCAAAAGTACCAACTGCCTATTTACTGCCGTAGGCTGTGATTCCCCACTGTTGGAGATGTTTCACTTGTTTGAAGAAAGGTTCCTCAGAGCAGGGGCTCAAACTTTGGTCTGTTGTATATACACTAAGTGAGTGCCAAAGCTACTAAGTCAGTTACTGTCTGTAAACCCAACAAAAATTTGGTCACTTACTCAATTAGGAGAGTGGGCAGCTTACAAAGAAATTTTGCAGAAAGCACCATGTAAAAATGTGAAAGGACCTGGCAGACCAGGCAATCAGCTTGGAAATGAAGACTCATATCCCTAGCCAGCAGTGCATAAGGACACGCCTTTTGATCCATTCTGGTTTTTAGTGTTTACTGGCAAAGGAGACAATTTGCTATTTTGGAGAAGTGCATAATTTTTCTTACCAGAAAGTCCATCTTGCAGCTGAGGGAAGTTTCTTAACAAAATTTTGATCAAAACTGCTTATGTTCCTAAGAAATCTTTCTGTGGTGGTAAATCAGCATTTTCTAATAAAAACCAGCATGTCACAGAAAAACTCCCAGCCAGATACAATAAGAGCTTCAGTGACCAGAAATCACTTTCTTTGGTAATCAAATTATGATATCCAGGATGTTGACCCATATGGTTAGCTTACATGGCCTCATGCCACCTCATCCAAGTATAGTTTCAAAGACTTATTTGAAGTTTCAGCTGGTGAAAATTGTGGTTTCCATCCCACAAACCAAACAGTCTATTAAGAACTAGTGAGGTCTATATACTCTAGGCCCTAACGAGGCCTTCAATGCTAATAAAGTGAACAGCAAACAATACAGCAACTTTGAATAGTCTCCTTAGCACTTTGGGGTTTTTTCTTAAGTACAGCTTAAGTGTTGGTTTTGAGCTGCTAAAACCCTGTGATCAAGATCTACTGAGGCCGCTTGTACTTCCTCTATTTAAATGATAGGAACAGAGTGGGAGACAGCTCAGAGAATAATACGCTTTAAAAGGGATATTTAAATGGAGAGAAGTCTTTAAGACAACCTCCCCAGCTAGCCAGACTGGGTAACTCTGTTTTGCTAACTGAAATTGATTACTTTAGATCTGTAAAGAGAGTGATGGAAGCAAGAAAATAAGGAAAATGGAAACCTTGACCCATGATGGGAACGGCAAAACTCCTTCCATCTGAAGGTTCATCAAAATTCTGCACTGACTCCAGAAGACTCGAAGTAAGACAATGTTCTCAGCATCAGTTTTGTGGCTGAAACTCCCTTCTCCAGCTAGTCAGAGCTCACTGACCTTCAAGGAGTGATATAAGGCCTTCCCAATTACTTAGCCTTTTTCTGTGCGTAGGCCTTTGTTTTGTTTTTTCTTTTTTTTTTTTTAATTAAGAGATTCTTCAGTCCTTTAGGTGACTTCAGTACAAAATATGATAGTGTTGCTTAAAAAACCCTTTTGTATGCCTAGAGAGCATGAGAAACATTTTTGAAGTTTCTTAAAAAGCACAGTAGGGTGCTGGAAAGGCTTGGAAAAAAACACATTTCTGATAAACTATAATAAAAAAAGAAACTTCATCTATTCAGCTCTCTCCTGAGACTGTGCCAAGGCACACGGACATCATGGTAGGTTGAATTACTGAAGAACAAATGCAAACATTAAGAAATACCTCTAAATTTACTGAGCATGGCTGCGAAGTACACATGGAAGATGTTTTCGAGAATTCTGAACTAAAGAAAAATCTGCATATGCCACAGAGTTACCAAGAAGGCCTTTCCTCAGAAACTCCAGCATACAGAGCAGCTCTGCTAAGGCCCCACAGATGAACCTGTCAAGTATTTACATTCCACATAGAAACATCAGCAAAAGGGATGATTCTCAGTTGCTCAACAAATCATGTAACAAGTGATTATTATTTCTGAGCAGGTCTCTTAGTTCACTTGTAGGGTTTACTGGAACCAAGGCAAAATGGAGCTGGTCTACTGATAAAATATTCTAGCAGAAATCCTTTCTGGGAGGCACCTTTCTCAGGAATGTCTGTGCGTACTTTACAAGCATGCTGACCCCCGTACCACTGGCAGGAGACGGACAAAAGGCTCCGCTTCTGCTGCCATCAAAGCCAGCAGTGAATTTGTAAGGCAACAGTACCCAGCCGCCAGCATGCAGAGCATCCTGAGAATTTCTTACTGCAAGTAGCACTGACGTTTTACTGCTCCTCCCGCCTGAGCACTGTTTGTCAGCAGCTAAAGCAAATGTTTGGAGATATATGTAGACAGTACAACTGAGAGTCATGATGGCCATTAATAACAAGGAGGCTGGGCAGAGGAAAGCAAAGGCACTGAATGATGGAAGCTGAAAATAGTGCTTAAATATCTGGGTGGAGTGCTGCTCTCCTGTTTCGCCTGTTTACATCCGGCAAGTTTTGCTATATCCTGCTCTGGTGAGTCACTCAGAGATGTAAAAACAATTGAAAACACACTTGTTTTAGAATTTTTCCCCTTTTAATGAAATGATGACAGATGTACCTGTCAAAAAGGACAAAATAAAGATACGAATCTCATTTAAAGTGCATTCAATTCTACTTCAGTGTCTTTGTCGGCCTTCAGAAGTATAACAGTTTGCTGAAACCCTCACTAACAGATAGACAGGTTGATTGACTGATCCATCTAAATAAAACATGCTATTAGGAAAGTAAAAACTCCACAGATTGGACCAAGTCCTAAAATACAAGTGATTAGATCTCCAAATAGTCCTAGAAGAAATGAATACCATATCCTTTTGGTTATGCTTTTTAAGCACAACCACCTGCTGGAGTGGACGAGAACAGTCTTGGGCACAAACCAGAGAGAGGTGGTAGCTCCCCAGAGAGAACGACTCCAGAAGTCTACACCTACCCCAGGGTGGTTCAGTGCATGTCAGTGCTAAAGGAGAGGCACTGTCAGGCAAGACCAAGAACGCAAGTCCTCCCTGTTCTTTCTCAGGAGCTGCCCACACACAAAGACACAAAGATGACCACATGCACCAGGAGATGCGCAAGGTTCACTCCTCGTGCACCCTGCAGCAAGGCCTCCATTGCGCGTCCCTGCTGATCAGCACGGTGGCCCTTTTTTCCACCGCTGTGGCTTCCTGCGCCAGGCACATATCAGTGATCTTTGGCTGCAACCCACACACGGGATCACACGGTGCTGTGTGATCGTCAGGATTAACCTTCAGGAGCCTATCTAGCCAAAAAAACCACTTTTCAGGTGGCACGTACTCCAGGCAAGACCTAACAACATGGCCTCCTTGGCTGTTACTTGCCCCCCTGGTATGTGGGGTCTCCCAGGCTGGGATATAGGAAACTCAAAATGTTTGGAATTAATTATATACTCTTCAAACTGCAACTGTGCTTGTAAATGTGATGCTGAAGGGATGCAAATACTGTTTGCACTAAGGCAGATGCAACTCGCCTGTGTAAAGTGTTCTGGAAATCGGCTTCCCTGCTTCCCCTCCAACATCCTACGGCCTGCTTTTGCCATTTCCTTCTCACAATGGTGCAGCTGGACTAGTTACCAAAAAAATAAACCCCACAAAAACCCAAAAAGAAAAAGAAGGAAGGCATTTCTTATGGGCATGAGGACTAGGGACCTGCCTGGGAGGGTAAGTGCTCCCAGCCTTTTGTGTGAGCACACCCATGTCCACAGTGTGGAGTGTTTGTTTTGAACCGGTTGCCCAGAAATGGAAGATACTCTCATTATAAAATAAACGGTAGAAATGCTTGTTAAAAAAACACCATGGAACGGACCAGGATAATACTCCCAGCTCGCTGTGACACACACGCCGAGGGAGGTTAACTCTGACTTTGGGTGACACGGCGACCACTGTTCAGGGGAGGTGATGTGAGTATGGTGGACTTATCCTTACGGAGACCAGCAGCACCAGGCCTTACATTCTTCTTTCCACAGCCAGCTCGTCACCTGAAATCTGGACGATACTGTCCCTCCTAACTCCTGAGGCTGGGGAAGATGCTGATGCTCCTGCTACCCACAGGGAAACAGCCACCTTTCACCAATTGTGCCCGCATGGTACAATCCAGTACCTTCTTGGTGGTCCACCCACTCTGCCATCATGGACTAAGAGTCTGCTCAGCAAGTATCTGTGGGGCAGATGACCTTTAATAACTCAGAAGGGCAGAGAAGACCACACCAGAAACAACCATGGACAGAAACCCGGAGAAGCAGGATAACCAGGCTATTTTTGCTTAACATTTGTTGTTGGCAGCAAATAAGAGCCAACATGGCTTTCTCTACACTCTGCTGACACAACCTGGTTGGGAATCTGACTCCTTCCAATTTCCTGGCCCTCTGTACCCTTACTGACACCCCTGTCAATACAGACGTCCTGAAGGAAGGACAGAAATATAGATTCTGCTGTTTGAGTAGTGCCGGAGTATTTTCCCCTCAGGGGCTGCTCCTATAATATTTTATACATGGAGAAAACATGTAAGACATCACTCTAAATGACAAGGCAGTGGAAAATGGGAGAAAGAGGATAAAAGCAGAGGGGTATGTGTTTGAAATGCCTGAAGTTAAATGAAGGGGAAAAAAAAAAAGGAATTAAAATTATGCGAATCAGCATAGTGATTTTTAAAAATGCTTGGGTGTAGTTAACCAGATGAGCAATGCTGAAAAACAGGAAGTAGATAAATATATACAAGGATGAATAAGTACAAAGTGCTGACCTTTGCTGTGGGCAACTACTGAGCCCTAAACAGCAAAGTGCACTCAGAAAATCTATTGGAAGAAAACCAGAAAGTAGATCCCCAAAGTTACTTACTGAATGGACTATAAATGCTATCATGCAAGGCAGACACACAAAAAATCCCTGAACAGAAATGTAATAGCAGAAAATATTATTATCTGTAAGTGCTCAACCAGCACAGTCGTGTAATTATCAGAAACAGAGGTCAGCTGAAACAAAACGAGACTATAAGGAAATCACAGAAGAGTACAAGGCAATGTAAAAAAAAATATTGTTTGAAAGATCTTTGGAAACAAGAGGATTTAGAGGAATAAAGAGCAACTCCAGGTTAAGCATTTTTATGCATCATCAAAGGCAGTTATCACTTCTCAAGGCACTGCACCAAAGAGGCACTGGAGGAGTTCTGGAAGTGCAGTTGCAAAGATCCATCAGGTTTGGGTGACACATTAAAATTCAGTCTTTGGTGAATTATCGAATCAATTTATTATTGCTAAAATCCGCTACTACAATGAAAAATGTGAGAATAAAAAGATAAAATGTATTTAAACTCTCAAAAGAGTTTCTAATTAGAAACTTTCAAAGGAGACTACTGAAGTCATGCTACTCATATGGGGTGAAAGATAAAAGCTCTCAGTGCATCAAAAATTTGTGAGAGACAGAACATTTGAAAAAAAAAACCAAACAGTAAGTGGTTACCCATTTCCGATGCAGAAGAGCATCCCACAGACCACTACGATGACCAATATCCGGCAAATGCAATGAAAAGCAGGGAAGGTTTTGCACAGAACTATGCTGCTTTGCACTTTTAACTGCATGGAAAACTATGGGGAAAAAGCCAAGGAAACTAAGCAACATAATGACTGATTAATTACACTGCAGCCAAATGTAATGTATTGACAGGAGCGATACAAGATAGATTTTTTCCCAAAGGTGGCTATGAAACCATTAAACCTCTTCCTTAAAGACTCCTTCTGCATGTGGGCTCAGTCCTACATCAAGTAATTCTCATAACAAATGAAAGATTTGGTACTTGCAATGCAACATGGGAGGCCACTGGATTTATGAAACAAATGTGTCAGGGGACTTTAAGTTTTAGAACGGTTAATGCAAATATTTTCCATAGCCATCTTTAAACCAAGAAAATAATAATCCCATATATGAAGTCATCAAACAAACAAAAATTAAACGGAAAACATCTTCTTCCTGACAAATATCTGAAGTAACTTTGAAATGGGGATGTTTATTTTTTCAACAGAATTTTAAAGTTCCAACCTTCTGCCAAACTAGATTACAAGCAGTAACATCAAAGTAACCAAATCACTTCTCTTGTTATAAATTTGTGCATTTGTGTATCTGTTTGTGAAACTGAGGTGTTTATACTGAGTTTTACTACCACTTTTCCAGAACTTCTTTTCCAGGAGGGAACACAGAATTAGATGCACAATTACCTACATGCAGAAAACTACAATTTCAGAGACACTTTTCAGGTCTCAAGATCTTGACTTAGTTCAAATGGCTGCAAATTACAGGTCAAGTCCAGTGGATTAGGGCCCAGCCCATAAAGCTGAGTAGTGTCCAAACAAAAGAGTGCGACCATATCTGTAAATCTATGTCACATGGAGTCTGTTATAATCCAACTGATCAATAGCACTGAAGCATTTATATATTTTAAACAACGGCTATTTTCCTAAGGTTAAAAAAAGAAAAGCAAACCAACTGACTTGCTTGGGCAGGGCTGGGTTCATGTGCTTTGCAAATTGAAAGAGGAGAGTGCAAATGCAGGTAAACAGCTGGATCACGTTATCCAGACCGCACTCTGCACTGGATGGTGAAAATGGGGAGAAAGAGCAATGATGAAAAGATGCAGTCCTTTAACTCCTCCTTTTCTTCCAGGAAATAAGCTTTCAGTTGGAGATCTGGGTTATACTAAGGACAATTAGAAAAGATAAGACGTATTTTTCAACTTGGAAATAAACACCTAGGCAGTACATCATGTCAGTAACATTCTCCTACTCCAGAAAGTATATATTTAAGACTAAAGAAATCTCAATGCAAAAGTATGATCTGATCATTGAATATGCACTCATTTTATTTTACCTTTGTCTCTGTTCTTCTCCTTCCCTAATGAATCCAGTTTCTTTCTTAATGATTTCTTCCTCTTTTGTCCATCTGTAAGAGGAATAAAGAAAAAAAAAAAGGGAAGTAAGTGAAGAGAAAGAATGCTGAACAAACCACTGCATAAGCTGTAGGAACACGGAGCGAGACAGCCATGGCACTTGGAGTCAGGAAGGGTGTGGGGCACATTTCGCAAAGACTAGGGACTGTCACAGTGCTTCAGCCCGAAGCAGTGCTGCTTCGTTCACCCAAAGGCTGAGGTTGTACTGCGGAACCAAAACGTATCCCACTGCATCCTGCTGGGCACATCTACACACGCGTCACCACACAGCCCATCTGGCAGAATGGAAAGCTAATTTTGAAGACTTAACAATGGAGGTTTGTTGCTGGATGCTCTTGATAGCAAGGTACCATAAACTGAAAAGGCACCAGTTAGCCCTCATCCATGGTCACAAGACTGCAATTCAGGTGTAGAGCTGAAGGTAGTATTTGGAGAGGGATTACTAACCTCCAGGATGAATTCTGCATACCAGTCATACCAGTTGGGTGATAGCTGACCACCTTCACATGACCCATCTGATTTGAACTCACACTGGGAGCCTGCAGTTTGGTACAGCATGTCCAGATTGGTTCAGATGGATTAGAGTCTCAGAGAAATTATTGTTCTGCCACCCTATACATCATCCAAGTTTTCACTAAGGTATTAAGGACCACAGATCTTAAGCAACAGCAAAGGCAGGTTCGTTCTTGAAACAATTGTCAAAAGGTTGGCTATCATTATTTCCTTCAGCAGCATCTTTTATAATGAAAAGTCAACAAAAATGCATTTTATTTATTAGGTCTTAACAAATACCAGGGATTAAGACATGGGCCTGCTTTAACTTGTACCTTTTGAATTTTTTAAGTTCCAAAGTAATATAAAGGGTCTAACCTAGGGACTAATACTAACACTAACACAGGCGCCACTCTAGCTAAAGGTTAATGAACACATACCTTTGCCTTACCGGTTTTCTAATATGGCAAAAACTCAAAAATGGACACATCATATCTGTGTTTCACTTTTATGGTAAGAAGGTCACCAAATAATCTGCCTCAGGACGTTTTTCTAGTTATGTAAGCCAGTGTCTTTAGTGGTCTTTTACAGTAGGGAACATACCACAGAGGAGCGAAGTGGATCTTTGTTGATTAACTCTCATGTTTGCAATTAGGGGTCATGAGAGAACACAAGGCATTTCCCCATAGCTTTCCCTCAATTGAAAGCCATGCCCAGAACATTACTCAACAGACAGCTGGACAAATTCTGACTTTTTCATAGCCAGTAAATATCCTTTTAGTTTAAAATTAACATTTCTTTTTACCTTATGTACCTGTGTTTTGATCAACTCCACTTGCACACTTGCACTCTGCATTTATTAAGAGCATATTTGCTCCCAGCAGTCACTTAACTATGATACTCAGTTCCTGTCTCTTGAGGTAGATTGTCATTTGCTGGTTAATTCCCCTTTTTCCGCATCTGCCTGAGCGAGAATTCATCTCTCTGAAATAAAGCTGACTAGAATGGATAAGGTATTGTGGATGAGAGTTCAGCAATACAATGGTGGTAATTCATTGCCTGATATGGTCTATGATTAGATTTTCCTTTTTCATAGCCACATGACAAGTTCATAACTCAAAGTCATACTTTGATTGATTAATATACCCAGTCTTTTCACATCTTCTGATATTTCCAGTTGATAAGACTGAGTTTATTACAGAAATTCTTCTTTCACCTCTTGGCAATATTGAATAGTCAGTAGCCTGCTTACATACACCTGACACTACCACTTGTTTTTATAGGGTTCCCTACTACCATTGTGTTCTGGCTTTACATATATAAAATAATTTTCAAATGATTTTTCATGTTATAAATTCAAATTACTGCTTCACAGTAGCCTTTTGATAGATGACTTACATTTCTTTGGAGTCTTAGAGCCTTAGTCTCTAAAGACCTATTTATTGATATTCTGACATTCCACTGAAGTCTACTGAGACATAAAAATGAGAACAAAAGTCGAAATCGGATGTAAAATATAATGTTTTGCTATCACACCCACACAACGGCAACTTCTGGAGTGTTCTAGTGCTGCATAGTCAAATACAACAGAAATACAGGAAAAATGAATGCTATTCAATATTGAACACAGGAACAAATGGCACTCATATCCACATGGAAAACAAGTTAATGACTTCTAGGGCCAAACTATCAATGCTTTCTCATGAACCTTGTTCTTAATGGGTGACTCTTTCAACCCCAACAGTGAAGTAATTCCTCAGTAAATGGCAGGCTGAGACCACATTTGTGCATTTGTCTCTGCAAACCTTGAATTTTGGATGCAAGTGTCACTCAGGCCCAGAGGAATGTAAGAAGCAGGAAGCAGTTCCAGAGACGGACAAACCAGAAAACACAGACAAGAGTCCACTCTGTGCACTTCTGAGCAAAGAAAGAGATCACAGAGCGACAGAAGAGAGACACCTTGGGGAAATGGGTGCAGTTCCACTGAGGGCAGTGGAGCTACGACCATTTGCATTTACAGTTTACCCAACAGCAAGAAAAAAAGAGTTGCATATGAAAATAAGACTGAGAGGAATCTCAGTGAAAAGCTAAAGCTTAGGGGATCTGCCAAGAGGTCTGAGGTCAGTTCCAGTTCTCTTCTTCCCCAGCAAAAGATTTAATTAATTACAATCTATATTCTGTAAAGATAAATATGTTTTGAAATGATTGTTCATTCAGGTTACATCAGGCATGAACACTGCTGAAATATTCATAATGTGCTTAAAGACTTATGCAACTCTAGCAGTTTTACATCTTAAATGAACCCAATTCATAATAATAATCCTTAGTGCTTATCTGCAGTGTGTTTTGAGAGTATAATTAATATAGGAAGCATTCTTGGGAAACAGGCAAAGCATTATTACCTGTGCATAATACCTACTGTACATTTTAAAATTAATTAGTAAAAATTTACGCCAAATTGTATTGTATCAGCCCAAAGTGCTATTAATATGGACTACTATTTTAATTCGCAGTTTGGGAATGTTTAAACCACAAAGCGATAAATGCTGTTGGGCTTTTATCCAGCCTTTTGTGTATGTAATTATCACTTAATGTCTTCTTTCTATAGATCAACAAGGTACCGCTCCTCCATCAGATTCCACTCAAGAGTATCAGCAAGATGAGAGAAGTACTCAAAAGACAACAACTGTCAAAGTGTAGGAAGCTGCATTTTTTTTCTTTGTCAACCCATTCTGTTTTTTTCTGAAGAACACCCACCCAGGCAGCTGTGCAGATCAGTTTTTTCAGAAATGCACTTGGTTTGTTCGGTGCTTGCTCATTTATATGTTTGCTGCATTTTTCACTGCAATGCACACATCACTCTCTGGGCGTATATATATTAAGACTAGCCTGATGAATATTTAAAAGACCAAGACTGTAGAATCAAACTCCTTAGTGCATACTAAATTGCTACGTGACCTGTTTTTCCAAAGTGGTGAGCACTTCCAGGTTCAGTTAATGCCAAAAAGACCTTTCTAATTGAAAAATTAGGTCACCTTTTTAGGACTCTGTCAGTGAACCACAGCCTACAGAATACAATAGTACTTGCACTGATATACCAATTTTGGACAAGAATTGAGGCCTTTTACTTCTGAGACCATTATTTTTGAAATTTTGGGCTAAGGACACTATTTCACGGCCTAAATTTCATTCTAAGTGAAATCACGGTTCTATAAACTAGGTAATAAGAAGCCATTTTCATGCTGAGGATATATAAATTTCAGCTCTAAAAGTTAAAAAAAGGAAAGAAAGCAAACTTTGTATTTTTTTTAATGACACATTGGTCTGTTGCTTTGCACAAGACCACCTACCAACACTAAATATGACTCAAAGAGAGAGAGCGCAGGCTGAATCCTCTTACTATTGTTTACTTCCAGTACTGCTTTACTCATTTTAAAGTTATGGACAGTTTATGTTTAAAGTACAGGTGTTGCTCAGCATAAACAAAAGCATCACAAATTAGGTATAGGGAATTTGTTCAAGATGACACAGTTAGTGGCACACCTGGAGTTAATGTTCAGGAACTCTTGGCCACAAATTTCATATTATGCTACTTACTAGTCACTATACCGTGAAGCCCTAATCCAATATGTTTTTCATAATTAACATAATAATAAGCAGTAAAAAGTACAACAGCACCTGAGCTTTCTAAGTCATTTTTATGCACTGTTACAGTATTAGGCTTCAGCTGACAGAAAGTACCCTGTCAATAAGCTTGAAGTGAACCTGTAACAAAAATATGATTCTTCAGCACTTTCTTTCCTTATACATGGGCTTGTGGATTATCTATAAGAATGGATGTTCCTTTTACATTACTCACATGCAAGTTTTTGTTAATCAAAAACATAATCCATAAATTCTTACACAGACTTTAAACTAATTTAAATCAGTGGGTTTTTGACAAAAGAGATCTTCTGTTGCTTATGGGGTTACTGAGTGAAAAGAACTCCCCTCCCCATCTATTGGCAACTTCCTTCGCTTACGAGAATTGTGTTTCTTGTCCATTTAGGGAAGAAAATTTGTCATGTTCTACAATTAAGGGTTATTTTCACACAGTATAAAGAGAGGAGTTATGTGAGAGATTAATATCATTACCATAGCTCATTTATCAAAACAGAAACAGATAAAAAAGTTGATATTGTAAGACTTCTAAAATACTTCTTCATAGTAGTTATATTCATGGCCATTTTCCCTTAATCAGCATTAGTAATGGGATCTAATTGCATTGAAAGAAAAAAAATAAAAATAGAATGCATTTTCTAAAAGCGTAATCCATTCTGTCTTGAAAAATACTACCAATGGCAACACAAAGCACCAAGTTTGACCTCTCTTGAGGGCTTCTGGTTCACTTCACTCATCAAGAGTGACACGTTTCCCAAGCGCCAGCCTCCTGCACTCAGCCTGTGAGCTGAACGTCAAGCTACAGTCTCTCCTGCCTGTGCAATACTGCAAGTAACAGAGACTGCAATCAGAAAACACTGCTAAATTCTGTTGACAGAGCACAATAAAGACGAGACTGCACTTCATTCATTGACAGCTGCACTGTGCCTGTGGTTGAAGTCGCTTCTTTGGGTCACTATACAAAGCAAATTTGCTTCTGAATGCACACTTGGCACTGCTCTGCTGAAGAAGAGGGTGCTGATTTTACTTAGCCATTTCTGTGACTATAAATGTCCATCTTTAAATATTTCTTTAGATTAATTTGTTGTTGAAATGCCCTGTCCCCACGCAGTAACTTCCAAAGCACTGCCAGCTGCAGCACAAATGGAAGGTAAACGATTTCAACCAGAGAACCAGGAGCTACAGATTTAGACACATAAAGCAATATGAAAACAGAAAGGTTGAGGCAACAGCTATTTGCCATCACTCTCCCTTTCACCTGTCCTCAGCAGTACACACACAAGGAGATCTCCATCAGCAATGCAGGTTATTATATTCCTTCAGGAGCCTTCATCTCCCTGTTTCTTGCAGTGCTTCTCCTTATGGCCTACGTTGCTCTCTTTATTTCACTTTGACTTAAATCAGCACTCCTTTGTGCTTGTCAGCCTGCAGCTGATGGAAGAAAGGCCATATGCGTTCAAGTGCATCCCTCAGCTGCAGCTGTGACCTTCCAGGGGGCAGCCGGCTCACACCTGCTCACCTCAGCCCAGGGAGCCGAGATCGGGCTGCCCACCACAGGCACCACAAACGTGCCCAGAGGCAGCTTCCCTCTTAGGTGCCGCTTCCTCTGATGCGGCAAACAAGCTTCAGCATTTCCCTCTCTGGGAAGTTCCCGCTGAATGCATTTATGGCAGAAGAAATGGCATGAAAAGGGTAGAGCTGAAGTCAAAGCCTGTTCTTCAGGAGAAGAGCTGCAGCTCCCCGTGGGCTGTGCACAGGGGAGACCAGAGCTGGAGCGTTGCCGCCCTCTGGGCAGGAGCACTGTCTGACCCCAAACCCTTCTCAGGGCAATGGTGACAAACTGGGTGAGGCGTGGGAAAAGCCGACCGTGCAGGAAACCAAGTTCTCAGCAATCCACAGCGTATACAACAACATCACTTGAGAAAACCCACAACCATCAGACAAAAGTGTGCTTTTCATTCTTTTCTTCCTCATCCCACCAGACTGTTTGGTAGCCCATGGTTAGCGCATCTTCTTTGGATGTAGGCTTCAATCCATTTGTGCTAAGGCATTACTGATTGTTAAAATGAAACATGGAGGAATTACAAAGTCCAAATGTGCAGGTTTAAGTGATGCAGCTGCTGGAAGTTTAAATCCTGCATTATACACAATCGCTTTACTGTGGAACAGTAAGAATTTGGTCATATTGGTATATGAATTAAATTATTTATCTAGGAAGTATTCATAAGATGCCATGGAACCTGCTTAGAAGGCAAAACTGCTGGAAACCTCATCTGCTTCAAAAGAAAGCTGCATCCCTACAGGGACCTGAGTTTTATTAACAAAATAATACTTTACAATAAGTTTTTGTGATTCTGATACAAATTAAAAAAAAAAAAAAACAAAAAAACCAAAACCACACAACAACAAAACCCTCCTTGCCAGGTATTAATAGATTTTTGATGCTGCACATCTATTCTGAAGGCGAAGGTGATATACCAATTTACACCAGCTGAGCATGTTATCAGTAGACTGTGCTGACTTTTAGGAAAACACATCTAAAAAGTGTAGTTCCAAACTAGAACCAAATTTGATAGAGTGAAAAATGCACCATTTCCTTTGAACCTTATTCTCAAGGTCTATTTATATCAGAAAGAGTCATGTCCCAGCTTGCTGAACAAAATATGTTATGTGTTGGAAAACAGCAGGATACAGATATAGACTAACTGTAATGAGATAGGTATGAATCCTTCTTCACAAAAAAAGCTTACTTGGGCAATGCTCTAATTCAGATAGCAAATACTACTCAACTCCCGTGGACAGAGGAAGCATAAGAAAACATGACATTTCAGCTCCACTTGCCTACACCTGCCCTAGTGTATATAAGGTTTTAAATAGTCTACAAGTAGGTATGTTGGAAGAAAATAACTACTTTGGTATTTTTCAATATGTTCTTCCATGATTCCAGCTGCCAGCTGGGGCTAAACCATGACAGTCCTTCTTGGCGCCCAACTTGGGGCTCAAAGAGTTCGAGATAATGACAGATTTGATTGGAATGTGCTAGATTGAATTTAGAGCTGTTATTGCTGTTTAGCTATTAACTGGCAAGCTCTTGTGCTTACCACGGGGCTTGCTTGACATGAGGCTTCCTTGCCTTATTGTATATTAGAGCCTAGTGCTCATCAGCGGCTGCTTTTTGCTTTTGCTGCTTTCTGTACTGCTTATGATCTTACTCTGCTGAGCCTGGGAACATTTTGGTAACAGCAACGGTGATGCGCCTGGACTGGCAGATGGTCAGGGCATCGCTGCTGTTTCTGTGCTGCTGTACTGGACAGGCTGGAACTCCAGCGTGAAGGGACTGTGACCCATGGATGAGTCCACATGGGAGCTGGACACCCCGAAGCATGTTTCAAAACATCAAACCCTAAACAAATAACAATCAGGAGCCTTGATGCTATAGTTTGAGATAGGAAAAATACAAGCCACAGCTCTAAAACTGCCTTCAGTCCAGCGGGGGCAGGGGAAAATTGACTGTCTTCCTGGCATCAGTTACCTAAACAAAAAGTCATTTTATAATATGGATGGAGAGAGTAGTTTGGTGCCATTCCTAGTCAAAGTGACTCTTGATTTGATAAGAAGGAAAAGAATGACCTTTAATCCCCACAGTACAGGGTGGGCTAGGGACAAGACCAGACATTAAATTGCCAGCATTTAGCTGACATTGAACTTTTTCTGTATTGATAAGCTGGCTTGCACACCTGTAGTGGCAGGGGAAGCAGCCATCAAGTTTCCTTACATCTCCCTTAGAGCTTTCCTCCACGTTGCTCTCAGCGTGAACACGGGTTGAGCTCTTCAAACGAAGAGGAAATTCCCCCAACTCTTTGGAATTCAGAGAACCCGCTGGTGGTCCCAGAGGTGATTTGGGACATCTAGGTCTCCACCGTCTTTCTGACCATTGCTTTATTGTTATGAACCCTTCATATAAGTCTTTCCTTGGACTCTCACTTTAAAGAAGAAGCTGTGCAAGAAAATAAAACTGCTGTCATAACTTGCTCCCTCCAGGACTAATTAAACCAGTCCACAATACTCCTGCTCAGAGCCTTGATGAAGAAATGAAATGAGAGAGAAGCCTTTAGTGCAAGGAAGTGAAATCAAGGTGCAGAAGGTCTCTCACTAGACAGGTTGGTGGCCCCAATAATTGAGATGCTATCCCTTTGAAAAATGACCAATGGATCTTCTTTCTAATAATGTTTCATTGTAATAATTATCTGTCCTCAGTATCATCAACCATCTAGCTTACATACTTTTTTATTAATAAAAAGGAACAGGTGTTGAAAACGTAAACCACACAGATAAAAGGCATGATGAGCCCTGCAGCAAACACTTGGGTCGACTTCCTGCACAGAAATAGAGTTCCATAGACATTTGTCTAATCTATTCTTAAAAAGCCTTCAGCAGGAAATTAGGTGTCCATTAAACCTTGAGATAGCCTTTTCAGTGTAAAAGCCTAATACAAAGATACATATAGTACCGCAGCTCTGATAAAATAAATCTATCTGTCATCATCTTATCTTTCCTAACCAGTATTTAGAGACATAACTTCGACTTGTGGCACCAACCACAGTAACTCCACTGAAACCATGCCTTTGAAGAAACTTTAGAAACTAACTCTTCTACCTAAGGCAAGAAGAAATCCTCATCAAAAATACTTCCCTAATGCACTTTTGAAAGGAGCAATATGCATCAGACAACTGAAATAAATCTGATTTTCACCTGAAATTTTTAAAAGATGTACACCAGAATACACATGTTAAAACAAAGCTCTGCCAAAGGCAAGTAGAACATGGAAATTAGTAGGCTGCAATGTCAGTATTCTTAATAAAGGTTCAAAAGCTTCTCACAAGGGATGTATTTATTGTATTTATTCTTTGGCTTTGAATTGTAATAAAGCACAAAATCTTAAGTCAGTATAGGATCACCACACACTTAATGTGGATTATCTGCAAATCATAGGACAGCCTAGATGAATGTTCAAAAACAAAGGGCCAGTACTACATCAACTACTAAAGACAGATTTGGCAGAACACAATCAAGAATACCTCTATTACACTAGTGTTCTCACAAAGATTTAGAAAACAAACAAAAAGAATCAAATACACCTAATTTTGCAAAACACAGTGTTTTAGAGCCTCTGTGTGTGCATTTTGCTTCCTAATACTGGTCCACTCAGGCCATTTGTCTGAACTTTTCAATACGGCCAATGGTCATGAGTAACATTTTAAAACAGAAGCTGAGATTTCCACATGGCACACTAATACAGACAAAATACAGAATATATTTATATGTACTTATAGTCAATAGCTATTTCAAGGGTACTATTAAGGAAATTACATTAAGAGAGGAATTTTTTTATGTCTCAGAAGTAATTTCTAAGCTCAGTGGGACTTCATGTCAAATGTATGTATGCAGCAGTCTCTGGATCTGAATTTATAAGAGTCATAATCTAAACCTACAACAGTCAACATCTAAATAAGCAACCGCCCTAATAATGAACACCTCAGGTCATGATTCCATCTCCAGTAACTATGTCTCATGACATTTGTATATGGCAATGTGGATCGTTATATTTCTCTATCTTTGGAGGTTCAGCAAGATCTCTTCCCTTCATTGTTATACCCACTGAAAGACTCCTGCCTTTCAGCACTCCTGCCCAATGAGCTCAGCAGCAAAGCAGCCCTTCAGCATCCATCCCTGTCCCCATTCCCTTCCTCCACCTTCCCAAAATGCACCCACACAAAAGATAAGATTCTCAGAAGTCACGCAAATCTTTCTTTAATGGTGTTGTGTTATACACTAATTTTTCCATGTTCACATTAACGGTACCATTGATTTCACCAAGAAGCCTAGCATTTTCTACTTCTGTTCTATATTCATATAACACTGAAGAAAATGCATGCTGCTTCTTGATCAAAGCTCCTAGCTATTTAGCAAAATACAAACTAATTATTAAAAAGACAAACTTTTTTTGTTGTTGTAAGTTTTGTAGTGAGCAAAAACATTTGCTTTTAAAACTATTAGCGTATCTCTAACTGATGGAATAGATATGCTGATTAAAGTTTTCCGAATGTAAGCAGACATGTAAAACCTGCTATGTAATACAAGAAAATCTTGGAAATCAATTTGCTGAGCACTACATGGAGTCTTTTATAAAAAAAAACTGCCTCATAGCAGAATTTAAAAAGGGAACAGCTCACTAAAAACTTTCTTAATTTTTGAAAATAATAAATTATTTCCCCTGTTCTACCATTAGAAAAACTATGATCCTGCAGGCTCCATGTATTTCCATTTTGTTCTTGCCTCAATGGTGGCAAAAAGTCAAATTTGAAAAAAAATTCACAAGACATTTCTGCAATTTTCCATATTGGGAGGAAAAAAATGAAAAAAATGGTTTTTTGGCTTGCTTATCTCCCTGCTTGGAAAAGCTCCTGTCACCTTCACTTTGACAAACTCTTGTGCAGCAGAGTGCAAGGCTACGTGCTCTAACAACCTCTACCCTGCAGCAGCTGGGACTTCTCCTAGCTTAAAACATTGAGTCAATTTTATTTTCTTTTTTTCCAGACTGAGAGATATTGTTTTGATTTTCCCAGGACGAAAAATAAATCCTCAGAAAAATCTATGTTTCCATGGAAAATTTGAATTGGGGGGGGGAAGCTTCCATCTAGAAATTAGCAAGTTAGAGTTTTCATCTCTGACTAAGTCTAACATAGCAAGCCTGATACAGCAGATCCAAGATTTACTGACATAGTGTAAAGGAGCAGAATTTAGCTTATAGTCTTGCTCATCTTTAATACAATCTTCATGAACGCTGCTCTACTGAAAGAAAATCCACAGACTCACAGGATCATGTTAGAGACAGTGTTTACATGAGAAGAATTGGCAGGGGTTGGCATTAAGAGGGGTCATAATAAGCCTCTTCACTTAAAAGATGTACTGATGTCAACTCAAAAGCATCCAGTCTGTAATCCCATAGCTCCACAAAGTACAGGCTACAGTTTATTTAGATGCTTTTCACTGTTACAAAAGCCTATAAAGTATATAACATGGTCAGCGATTAAAAACAACGGGCAGCTTGGAGCCCTCACAAAAATGCAAGTCCAGATAAAAATCATAGTCACTCTCAGTGTTAAGGAAAATGGATAATGAAATACAATGACGAGTAATGTAAGCAAAAAACAATTCCAAAGAGCTAGTCCCTGCCAAAATAAACAAGAAGTGGAGAACACATAACGCTGAATTCCCATTTTTATTCAGAGCTTTAACTGGAATGTATTGGGGGCAAAGTGCACCAATGAACAATAAAAATTCAGAAAGCCCAACAATGTATGTTTTCTTCCATTTCAGAGATGGGATTGTCTCAGTGCTCAGTCTGTAATCACACACTTACCCAGCTCTGCTCCTTCAAATTAGCCTTACTAAAGCAAGTCGCACAAGAGACTAATGCTCACTTCATGTAAGCAGATGCTCAGTGTCACACACCTGGTGGAACTGGCTACAAAACTGACATACAAAAATGTACAACAGCACATGTTCAAGCAGCATACACAGTATCTTCCCTAAATGACTGGGACTGCATTTAGGTCTCTGACCCAACATTAGATCATATTCATTATAGCTAATAGATTTGGCAGCAAAATTAAGGAGTACCTTCTCTTTCCCCAAATGTCCCAGTAAGTCTAAAAAATTAATTCCCTCAGAAAGTGGAACACCTGCTGTAATTACTGAAACTACTGTGTATGACCTAGCTGCTGTTAATGATGAGAAATTGTGTGGATATATATTCTTGTCATGGGCGGCATCAACACAGTAAACAGTCTTCTAATAAAGGCAGTTAATATCTTTTTTGTACATTTGGTACACTTGCCAGAATACCTGGGTAACATGTCTATTGTCAGTTCTGGAAAGTGAAGACAAATCCTGTGGCTCGCCTTTGGATTTTCACTCCAAATTACACAAGAAACATTAAAATAAACCCAAAGGTACAAAGTAAACATATGCAACACTTGTACCGAAGCATAAATATACTTTGGTATGTGGTGCATGTTAAAAGCAAAACACTACATCAACGTAATGTTAAGGTTGTGACCCAAGCCAACAAAAGTAAGGTAATTCCTCAGAAATGGATTCTCTGGCCTTAGCCCAACCTACGGCATGCACTGCAATGTTGCATCTGATCTGTTAGTGGTCCTGGGCTAACACAAAACCTTAGCATTCAGCCTTCAACACATCAGTCTCGTATGTTGAAATGAGATTGGAACAAAGATATTTCACCAAGTCAATTTGAAGTTACGGGCCTGAATTTTTGTGCTAATAGTCTTCCTACAAAAAATGAGGTTTGAAAGCATCCCTGCCATACTCTGCTAAAACATGGGTTAATACTGGGATTCATTATTGTATAAGAAAAGAATGACATATGAAAAATAAAAAGATACTTCTAGGATTCTTGCCCAGTAGAACTTCTAAACTGGGTGAGCCCAGGCCTCTGAAATCTGACCTAGTGCAGACACAAATAAAAGCTCCCATGTCAACTTTCTCACACCTGAAATTCTGGCCTGAAATAACTTAGGAAGTTAGAACCAAAAATGTTTAGTATGCAAAACACTGAGATTCTGTGAAGATCCGTGCAAAACCTAGATAATATATTTCCCTTGCTGACTCAAATTCTGCTCCATCCATGTTAAATTACTATTTCCAAACTTTAAAAGGAGAATTCACCATAAATTTTCATTTCTTTCCCCCTTTTTTTTTGGAGAATAAAAGAGAATACTTTTTCTAAGTAGTCTTCCTCTACCTCAGTGTCTCATAATTGATTAGTCCTACAACTTTCTTCATCACAAGAACCCCTTCTGACTCCTGGTCCTTCTGAGTCCTTTCAGTATCTTCTCCTTGCCCATCTTCAAGAGTCACTTTGAATGGGTCATCCACTTCAGGATAAACATTAGGATACCAAGAGGCCTCAGCAATTCTGCAAGCTTAAGTTGATAAATCTGCTAAACTAAGAGTAAACACAGCTATAAAATGATCCACTCTTTGAGCCCATATTCTTCTTATGGGATTCAGGGGACATCTCAATTCACACACCAGTAGGGCAAGGGGGCACCTCTCTCCTAAAAGCAGGTGGTCTTTTGATTTGTTGCACCTTTCTGGAACTGAGGGGCAATGATCATATCAGCCAGGCCTCATCCTGCTGATCACTTCCTCCATTTTGAAAAGCCCCTCAGTGGCTGACCGACCCGCACACGTCCTGGGTCTTGCTCACTGTGCCCTTGCCCCCAACTTGTGCCGAGACTAAGTTCTGGTGGCCAAAACCACTGCATAGTTATCTACATCAAAACAGAGCCTTGATTCATAGCTGGAGCTCTAACATATGAGAGCAATATAAACACAGGTAGTTGTTCGAGTTGTGACTACCACAGCGACCACCTTTCAGCAGAAAAATAAATGAGCCTCCCTATTTTTTATTATCAGCCCATGAAAGGCACTTCTTTCCAGCAGGTAATGTCAAACATGCAGCTGCAATAATCAGCTGCGGCTGTAAAACAATAGTCTCCAGGCTGACATATACGAAAAAGCTTCACAACTTCTGTTTGATGTCTTAATGAATAATCATAGGCTGCCCCAAGCTTGTCAAAACAAATCAAAACAAAGCTAACACACAAGCAGATATGTGCTCTGTGTGCCTGTTCTCTCTCTTTGGTGTCGGAAGTCAGTTTTGAGTTCGAGTTGTACTGTGTGGGCAATGGCAATGCACGTGCCTTCACGTCTTGCTAATTTAGCCTGGTAACTCGCTGGTAACCACACACCATTGTGGTCTGACAATCAAAAAGGTGGGGAGAGAAAAAGGGAGCAGTTTGGTCTGTGTGCTCTTTGTTACTATGCTTGAACCATTGCACAATCACTGTGTGAGGAAAAACTGGCACCTACTGATATGGACACCTGCCTACTGGTTTCTTCTCCCTACAGCAGTGGAGGCAGCCTGTGTTCCCAAAGTGGGAGGCAGCGTATGAATCAATAACAAACGATCATCTACCCACAAAGAGCAAAATAAATAATCACAAGTGGTAACATGTAGCATGCTTTTTCTAATACAAATATAAAGCCTCTCAATAGGGTAAAAGAAGAAAAACTTCTTATCTACTTCTTCCCCCTCATCTACTAAGATCCCACTCTTCCTCAAGGGACCAGTGTCTTCATCCCTTCCTCCCAAGGGGTTTCTGCCAACACCCTGTCCCAGCCCTAGCAGCCAGAATTGGGCAAGAGTAACTGGAATGTGTTCTTCTACAAGCCATCTTGGGCAGTGCTGTGACAGCAAGCACTACTGGTGACACCTCTGCTTTATAAAAGTAAATGCATTATTAAACAGATATTAGTAGCAATACAGCTGTTTTCTGGTGCTTGTCCAGAAATTTCCCCAGATTTTTCTATAACTTTTCAAAGAAATGCAATGGAAGAATACAATATACACTTTTGAGTAGTCAACAGCACTTAGTAAACTGTTTTTCCAGACCCAGCTTCAGGCATCAGTGCTTCTCCTTTAGCGAGAAGCCTATCTGTATTTGGCTATGGAAGAGGCAAGAGGAAGGAGGATGGTAACTCCCTGGGGGAAATTCCTAGCCCACAAGACTTCTCATAACTCTAAGTCCTCTGTTAGCCACAACCCTTCCCCAGAGCTTTGGAGATTATACTTGGTGTGATAACAGCACATGACTTTTCTATTTTGCTGCACAGACACATACATGACATGCCGCTTTTGTATCCCAGGACAATACAGGCAGCTGGAATGTGATTGCAGTAATAATGCAATTTACCTAATTATACTGAGATGTTTACTGTGCAGCAATGTCATCTGTGTGGCTGCAGCATGGGACAGTATTACCAATGAGAAATAACTGAGCAAGTTTTGGAACTATAAGAGATTTATTCTTGTGAATACATAAACCGTTTTCCATCAGTCTTTGTTGACACTATGAAGAAGACGCGTCCCGCCTGTGCTGTCACAAGGGCCAAGGCAACGACAAATAGGAAAATTCACAAAACACAAAACCTTGTTGATATATGGTGATTTGCATGTAGCCTTTTCTTTACAAAGTGGTTGATCAATTGTCTCAGAAGTCAAAAACTTGCTGTCGCGATCGGTAGCAAACATGTCATTTTTGTCTGAGTCACTGGAGATACTGGCCAAATTTATGCCTGTCTTTGCACAAGAAAACAAGTGCATGAGAGAACATATATTGCTGTTATGCTTTTGCTCCACTAAGATCAACAAAAGTTCACCAATAGTGCAGTAGCTATCATGACCGTCAACATCAGGAAAGGACAAAACTCAGAGAAAAGCCAGGATTTCACCCAACCTACACAAATAACAAAGATAGCTGGGCTCAGCAGACAGCGGTTATCACACTACTTTAACAACAGTAGTAGTTCAATCTGTACAATTTCCTAGGTCAAAGAAAAAAAGAAGCTAACAGACAAAACTACATGCTTCTAAATATTTGCCGAGTATCCAGTTCGGTCCTTATTTTCACTGAGATGCACTGCCATTTAACATGAGCCACTGCCTACAAGTCTTTCGTCAGCTTATAGTCTGATAAGCTCAATCACATGCTAAATCACTTCTAATCCAACTTCAAATCATACTTTTTGGGACTTTCAATGGCATGGTCAAGCCTTCTACAGTAATTCAGCTACATCATGTTTACTTCTCTGAACACTGGTACTACTTTTTCCCACTTCTCTGGTAGATATTTCCCCAATTTTCACAACAACAAAAAAAGTCAGCGCCTATAGATGCCTCAGAATACAGGCCATGTAGATCCAACAGTTTGCACATAGTATTTACTGTCTAGTCATCCTCTCATCTTCTCTTTTTCCATGGCTGTATTTATACAAGCTTCATTATTTCCTAATTACCCATGAATCTCCCCCTTACTTATTTTCTTAATGAGCGACCACGAAAAGCAGCCCAGTCATTTATGTTTGCATGTCCCACTGGTAAATGCACACCTACCTAAGCAATATTCAGAATTAGTATCAAACTTTATTTCTTCCCGCTCATTTATTCTCTCTCCACAATTCCTCCAGCCCCGTTGCAAAGCCTGGAAGACAGCAGAGCATCCTGTCAGGGGCTGGTGAGAACATGAGCCATCACAGTTCCTCCTTGAATAAAAGGAGGTGAAAACTGCAACTATGACCCCTGACTCCCAAATCTTATTTGAGACCCAACCGATACGTTCACATTGTACCTTAAAACCCAGCCAGATTCTTGAGGAGCTCAACTAGGGTTGGAGCCCTAAATCTTCATTTGGTCTTAGTGATAACACCCTGCAGTGCTTGCCAGTGCTCCCAAACACAAGCTTAGTGAAGTGGGACAGGACTGTGAAAAAGAGGAGAGTTTGAATCATGAGGTATTTAGGAAACGGATCAAATCAAACCTCATTCAGTACCTTCTCTGCTCAGGAACACCTGGAGCCTATGAACAGAAGAAAATGAGCTCCTCTCCTGCTCTGATCCCAGTTTTACTTTGAAAAAGGTACCTGACTTGAGTTACCATTTCTTGACGAAGACATGCTGTAAAAGGTTCATTTTTCTCACTACTTGCATACAAGGACACACACAATTGGAAAGTCACCAAAATGTAAGCATACCTGAAGTGAACCTCATCATAGGGGTTTTTTTCTCCTATTATAAAGGGAAGATTGACTTCCTAGAAATAAGAAAAACACTGTATATTCTAAACAGCAACTGTATAGAAATGTCACCAGAATTGTACTGTTGTGCCATTCAGAACATCAGACAGCAAATTAAAAATCTTCCACAGAGTAACTGCATTGGTAGAGAAACTGGGTAATGCTCTGCTCAGAAATGATAGACTCTTGCAACTTAAGACGTTAACCCAGAGAAAGGACAAAGGACTCTTGGTCTAGTTTCTGGTGGCAGATGGGGAAGTAACAAGGAAGCTGCGAAAGATGTTGATTACAGAATGTGAAAGACAAACATGAGGCAGAAAAACAAAAGAACAAGAAACAAACCTGAAGCATCTCTATCATATATACAAAAATAGTAACTCGATCTATTTGAATTCATTATAATTGCCTACTGCAGTGCAATCATAGCATATTTTAAATGACATGCTGGTTAAATAAATTCCTGTGGGAGGTGGTCCCCGCTCTGTGACCACAGGATACTTAACTAAGAGATGTCAGTAATGAGCTTCATTAACGGTAATGGCAGCAGTACAGCGGAGGAGAGTGATTACATATGAGGTATTACATTCTACGCATTCCTCTACAAGTGTGGGAATAGCCAGATGTGCCCTAAAAGGGCCAAGTAACTCCACTTGCTGTGACAAAGGGGGCTTCTGAGGACCGCAACATCATGAAGAAGTAACAAATAGTGGCAGATGCTTCTGTACTCTGATTTAACTTCCAGGTAAGCGTGTTTAGCACAAACACTTGTTACCCAAGAACAATGAATTCTGACTTTCTACAATACCTGTGCCAGTAAATGTAATTACTCAACTGCCTGCAGGAAGCAGGTACAAGCATGTTCTAATGTCAGTCATTCACAAGTTTTTAAGGACACTCAAAGAACCACAAAGAATCCCAACTTTTAAAACCCCTTTCTGTACTTTCTAATATATAGACTATCCCACTAACCGGTGCTCTTGAGTATTTTCATGCAGTATTCTCTGAAATAGAAGCTGTAGAGCACATCTTTCTATGCCTGGATCTCTTCAGACCTAGAGAGCTCCCCCAGCTCTACACATCACTTTTTTTTGTTTTGTTTTGTTTTTTGTTTTTTGTTAAGAAGAGAAAAAGTTTAACAGCCTTCAGTCTGGTTTTAACTTGACGCACAAATGGTTGTGATGGAGTTTTATGTTATTTGTATTCCTGCATGCCCACAGTGACGGAGCTCATTTCACACTGCTAAAACTTGAAATTCTCCATTTATAGTCCTGTGATGTTAGCAAATCAACTGGATGGCCACCTGTACCCTCTTACCATACGTTTTCATTCCACGGCATTCAAGAGTGATGGGAACAAGAGGTGGACTTCAGAAGAGTCTCTGCAAATGGCCTAAACTGTAGTAATTTAAGAATATAGTAGATTCTTATTATCCTACCAAAGTGCTGGCACAGATGTAGTATGATGGAGTGACAGTATGATTATTATTTACACATATTGCGGTATGCCAAAATTGGTGCCAGATTTAGAAACAGGACGGACAGTTAAATACTAGATGCACCTTAATTCTAGCTGCTACCTTCACTTCCTTCAACAGATAGTACTACAACATTTTAAAACTCAATTGCACCGGCTAGTCATTTACTCTGCATATCTTAGAACACACAAAAAATCATCATCTAGTCATTCAGAGCAAGTACGCAGATGTGAAATAATATGCCTCATCAATAATCTCACTGGTAAATCTAATCTGAATAGTAGAATGGAATAGCTAATTTACTTCTCATCTAAACTGAAGCAAAAGATAGGTGAAATGATGGGGCCAGCCACAGAGATGAAACTGGAACACGGGTTCCTGAGTTTGTGAAGTGCCTTTTATTTTAAGATGCTTCACCACAGTTTATATTATTCTTACTTAGTTTTTATGCAAGAAATTATACTTTTCAGACTCAATATATCTAAAATTAATTACAAATTATATATTTAACCATATACTTATGTGCTGTGAAAACAAAAACTGCTCTTGTGTGTGATCCGAAGCTGAAAGATTCAACAGTTCCTAGCGTGCAAGCCCTGGAAGCACTGTGCCAAGCTGCCTGTGACTCCAAAGCATCTTGGAGAGGAAGGGTGGGTTGACTCAGAAGAGACCCTGGCTTTCCCAGACGGTTGGCCTTTCATGGCAGTCCCAGCAGGAAACAGCAAGGAGAACACAAAAATAGTATTCATGCTCTGAAGTTCAACAAAGTTTCTGAATATGAATATGTATACTTTATTGTCTTGGATGGTATTACCTCCATATATGTATATTCATCTCCCACTGGAACTGTCAGTGGCCATTCAGACTGACAGAAAACATTGCGGTGCCCTTAGTGATCCACTTCCTCATATGAATGACCTGTAAAATGGTTTTCATATCGATGGAGCATTTTTTGAGGGACCAGGGAAGCCGTGGTGAGGCTTGAAGAAGCCGATCGTATTCATCTCACTACAAACGGATGCCCTGCTGTAATGGCTAAGTTGGACTTTGCTCTTTTTGGCAGTTTTCTGCAGATCCTAAAAAGCTGATGGACACCCAAGCTGATGTCTTTCACATTTGTTCTTCTGCACACCATTCTTTTCATCGTTTAGACGATCTTTTTCTACTTAACTTTGATTCATTCAAAAACTGGTCCTACGCCATCACCGTGTATGTGCTGCCACACAGTACCTCTGTCCATAGCCAAAGGTGAGAATTCAGCGGTCCCTTGTTATTCCTTAAATAAGTATAAAACAACTTGAAAGAAACATATGCAGATGATTGTATCATAGCACAACAGCTGTCTTTGCTAGGCTTGATCTCCAGCCTACAGGAAGCAATGGAAACCTTCGCATTAGTTTAAGCAAGGTTTAGATCTCTTCCATAGTAACCTAAGAACAGGTCTACTACGTGCACATATCCTGCATCAGGATTCTGATAGCTGAGCTTCTCCTTTTCAATGAATCTCCTGTTCCTTAGGAGTTCAATGTTTTATGCTGAAAATTAACTTGTTACCTAGGAAATAAGCACCACTGTCTTTAGGAAAAGTTGGGTAGGATTCATCTTATTTGATGCAGATGTCTTCACTGTCTATCTGAACTTGTGATACTTGGCTTCCTCCAGAGCCAATACAATCCAGAGTGAAAAAGCCACTTCTATGGCATCATCTATCTGACCTACATAGATGTGTACTTTTGGATGTCAGGAAGCGTAAGAAAAACCTTTTTCTCTCAACTAAGTACCAAGACATCCTAGCACAAGTAGGTCTGATTTAGATTATCTACCCTGTAGACATCTGTCCTTGATCAGATGATCCCACCCCAGGTGGCCTGAATTGGACATAGCAGACAAACAACTTTACCAGTCGTTTTTATGTAGTTACTATGTTTAAGCAAAAATGAAATAGAAGACAACGTCTGTGAAATAAACAATCTAGTGTTTTCTCCCCTTTATTGCTGTGATACGAAGTCAGTGGCTTAGCAATCTAAACAGAGACGGTTTATCAAGCCCTTACCTTTGGGGATAGTAATCTGACATCCCAGGTCACAGTCCTGCTGCAACTGATAAAAAGCCACTTCCTGCAGCCGAGCACGCTCCAGCTCCGAGAGGCTTTGAACGGGAACTGACTTCAGCCGAACACTGCGCCCTGACATGCTGTTCCAAGTGAAATCACCCTACAGGAAATCAAATGGAAAAATATGAAGCATCATATGGTATGCACGGTTTAATAAACAGAACCATCTCTTTTACTGCTAGGAAAAACAACACAGGTCCTCTTTTCTAAAAGGCCGTTTTCTTGGACATCTCTAGCCTTTCAAATATCTTTGTTTTCCTAAGAGCAGCATTCCTTAAAAGGAGTACAGACATGCAAAACAAAAAGTCAATTCTGTCTGAAACCATTTAACGAAGTATTGTTGCAAAAACATTAGGATTCCAGTAACCAAAAGCACAAAGCAGGAAGAAAAAAGCTCTCGTCTGCTTCTCCCGGTTTGCTTTCTTTGTACAGTACTCAGTTGTCACTTCATTCCTCTCCCCACACAGTCAGACACGCAGACCTCCACAGGTCCGTGGACAACACACATCTTATCTCCCTCAACTTGCTAATCCCACTCCACCAGACTGTTGAGAGAGCACGCAGGCAGAGCCCCTTCTCTTTTCCAACACATCCCATCCCCTCCTTATGACGATATTGTGTTTAGACTGCAATCGACTAAAGGACAAGCTGTTTCATGTTTTTGAAAAGCCATAATAACAATGTATGTGTTAAAATTTATACAGGAAAACAACATGAGATATGCTACATCTCTGTAAGGTACCAATTATGTTTGGACAGCAAATCAAAAGCTTTAGCTGTTCTATCTCCCACCTGTGATAACATATACAAAAAGCTATTCTCTTCGCTAGTATTTAGCTTGGGTGAGAGAAATAATCATCCGTCAAAGAGAAGTGCAAGCACACAGACAAGGTTTAAAGGCTGACAATTAACTTCAAGCAAAAATTTCAGAATTCATCAAAGCATTATCAAAGAGTGCATTTTAGCACCACAGGGAAAGAAAGAAGAATTTGTTCTTCATTCTAACCATGTTGAAAAATAAACATCAAACTTGTCAGTAGGTATAACCTGATGCATCTGTAGGTAATGGAAAAACTCTGATGTGCGTCAGCTGAGCTGTAAAGACAAATCCACCAACCTGCTCTTCATCACAACATGGCAAAGTTACAATTAATGAACTTCACTCTCATTTTAAGTGCCCATTTTCAGATTAAATTTCAACGTCTGTACCTTCACTGCATGCTCATTTTTTCACCATTCACTTACAATTCATCTGTTCTGCACATACATCTGCAGTCAAAGGATGTCCATTGACTTTAAAAGACATTGGCTGAAGCTCCTTATTATGAAAATCAGTAAAACTTGACTTTACTTAGCAGCTATGCATCCTGTTGTATGTCAGCATCTTTGTGCCCGTTTCCATGTATTTTGCCTATATATGTGTATGTTTATATACATGTGCACACATACAACCTGTATATACATTTGTGCATACACACATATACATACTTATATATGCATACCTACATGACTGTGTGTGTATTCACATATACATGAGACAAAAATCATTCAAAAATATGCAGCACCATCTAGCACTATAGATCAAAGGAACTACATATTAAACACCGTTTCTTATGATGCATGAAGTATGTTTGAGTTCATCAAGGAAGCTTTTTTTCATAGTATTTTTTGTAAGTCATTATTCAATCGTAATAAAGCTGTTACCTCAATGTGAATAACTTTGTATCTGTACACTCAATGCATGTACTATGTTCGATATCTTTATGATATTTATATATACATGGTCCACATACGCAAACTTCTGAGCTAGCCCAGTATCTGAATACTGCAGTTTGTTCCTTCATTTTTTGCCTCTTCATCTCTTCTTGTGCCTTACTGTTGAATAGCTAGATTTAGTAATCTCAAACTAAAGGTTCGCACAGTGACACAAGCCGAGCCGACTAGCTTAATTCAAGCAAAACCAAAGCAGCAAGAGTCACATAAACCTTATTTGCAGAACTGCAAGTAAACATTTACATTTTTTAAAAAGTTGTTGTCATTTATAGATAAAAGTGATCGAGAACAGAATCCACAACCACACAATGAAACTAATTCCTTTCCAATGCTGATAATGCAAAAGAAACTTTACAAGTACAGAAGTATGCAATTCAATCTTCATGACTCCTCATATAATGTACAAAATGTTCTACAGTCAAAATGGTAGAGAGAGAGAAATACAGGTCTTTATGGTAGAGTTTGAGGGGATTTTAGCTTATCTGTTTCTCTGAGATGAGCATTTTCATAAACAAAAATATCACTGATATGTCTACCATAAAAAAATTTCAAACCAAGATACTTAATTCTGAAACAGGAATGGGAAGCAAAAAGGATACCCATTAGAAAATGTTGAGGTAACAGAATATTGAACACTGTAAACTTTTTAGGACACATCCTCTTTCCTGCAGAGCACATAAATGAAGGGGTGCGTGGGGCTCTTAGGAATTACCACAAGTAAAACAAATATACCTTAACTGAATTTTGCACGGACACATGAAATATTGCTCTTTTTCGGATAAAAATGACCAAGGGCAAATCTAACTCTGGAGGTAACTCCACATCCTCTGCCTTATCTCTGAGTTAGCTCTGTAACTGCAAGCAAGCAGCGAGCTGTACCACTGCAATGCTGCAGCTGGGCTGTTGGCCCAGCCAAACCAGTTGAACTCAGAGAGACAGGGCTGGCTAGCTCTGGTACAGCCCTGCATTAATGTCCTGCTTTGGGGCCCCCAGGTTTTTTATTCTGGCAGTCTGCAAGCTCCCAGTATGTCTCTGGCATCCAGTGGGTTGGCCAGGTCTGGCTAAAAACGGTGGGATGCAAGCTCTGCACCTTCCAATATCACGACAGGTCACCGAGCAGCGATAAAGAATGTGGAATCACGCTGTCCAGTAGCTGTGCACTAAAGAAGACATTCCTCTTTTACACTCAATGGGTTTGATAAAATCTCTGCTAGGTCACATTAACATAGGTTTTTACTATGCTAATGGAACACATGACTAATTAACTAAAATATTTTTGGAAGATCATGTGTTAGGGCCAGTGGAATCTCCTAATCTGCTAAAGAAGTGAGAAGCTCAAGACATGTTCCCTTGAAAAAGTCTGTTTTATGTGGCAAATAAATATCACTGTCTTCTATGAGCCAAAACACAGTATATGATAATTTAATCTATTCACAGACCCCTATGCTTTGCATGACACAAGGTACATTAAAAGCCTCATCTTCCTTCTAAAGCACTATAGAATTTTACACACACCCTGTAAATTGCTGCAAAATCAACCAGGCTTGGGAGAGGTCCAGAAAAGTCAAGCTCCCTTAAGAGAACGGGTGCTGGTGCAGTTACATCAGTCACATCTGCCTAAAGCTATTCGCCACTCTGTGGGGCAACCAAAGGAGGGAAAGGGCAGGACAGACACAGAGAGTATTTTCTGTTTTTCTCTCCATGTGAGGAGGCACGTTTCATCAGCCTACTTCAGCTTCAACATCAGCCTCACATGAAGAAGCTTAAGAGGAGCAGAAGATCTTTAAGCATCAAGTCAGAGTGACTTGGTTTTCAAAGTTCATGCCCTGCATATGTGTTCAGACATACATACACAGCTTTTTCCCTATTATTTAGATTGTAGGGTTGTAGGTCAGAATATGACCTGCAAATGGCTCCTTCCTCACCAAGACCAAAAAAAGCCCCAAAACAATATAAAAACAAACAGAGAAGAGCGCAAACAGAAATACTGCTCTGGGATAAAATGATCAGCCTGATGGGACACAAACTGCAAGGGTGCTTTCATAACTGACTTTTACAAAACCTTAAACCACACTAAAAGCCTCCTCTGGTTTCTTTTACCAACCAGTCACTTTTTTGCCTCACAACTCTCCAGCTTCAGCTGCATTTTCTCTCTGGCCCTCCCACTAACATCTAACATCTCTCCTCCACTCAACCGAGCGGTTCACTTATCGGGTAAGTGACTAAAATACCAGAGCAGACGACTCAGCAAAGGAGATGACTGATTAACCGCATGTTGTGTCCACTTTTCCCAAATTTCTTGTCCACAATCATAATGAGCACACTTTTAATAAGATGCAGACTGTAGTTTTACTAATATTCTTTCGAGCATTTTTTTTAATTGGTTGGATGCTCAGTGGCTCCAAAATAAACGTTAAGTGGTACATCCTGACTTAAGTAACACTATGCGCTTAAATTACTCTTAAGCATGTGCAGGCTATTCTTGTGTACCTGACCTCTTTCTCCTGAGCCTCCAACACACAGTCTTTCAGATGCCTTTTAGTGAAGTCTCTTCTGTCCTTTGTACAATACAGAAACCAGCTGAAAATGACTGCAAGGAATCCTGAACGTAGACGCAAATCTACGGGCGATGATCGACCTCTGTTGATCCCTGCGGAGTTTTAAGCCTTAGTGAGTAACATGGATTGTGCACAGGGTGGGAAATAAGAACCCCCACACAGTGGTTTTAGATAACATGAATTTTAATGCCACATGGAGAAAGCAATTTTTTATCTTACTGCATTATTGTTATTGTTAATGACTTTAGTCTGTACTCATTTAGGTAAATGCCATTATCAGATTAGCTGTCTACTTTTCATTAGTCTTTTGCTCAAATCCATTTGAAACCACTAAGATCAAAACCAATTATGTCTACTTGTTTTTCTCCTACCCTAGCAACACTTAGCTATGTGCTTGTATTTAGATGGGTCTCCACTGTAAAAGAATTCAATTTTTGCACACAAAAAGATTATATTGCAACTAACACGGCAAATATAGCATTACAATGTCTTAATTCTGTTTGCTTAATTACTTTTTTAAACTTCATGAAACCGCATATCACTGCCACTTTATAACCCTCTCAGTTACTTTGGTCATTTATTTCAACTCTTTCTAAAATTATTTCCAGACTCCTCAGGCATAAACTCTCACAATTTGACTGTCGATGCAGGTAATCCCTCTCTTCCTCCCTTCCCTGCTGTTGCTGTTAGTATGAACCAAAACCAGTTGTGAAGTGAAAGCCAGTTACTCCGGTACAGCTATATACTCCATCACATAAAATCAATGTACAGAACACTGTTCCTGGACAGGATGAAAATTAAGGAGAAGTGTGAAACAAACTACGTTAAATATCCATGTTAGCACTACATGCAGCTAAAGACTGAATGTCTAGTCCTTTACTAATGCCATCCTAGGTAACTACCTGCAGATTAACAAAGAGTTAGGAAACAACGGGACGGTATGAGTGTGCTACGGCCTAAATCTTTCTGTCACCCTATTTCCAGATGCTCCTCCATAGCCAGTGCAGCTAGAGGGGCAGGCAGCGCACCGGTTTCCAGCTGGCATTACAAACTACTGCAACCTAGGATGCTCTGGCATCTCCAAACACAGCAGGCGTCACACAGCTGCTCCCAAGGGACTGCTGGTATCGCAAAAGAAGACAAGTCTTTCAGATTAATGCAATGGTATCTAAATACTAAATACGCAGAAGCACAAGACTTGCTGCGTGACATTGAAGCATTCAGAGGAAGGTATCTGAACATGGATGCACAAAGTATGGGGCCCCAACAATTAATCTTCATTAAGAAAGACTGAATTCATTAAGGTCATTATCTAGGGTGACATCCGGTTCCCCTTGACGTCAGTGGCAAAATTATTAATATAATGTCTTCACTAGGAAGGGAGTAAGTACAGTCCAGATGATCCTGTGTTACACTTCAGACTCTTGCACTAAAGTTGCCTTATCTCATGCCATATTGTACTTACGTGTATTAAATATTGCATGTACAGAAAAAGCTATTAATTTTATCAAAAAGATCACACTTTACAAAACAGTGGCTTAGCTATCAAAACTATTTAATGGCAATTAATATAGCCATGGCGCTGCCAAAGACAGACATTTCCTCGCTCCTAGCTAGCATCCTGTCTCATTCCAAAGGCTGGAAATCCATGTACTTGAAATCTGCACCGCAAGACAACCCCTGTGGGACACTGGGAAGCTGATATTCCCCACAGGGGAGGCAGAATTCACACCCACAGCAAAAATACTTCATCTAGCAAGGCGGCATGAACCCATGCTCAGGTGAAGATACACATTCTATGATTCTATGATTTCAGAATATTACAATGGAGCTTTTCATTTATCAAGGGGGAAAAAAGCCCTTTTAACTTTAGTCTAGGATAAACAGGGAGCGGAAGAAGGAAGAACAAGCGTGCTTTCACATCAGTATTAAAATTGCTAAAATAAAGGGGAAAATATTTCCTGTTCTTCCACAATCAGCCTCTCCAAGTTTTCCAAATGCCTCGGGATACAATTTCATGTTTAGAATATTTTAAAAGCATTCTCTTAAAAAACCCTGATGTGTAATGGAGATGTATTTCATTCCTTTTCTGACATTAATAGATACGAACGATGTACAAAGGTATTGCCTAGCAAAATATTCATCCCTAACATACCCACTCTGTACCGACCTTTTTATACATCTCAAAAAAAAACCTCCAGAACTTAGAAAGCTCCATTAAAATACATCCAAATACATGTTCAGATTTTCTGAATTTCTTACTTCAGCAGATAGCAATATTTTTGGAGGAATTTATCCAGAAGTACCACAATTAGAGCCAGAAGGGGTCGAGTACTTTTTTGGAGACAAAACACCTTGAAAAACCTAGATGCAACTGTAAAATTACCGTTGAAGTTCTGTTGGTATTCACATAAACAGATTTCTGTGTATTTTTGTCCGTAAAAGAGAATTAAGTCGTATTGCAATACTCTGACTTTTGCTGCAGGTTAAAGTATATGCACAGTTGTCACAACCACAAGCTGAACTGCAGTAATCTGAGAACACAGTAATGGGCTATGGTACAAAAGCTAGCGTTTGCATCAATCTCAACACAAGAGATCTGGGATAGCCTGGGTTAAGAAAAGAATCCCTCTCTCTTTTATCAGTTCACATGCTATATATTTTAAGAGGTTGGTCCTCTGTTTTCCTCAAGTGTTGAAACAGTTTCCTGCTTCAGCAGGAAAATAACGTGAACTTTGAAAGCTTATGGCAGCTGACCTAAAATCAAATACAATAGCTGCACGAGTATTATTTTTAGTGGCAAAGCTGCCTTAAATAGACCTTGCTCCAGCTTCTGTGACCAACACTAACATGCTCCCAACAGTCCTCAATGTTCAACTGCTCATGAAGCTGAACAAGGAACCACAGTCCATGATACAGTGAAGAATGGTGTGTCCTCTCATGTCCCCTCTGAGTTTTCCTGTGCCTCAAGTCATGGAAAAGGTGGGCTCTGTCCCGAGGACAACCTTTATTCGATACTGCAGGCTGCGGTATCCATTCATGCCACCCATTCATGTTACACTTTTACTAAACGTAAAGATTTCCAATGAGATTTTGAATATGAGATAGTGCTCTTTCTCCTAAGCCTTCCAAGATTAATGTTAAGCATATGACAACATAAGGCTGAAACTATATGCGAAATTCATTTAAACAATTTGGATTAAACAAATATAATCATATGTCCTATTTGTAGCTTTACTGGTCCTGAATTAGTATATAATGCCCTGGTGAAACAATAAGGATCTCTGCTAGCACAGCACAGAAGTTAACCATTTCTGCATCCAATAATAAGTATTAATGTGACTGCAGTAAATGCTTTGAATAGTTAGGAGTGGCATCTATTTCTATTATGTTCAGTAGAAAAGAAAAAATGGCAACATTTTAGAGGAGTAAATGATCTACTATTTGAAACAGAGAATGCACATGAGAGCACACGCTGTCATTTCCAAGCATGCAAACATCCTATCAGCCTAAGTATTACATACAAGGCTAAAAATACTTTAGTTTAGTACTTTAGTTTACCTCCTGGATTTTGAGCTTTTAAGATACATGTAGATCATATTATCTGACCTGAGCATACCATCAGAATCTCATCATGAAGCAAAATAATTAATTCCATGACCCCAAGAACTGACACTTGACTAACAGTAAAGCCTTTAATTCAATACAAACCCCTATTCTTATTGTTTCAACCAGTTCAAACCATTATTTTCTATAAACTGATATTACTTACAGAAAGGGGTTTGGGTCTAAGGAAAATGAGATCTGTGGCGCATGTGGAAAATAGCCATTCTGACTACCCACATACCAGGACTGCTTGGAAAACAATTCTAGAATTTTTTTCTTCTTTTGGGGAGGGGAGTGGGGGTGGGTGTGATTTAGTCGATAGGAACAAAATGCAAGACATCTCCAAATATTTACATTTGGAAACAGAGTGAGAGCTCTCAGTTACTCAGCTAAGACACAGAGGACTCAGGAAAAGGTCTGTACTACCCGGCTTAGAGAAGAGCTTGAACCAGGCTTTACTCCATCCCAGGCAAGTGCCCTAATCAGGAGGCTACTGCCTACTCTAACACCTGCCCCCACTGCTATACTGAATCTTGGTAGAGATCGTCAGCTCCCTCCAGAACGACCTGCAAGCTCCTTATGTGAATGGCTACTCTCAGAGCTGACTTGGACACCTCCAACAGTGACTACCCACTCACTCCGTACTGTGACCGTGTGTGCTCCCTCCTGCGTGTTCTCTCTTTCACAACCTGAGTTGAAATAAACGCGCTGTTTGAGCCATTTTCTTATTTACTGAAGTTTTCTTTCAGTCATGAGTTTGTATCACCAGCCAGCAGCGTCGCAGGTGTCAGCAACACAGAGTTTGCACGCATGCCTCTCGGAGGCAGGGACAGGCACATTTCAAACATGCAGAAAGTAAGCAATTAGCTTTTAGGGATTAGGAGTTTTCACTTCATTTGCTACATAATCACTCTGTGCTTCCACTCTAACCCTATGTTCGTGTGTGCAAACACTACCCTGTCCTACACACCAAAGCCAGGCAACCTGGGAGAAGTCTGTACCACTAAATGAGTTGCAGTGCTCTGCCAGTCTACTCCAGTTTATATTGGGATTGCGTTTCTTGCTTTGTTTTGGTTTTTTTTTTTTACGATCTGGGATATCAAATTCCACCCACATTGGCAGCTGTTTTGATGACTATGTTGCTCTCCTGAAGACGCTGCAAAGACAATTCTCTACGGAAAAGTTCAGAAAATAGAGAAAGTCTAATAATTAGGGAAAATATTCTGAGTACAAAGAGGTGGCTTTGCACTCACTAGTATTATCATTATATTTTATCTATGTAACTATTTTTCCTTTGTTTCCTATGTATTGAAACAGCGCGTGCTCTCTTCTTGCAATGCACAGCAAAGGACAATACTTCAGCTTATTGAGAAGCACTACTTCAGCATTTCTTATAAAAAAAATATCCTGTACACACACATGAATCTGCTGAATTTCCATTAAGTTAAATACCAAACAAGGCTTTAAATATTTTTTAAGAAACCGCCTCAGCTAGACTGGAACTATACAAACTGCTCTGAATAGATCTATAGCTATAGGTCAGACTGATGGAAAGACCTGGAAAGACCACTAAAGAGCACACTGATGTTCATCATTGTCTATTGACATGGAGGCTTGTTAAAAATGTGGCATTCCAAAGCAAGAAATTTAAAATGAATCCACACAAATAAAACCACTCTGCTGCAACATCCATTTTCAGGAGAAAGGTACATTTTGTAAACTGCCCCTCCAACCTGAAGCACCCCAAGTTCAAACTGCGTGCCTGCCAGACAGTCCGCGACTTCTTTCTTTGTTTTTAAGCAGCACATTTATTTTGGACAGAGAAAGGGAAAAATAGCCCATAAAGTTCCCACTGTTATGAAAAACAGAAACAATTGCTAGAGTTACAAGCTCCTCGTGGACTGAGCCAGCAGATGAACAGCTCTTGGTCTCTACTTTCTTCTATGCAGCTAACCCAAATTTAAAAACTCAACAATAACACAGTCACAGCCATAAAACCTGATGCTTACAAAAACTGTTATTTGCCAAACTGAACCTAAGCAGCTGCAGCTGTCATGCCATCAGCTTTCTAGAAGCCTTTATCCTCAGCATATTTTGCTCACAAACTGCCTAGGTTATAGAGCCTTCACGCACAGAGCACGCAGAAAAGTATAAAAGTGTCACTGCGGACTTCAAAGCAAGCCACCTGATGAAGCCACTCACATACAAATCAGCCTAATTATGCAGTTTGGTTTAAAAATGTGACACCACTTCTCATTCCGTAGTTTCATTCCTCTCGATCCAACTACGAAAACAGGCAAGGTCATGAAACTGGTCTGAAAACAAACAGTATTTGAGGGCTCTCAGTTTGCTGATGGATCTCCAGAGCCTGGTAAGTGGCCAGTAGTGCCAGTTTTTTCCCCCACTGAGTCAAAGCTGTTGTTTTCTTCAAACATAGCTGAAGCACAAAAAAATTAAACCCACTGTCACCATGACCACCACATTCAGCACATGTTCTCCATCACACTTATCTCTACCACGCTACGTACAAGATTATTCGGTTTCCTTACCCATTAACTAAGTTCCCTTGTGTCTTCAGTGTCCTTTAGTATTTGATCAAACCAGGTTTTAATTAAGAACTTGAATCCGACTACGCCGTTTCGCAAAATAAGAACAAGGTAAGAATAACGTCGTGCTGAAGCTGTGTACTGAGCATCTGAGAGCGCCCAGCTGGAGCAGCTGTGACTCCCAGGACACCTTTTGCTGCCAGACGTCATGAATCTTAGGGGGAAAAATTTGATCTTTTCACTTCTTCGCTTCGAAGCAAGTCGAGAGCCCAGCCCAGGGGAAAGCCCAGTCACAGGGCCAAGTTGTGAGCGGGTTCCCCGCTTCTTACTCCGGAGGAGTTGATCTGAGACAGTGCAAAGAGTAGCAAGGAAGAGGCTTGTCTCCCCTCAAAAATCCTTCTTCCCCATGGCTGTGCAAGCTGAAAACTGACTGTAACTGCCCAAACTCTCCGTCTCAGGAGTAGCCAAGAGTGCTGGACGCAGCTGCCGTGGCTCCTTGGAGCACAGCGAGCAGCACTCGGAGGTTTCTGCCTCACCTTCTCACACAGTTAGTTTGCAGCTTTTTAAAACACCTTTGAAAACTTTCTCCTCAAACAGGCAGGCTGGCTATATTTGCAACACGATTTTGACAACAGCAACACAGAGCCTGAGCATTTTACACAGTTTGCTAGGGAAAAAAAATCCTTGATAAAGGCACTGCTTCATAAATAACGTCCGTCATGTTCACAGTCCCCGTACACAATGCTGTCATCTATAGTGCGTGGGCAGGGAGCGTAGGAAATTTGTGAAAAACAAACAGTGAATCACCAATGATTTTGATGGCAGCTCTGCCCTACGTGGCACTTCACCAAGTCATCATTCAGAGCGACAACTTTGTTTCTCGGCTGGCACGACTTTGCGCTTCATCAGATTGCTCACAGGAGAAACCACGGGCTAGAGTTCATGGCAACGACAAAGGAGATCACGTAAATAATTTTTTTTCGGGTTTTTTTTCCCATATATCCACCCAGATGCTTTGTGCATCTCTAAGTTGAGGTAGGCTGAACAGCCCCCACCTGCCGGGCTACGAGAGCCTGTGCTCACAGCTCAGAAATGCACGCAGCCCTTCCCGGCTCGACACCTTGGCCACCGGTGCCTGCCTGGTAGCAGCAAACCCGGACATCGGATGTCCCTCATTTCGGAGCCCTACCCAAAGCCCTATCAGTGCACAGGCTTCAGCATTTTCAGCACCTCTTAGATTGGACATGCTCCTTCATCAACCCGCTCACTCTAACCACGCAATGACGGAACTGCCATTTCCAGGCTCTGCACAGCAGCCGCTCTGCAAGCAAAGAATCTAAAAATCACCAACCTTTTTTGGTGGCCTGCAGAAAGATAAAGTAGAGTGGCTGTGAATAATCTAACTAACCTGTGCCCCTTATGTTTATGAGCTCCAGACAAGGTTATGTTCCTTCACCTCAGATAAAAAATGTAGAACTATATTGGAACTACAGGGTCCAATTCCTATTTATTGGAACCATAGGTTGACAACAAGGGTTTTCTTCTCAGAAACTGAGAAGTCCAGCAATACTTGTTGAGTTCTGCTTTGAACTGGGGTTCTTCAGGTTATTCAGTAGCTAAGTGTTCTCTGAAAAAAATAATCAGGGTGCTTTGGGGTACACTGTCTACACCTAGATGATCTTATTTTTATATCATTTCTATTAGCTACCAGTACATCTGGGGAATTATTTTTCCTTACTTCAAACTACTTTTTTTCAGTAATGCACAGTTTTATATTTAACAATACACTATGCAGAATGAAATGTTATAATAAAAATGTTCTGTTTATGGAGAGGTTATGTAAAATATACCCTATCAGTAACAAAATGGAAAAAATTGAACAACTTCCATTGTCTACTTTGAATTCACCTCTTCCCAAAGGACTCAAAAATATTCATCTTAAAACTTTAAACTGAACTTGGCCTAAACTCTCATTGAGAAACTGGTTAAGTGATTTTGATATTGTAACTCCATCATTCCCAGATAAGCAGTACAGGACTTTTAATTTGTTTCTTAATTATGCAAAATTCCAAGGACTTGACTCTCACTCCAGAGGGGCACAGGATTAGGAGAACCGAATTAGGAGGCAGCTGAGAATTCCTCTGGCTGATCTCTTGTTACACCAATAACCAATGCTGGCCACAAAAACCTCATGGGACTGTCAAAAATAGCTTCAAAACCAGAATTGACCTAAAATCTCATTTTTTTCAGTGGAAAAAATCAGGGTTTTGTCTTAAAAAATACTCATGAAAGATATGTTTTCTGTGGAAAAAAATGATGGCTTGGTCAAAAAGTTTGCAGCTAAGAAAGATGTTTTGAGTCCCAAATGCTCTGGTGTGCCTCATGGGAGCTGCAATTCCAGCACCTTGTGTGCTTGGCTACCTTTCCCCTGGCGAGCAGGAGTTCCGAGGACAGACCCTTTCCTGCACCTCCAGGGATGGCACTGCACCATGTTAATTCCCTTAGGGCTCATTAAAAAGAACCTGGGGTATAAAAAACCCCTGCAGAATAGCTTCCAGAAGACACGGCAGAGCTATTTTGAATAAAAACACATTTCATTTTTGCATTTCCACAAAAAGTAATTGAAAAATGCTGACTACTTTAGCCTTTCCTGGATTCCTTTTAAACTATGCTGGGGAGCCCCAGAGATAAACTGGGCATCCACAGTCATCCAAGGTTATATGCATTAAGCTCGGATAACACAGTTCACTCCAAATCTAAAAATAAATAAGAGAACTACAACAACCTCAATTAGATTTACACTTGATGTGATCCTAAAACTTGTGAAAATATAGAAGTGAGAGCAAGATGCATATGCAAAATAGGCACTTTAAATATATCTGAACTGTCTGGTCCAGTAACCACAAAACACCCCGTCTGCTCCAGAGACTGTCTGCCTGTGTCTCAGAAACTCTGAAAAGCAGAAAGCAAATAAAAACCAATTAAATATATTTAACTCAGTTTTTTTATCTCATGTTTTTAAGTGTTACCTATCAGCAGAAACTGATGACTCCAGATGAGATGATGTAGGTACTCTGACAAGTTATATTAGACTGTAATAAAAGCCCATACAGCGAGATTGATTAAGAGAGAACGTGCAGCATCATCCCTCTTTCTAGAAAAGGAAAACCTTGGAAGGAATTGCAGAGACTTCAGTAAACTAATGGACAGTTGAAAGAGAAGTGCTCACAGTCCTGGAGGAACCAAAACTGGGTTTGCTTAGACATGCTAGTGCCGCTGTAATCTCTGAATAACAGGAGAAGGGGATGCTCTGTTTTTTTCTCCGAGACTTTTGAAAGTAGTCAAACATATTCTGAGTCATTGCAATATCTTGAAAACCCCACTTTACAGCTTTGCTTTTATAAAATCTATACAGCGGATTTTCCCGTTACTGAAGTTCTAAAATCCACGTGCCATGAGCAGCTTTAGGCACTAGGCACAGGCCATACATAACCGGTAGTTCAATCACAAGGGCAAACTCCCATCTTTGGGCATGTTTAGATTTCCCAGGCAGAGAGCAGCACATACACAGAACTATGGATCCTAATGATGTTTTGCAAAATGATGCACTAGATTTTAAAAGAGTATTCAGTGAGAAGAGGGTGCAGCAAGGACCTCATCCAGCTCTCAGAGGGAGCAGCACGGCCAGGGAGAAGCTCACAGCAGCTCCCCGCACATGCAACCACACGCATGTCCATGAGGCTCCAAGTCCCATTCCTGAAACTTAAAGAGTGCAGGCCCTGCTCCCAAAGCATTTGAAAAGACACGTCTCCATCCACAGTCTCCAAACGAAGGACATAAACATAAACAAACTCACGAGGCAGACTGAAAACCTATTTTTAGATGAATGAACAGTGTGAAAGCTTTCCAATGTCCTCTTCTTACCCTCCTATTTCTTCTCTCCTCTTCCCCCTGTATGCTCTTGTTGGTGACTGCCAAATGCTCTCTGCTCCTATTTAAAATTTTTAATGGCAACCTCGCAGACATCCCCAATCCAATTATTTTAATCTGTCTGTGTCAAGTGGCCACAGCAGCTGTTCACCTCCTCTTATTGACATTATTAATACTGTAATTAAAATATACATTAGTCAGCTGAAAGAGCCACAGAAACCTCTTCGAATTTTACTTTTCATTATTGATTGAGGAAAGTGCTTAATGAAAAAAGAGGGAACCAAGAGTAGGGGTTTAAAGAGCCGGTATGAAACTCTTGCTAAAAAAAGGCATGCAGACACAGGAAGTTAAATAGCTTTCACTGCCATATCCTTGTAAAATCAACAGTTGCTTGCCAGGTTAGGTTTGCTGCTGGGTCTCACACTATTGCTGTATGACGAGCTCCCCATTCCACAGACACGTAGCAGCACAGCATATTGCTTTTGAGCTTTTATCAAACTCTACCAACATCAAAATATCACAGCATTTCAGCTTACTGTCAAAGATCTCTGGTAATGCAGAGGTCTGGAGAGTGAATTCATTTTGAGGTTTACGGGATCTAAAGAGTTCTTATCTGCATTATGCCCTTTAATGACCTAAAGGAGATTATTTGATACAGCTCATTAATAATCACAAAGTTTATTCAGGGGAAACTCAAGCCATAAGCCTGTATTTTGAAATAAGAGGGATTATACACTTAGGTATCATTGCAATGTTCTTCTAACAGGCTGCGGATGAATTTTACTTGATCGCCTTAGACGTGCTGTTTGTCCTCTGAATCCCCAGGGATCTCCTACGGGAGCTGCTGCACTGGGGGGGCCGACCATGTGCCAAACTCCTTTGGAAGTTACACTCACACGCTTTAATATAATTACACATACGTTCCACATAAGGGTCCAGCTCTTCAGAAAAGTCACCGCAGCAAAGTGGCAGGACTTTATGAGCTTAGCTGCAGAACGACAATTTCCATTAGCTGAAGTTGTGGCTATTTATTCAGAACCAGAGGAGGACAGAAAAAAAACCCTGATATAAATAAAGCTCTTTAAGAGCATTTACTCAGGTCTGAAGAATTCAACAGCTGCATCCCATTCAAAAAATGGAACAGAATAAATATCCTCAGCTACAAGAATGACTTTCCAGGGGCCAAGTTGAAAACTGGGTACATTTCTAAAAGACAACATTGATTTTAAAGGCATTTGTAACGCTTACGTTTCACAGTATTTTTGCAAGTTAACTTCGTGGTATTCGGTATTTGCTTTAAAGCTTTATTTCCAGGAGGTATGTGAAAGTACAGGCACATCTCAGTGTGTGTATTTACGTAAGGAATACATAAGGAATACATAAAGCTCCAGCCGTCACAGAAGGAAGCCTGCAGGTGTGCTCTCTGCGCTTTTGGAAAGTGAGAACCTGAGAAAAGGAACTCAAATGCACTTTTTAATTCCATCTGATGATTTTAAAGCCATTTTCATCACTGCTGTTCTCAGGACCCGAAAGGTTCTTCCTTTGAAGCGTGCAGCTAGAATTCCTGGCAGTAGAAAAACCATGGGCAGCTCCCCGAGCCGGCACATTTCTGCAGGTGGCAGATATCTAGGGTAACACGGTCCTGACTGCTCTCCCCCCTGTGTGAACTTCTGTATTTTGAGTCCCTAGTTACCCACACAATGCAAATTGAAATTTGCCTTAGTAGTATTTTCTCTGAGTAGAGCTCTGGGTCATACAGAAGCATTCAGTATCTTACAGGACTGACAACTGATGAAATACATGACCCTGGCTGAATAAATTATATACACTGTATTCAAGGGATGTTTTGGTAAAGATGGATACAAATATCTAATAATGCTTGCAGATGGAAACTGAGGAAATAATAAAGAATGAAGCATCTGTTCAATGTACAACTTTATGTTTATTACTCCATAGAAGGCTACTTCCCTTACACTTCTCCATTCAAATCCTCCACTGAATAAACATTAAACATGCTTTTCCTCTGTGATATCTCACACAGCACAGAATTAATGAAAGAGTATGTTACTGGTGTTATTACTTTTATTATTACCCATATAGCATTCATTGCAGAATGAATTAGCTTATCCTTGAGGAATCCCTTAGACTTTGTGAAGTTTTACCCTTTCCATTTGACAAGAGTAGTTAAAGCCAACAATGGAAAAAGTGCAGAGTAATCATGGATGTTTCAAATGCTGACAGATAGCTATGGGGTAGACCAGACCTACAATGGGATTGCTTTCAAAATACAGGCATCTCTATCTAAGTACCACTTCCAACCAGTGGTGAGAAACAGGAACTTTTGGGGAAGCAATTAATTTCGTTTGGTTTACAGAGATAAGAATGAAACTCCAGAAATGCCTTTTTCCCCACTTCCTCCCATGCAGGGAGGGAGTATACGGTGGCCGGCTCAGAGGTGTACGTCTACACTGTGGCTAAATTACAGATGTGTAGTGAGATGAGCTGAATTCCTCCCTTAAATACAGTTTTCCCTGGCTGCTGAGCACCACTAAGTTTCCTCCGAGCAATGACCTTTGCTAACAAGGCAGCAGAAACATGACGAACATGCGGATCAGTGGCCATCTCCACAGCTGCTACATAAAACACAGGGTTTTGTGGCAAATTTACCAACAAGTTTCCCAAGGCTGAGCATTCATTCAGCCGCAGCCCCTCCTACAGTCCTCTAAAACAAGTGGTTCCGACCGAATGCAGTCAGACCACCACCACCCTCACTGCACCAACCCATCCTTACAGAGTCCAGACCATGCTCCAGATAAAGCTGCAGCGCTTGCAATGTTCAGAAAACAGCTCAAGGTCGTTCTTCATTTTATTAATTTCATGCCCAGCAGTGAAAATGTCAGCTGCAGAGGAACCTGCCTTTGCTTAGCTCGTTGCCTGCCGTAATTCCCTGAAGTCCAATTGCCATTTACAGCGATGGGGCTGGGTGGAGCATCCCTGGGAAGACGGAGATCACAGGCTGCATTCTTTAGCTGCTGCAAGAGTCTTTTCCCCTAGGAACTGGGCACACGCTGTGCTATTACGAAACAAACAACAGTCGGTCGCAATTTTTTATTATACTACTACTGGTTTTCAACTAATTTGGTGCCAACCTCTACAAGAACAGTTTCCAGCACTGTAAAAATTTACCCCGAAAATCGTCCCAATGAGTTCTGTTACTAAGGACGTGAACTCCCACAAAAACTAATGGCAGATCTGCAGTAACTCACTGAAAGTAGGATCATGCGTTTTGTATTTTTTTTCCTGCAGTGCAGAGCATAAAATGCCAGGTAAAGCAATAATATACTCATCATAAACACAGATGTGTTGAACTTTGAGTTGAGATGCGCTGTGGTGTTATGTAACAGTGAGTATTAGAAACCAATATAAATTAATAATGCCTTAAACTTCCCTGCCTTTTACTGTTTTCTCTCAAAAAAACATCTGTAACCCAAAACACGAAAAGAGCCAGAGCTCTTTCAAGTCCATTAGGGACTTGGTTATTGCCAGTCCGTCCTATACAGAAGGCATTCAGGCTACAGTGGCCTACACAGAGAAGCATGCAATAGAGAAATGCAAAGAGCATCCATAGATTGCAATGATACAGTTAACGCTGTCCTCCTCCCCCATCTTTTCCAAAAGGCTAAATCTGCCTTCTATCTGAAAGCAAACCAAAAAACAATAGTACAAATACCATCCACAGTTCACACTTCCAAGAGTACTCTGTTTAAAAGCAATCTCCTAAACTGCTCTTTCCAAAATAAGCTCCATTTTTCTACTAGTTAATAATTACAGAAAAATTTTCTCAAGTTTATTGATGGTGGGAAAGAGAAGTAGTTAGAGCATTGTTTTCTTGTAGGGAACTGAAGTAACACTTTTTCCAGATTTCCACAGAGATGTTCAGTGGAAAAATGCCCAGTATCCTGAAACACTTCTCTCTGGAAATTAATTTCACTCTTTCTTTCCCATATAGTCTTTTATGGATGTGCAGAAAAGCACACAATAAAACAATATGCAGTCTTTAAAAGCACATAGAATCATTCATTTCTGATATCAGAAATGTCTATCTGTGAAGCGCAAGTTTGTTGTACAGTATTCCAAACCAATAAAGATTTTCTACCAATCTAGAAGGTCTTAGTCTTTTTTTTGTATATTGTTTCCTTTCATTGCTCCTGATGAGAAACAACAAGTTCTACTTGGATTAGTTGTTTTATACAAATAGTTGCATAACAAAGACAGGAGTAAACTCCTGTACCCAAGCCTTTTGCTCTAAGCTAAAAGACTAAGATGCCAACTATTAGAGCGTGACCGCATGTCTCAAGTTCTCATTTATTTTCAATTCTTCTGGTAGTTACAGAAGTAATTCTAAGAGCCATCCATCATGTCTTCTGTTAAAGGTGTCTTTACAAAATGTGCCTACTTGTTTTTTCACTGTACCATGGGTGAGAGGATAAGAAGCATTTCAGACTGGGCAAGATAAACAATTTTTAAAACTTTAGAATACCGAGATAAAAACTTTCTCAGAAACCTAGGAAAGTGAGAGGGCAGGAAGCGGGGGCAGAAAGAAGGAGGAGGGGGAGGGAAGAGGCCCTGACCCAGCTCATTTATCCCACTGGAGAAGAGAGCCGAGGTATGTTCCAGACTAGCTAATTGTTTCAACCATATCACCTCACACAACAGATTTAAGTTTTTTGCGATAGGAACTAATGTGCGATAAATGCTACTGAACTCAGCGATGAGCTAACCATCCATCCCACCACACTGTCACTGTCCCTTTAGAAGGCTGTCCCTGCAAGAGACCCAGCAGCTCGTCTCCAGAGGGACAGCTGACAGACATGGGTCTGCAGCCACAGCCTTCAGCTCAACCCACTGTCCTTCCCCGTGAAGGCGCTCATCTCCCTCCTTGGGACTCAGGAGTGAGCTGAGGGGAAAGTCGTGAAGACAGGCAGTCAACCTCCATTGTCAACAGTGTTAGGTTTCTAACCGTGTTTTCCTATTTTTCTTCAGTGTTCTTCTCTAGTCATGGTAACTTTGTGGTAACTACTCTCCCTTCTGCCCTTCAGCCCTGCAGGACTCGCACAAGAGGAGAACAACTGCGGTACAAAGGCGAATGAGACACTAAACACCTATTAACATCACAAAAAGAATGCAACTATAAATCGGAGGGATGAGGAAGGAAAAGGAGTGTCATTTATCTTCTGCTTAATACCACTTCTGTATTACAACACATACAGTATGCCGGTTGCAGTATGATTTTACAGATGATTGCCCCTTGTAAACTGCGTGTTCCCTTTTTACCCACCTGTCGTGAATTGCTTGAGGCAAGTCTAGAAAATGGCTGTCCAAGCTGTACCCCGCTGGCCAGGCTGCGCCCAGAGGGACGACTCTGTCCTGCTCCCAAACACTTCTGTCATCAAGTAGCACAGCCTCTCAGCAGACAACTACTTTGCTGTATAATGTAGCCCTGGGCTGGCCATACAGACCTGTTCTACACACCACCACCGACTGCCTTTGCAATCCCCAAAATAAATAAAAAAATTAAATTATATTTTCTTTGCCCTTACTAACACAAGATGCACAAAAAAGCTTCTGATAGTCTACTTATCTGTGTACCTACAGCTGCTTAGGTTACATTACGCTGGCATAAAATCAGCACAATTACGCTTGAAATAAATACAGGAAAATTTTTTACAACAAAATGCTTGAAAGGTCAGTTTGTAGTACACTGCTGTTGAAGAAAACACATTATTAATCAGGATGTTACCACAGGTTTTTATTTGAGTATCTTGTTTCATAATTTAGGACCCACATTTTGAATGTAAAAAAACTACACTGAGGGTTTGCTTCCCGCTGACGTTACCACCCGATTTGCTCATTCCAGTTTGAATTAATAAGGCTATTAAATCACTTAGCATTTGTCCTCCTGTAAACACAGTCAGAATCTGCTCCTTCGCTCTCAGTGACACTACAGACCTTCTCACAGACTTTTCTTTGGATAGAAGGTACCTTCTGTATAGATACACATCTCCTGTATAGAAGGTAAACTCCAGAGAGCAGACATTTACCCGGCTGATAGCACCGTGTTACTACCTACAGCCAAGGATGAAGAATTTATTGTCTCTGCTGACAGCCACCATAGATTTTCAAACTCCGCAAGCCAAGAAGCATTCATCTAAGCCATCCTGTGGGTTTTGTGCTGTGCTGGATCTCGACCTGTTTTCTAAATCTTGGACTCTGCCTCCCCACTAAAACAACCCAAGGGAAACCAGTGCGGCACATAGATACAGCTGGGGCTCTGCAGAAGCTGGAAGGATTTTTTGCTAGCAGGGACAGCAACATAAAATTTGGAAGCAGATGTCTGTGTGCTAGCATGCATAGTCATATCTGTAATGCAACGGCAGTTTGAGAAAAAAATACCGTACATTTAGAACAGGTAATTATCAAAACAGTATTAACAGAATGAGAATACCCAGTTGTTACAGGTTGAAAAGCAGGAAAAAAGACTATTACAAGAATGAGGACCTTGTAACTTTCTCCTATGCCCCCCACTTCCCACCCAGGCTGAGTTACTGTATGCCCCTAGGTGAGCTTGGCCAGCCTGCAAAATTCCCACCGTGCCCTGCTAACGTATTAGCAAACAAAACTAAAGCAAAACAAAACAAAATAAACCTACTGAAACTCCTAACACATTGTAACAAGTTATTACCTGTTTTATTTTGCTACATATTTAACAAGTTTCCATAGAAAAGTGGCAACTGGGCCTGAGCATAAAGAGAGCGGTGTAGAATACGGTTACGTGGTCTTTTACAAGGCGCAGTGTTTTCCAGGGGGTTAAGAGCTAACCTCACCTTGCCAGTGCTACCGTCATAGTGAATATCCCAGACTGTTCTTGTGTGTATGGCAATGCACTCTGAAGATTTTAGGAAGCTGTGTAAGTGCTGGTGAAGACAGGCTCCACCATCCCCAAAGGCAGTGTCAATCCTGCCCGAAGAAAAAGCACAGCTTCACATACATCAACGGATGCTTATATTTTACAAATATTTTACTTATATTTTATGTACGGTTGTCCCTACGCTTAAGGGGCACACCACGGCACCCGCCCCGCTCCAGACAGTGCTGATGGGGAAGCTGTGGGGTCTTACCAAGGCTCCCATCTGACCAACCCGCCCGGGTTTCTTTGCAGGGAGGGGGCCGGTGTGGAGCCAGGACCCATGCATGGTCTGGGCCTGGGAGCTGAGACGTGACCTCGGTCTGATGGTACAGCAGCACCTACACATGCGAAGGGAGAAGATGTATGTTTCTGGAGTCAAGGAGCATGTATGTAATCAACCTTACGCAGCTGAACAAGTGACAACATCAACAGCAGTGCAATTACTATCTGTTAGCACTGTTAACTTTCAGTTAACGAAAGACACCATGTGTTAGCTTATGAACATGATGAAAGTGGAAATTAATATAGTTACAAAGCATTTTGCCAGTCGAAGAGCACACGTATGGTTAGCTACCTTAGCTCAGCCATCTGCTAAGCTTCAGCAGCCCTGTGATGTTCCCAATACTGTGGCTTATCGCTGCCGGTAAGCACAGTTGACCAAGACCATAGGTATTCTCGGTCACGGCTCAGGCTGAGGGCTGAGTCGTCATGCAATTTCTGTTCAGGATGAAGAAAACCACAAGCCCATAACCAGAGGCTGAAAATTATGTTCGCAAACTACACGTGCCTGGGCTCTTGCCCTGGCAGCGACTCAGCTGGCAGGGAACGGCCTTAATCTACACTATTAACCTACCTCCCTCTCCAAAGTAGCCACGTCCAAATGGTCTGTCATGAATAATCCATGGCCTGTGCTAACTCCATGCTCAGGAACTGTTTTGGAAAGTTGGTCTGGACCTCAGCTACATCACAGACACTGGTGATAACCTGACAGCACAGATGATGAAGCCCCAGCCCTAGCGGATGCTCTCTGACATGGTTCAATCTCTCTGCGTAGACATGGCCAAAGACAGCAGAGCAGGAGGCAGAAGGGCAGATATACCTGCAGTCATGGCATTTTTGCATCTCAAAGAAAGTGAATCACACACTGCAGTAAGTCCTAAGTAAGAGAAGACATGAAGCTGTACTGTCAAGAGTAAAGCAAGGGGAGAGAGAGAAGCATCTCCTTTGCTTTACTTCTGCTTCTGCAGTCATGCTAGACCTGCACTGACTACTGCCTGACCTTGGGAATGCAAACAAAAAAGAAAAAATAGATCCTTATCCATGACTGATCATGTCAATTCTTCAACCTTGTATTAAAAAAAGGTAATATTACATTTTGTGTTTTATTTTTCCTGCCCAAGCTACGTGAAATATTTCTGTAAAAGTGAACTTGTGTGTATACCATGTAGTAGCAAATTTTTAACTAACAACACAAAATAACTAACATTTATCATTAATATCAGTGCTATACCATTAATTAACATTTACCTATGTTAGGCAAGTCTTTGCAACACGCTCTCAGTCCTACTGACTGGGTCACACTACTCTTAAAACGGGGGCCGAGCTTCATCTAGATTAAGGTCAAATGACAGAAGACTCAACATATCCCAAGCTGGGCAAGTCTGTTTCTACAGAGCTGATTTATACTTTTGTTTTCATTTGACGCTGTTTTCTTGTAAAGCAGACAGTGGGGTTGCCTCTCTAAAATTACCTAGGAAGTTGTATGCTCCAGTTAACAAAGACAGATGAAGCTAGTAGTATTATTTACAGACAGTGGTAAGCACTTCTTTCACCTACTCGCCAACCCACACTGCAGTCAGTGGGACTTTATGTCCAAGAAGTTACGCACATGATGACGTGTGCTGTTCGATGATAGCCAAATCAGTAAATCTCTCAAAATACAAAGGATATCTCTCTTTTGGCCACCCTGTTGTATATGACTTGCAACAAATTTGACTGTTGGCAGTCCTTAGCTCTGCAAGAGCACAGTAGCAGCGCTCTCCTCCTTGTGGCACATTTTAAACTAAATTTTTCAGCTCAGTATATTTTTATTTTCCTATTTTCATACCTGCCCAATTCTTTTGATACCAGAACAAACAAAAAAAAACCATGAAGAACTTGTTCTGACACGATGGGATCGTGTCCCTGATGGCTACAGCTTCCCTGTTCCTAAGGGGAGATCCCACTGTCTCCGAGCCCCTCTCTCCTGTTCTCCTGGGACAAGAGAATATTTTGACATTTTCCTTAACTTTTGAAAGGGAAATTAAATAAGCAGGCCTATGATCTACCTGATTTATTTTCCTATATTGAGAAGCGTAAGAAGAAGCTGTTGCTGCCTATTTACTCATTTTTCTTTAGCTCAGAGAAAATGATCTTTCGAAGGAAAGAGCTATTCCTCCCACTCCTTGGCAGGATGCAGAAAGTGATCCCATTATTCCTTGACAAGCAACAGCAGAAGGGATATTCTCACTTACATCCACAAAGAAGCAAAATGGGATCAACAATGTTTAAAGCACTAACAGGTTCTATGTAAGTGGAGCACAGTGGAAAGTTTAGGCTGCATAAGGATTTTCTTTAGAGTTCAGTTGCACCAGCGAAAAAAGGTAGTCGTGATTTCCCTGTCAGTTAATGCAAACGAACATATTTCATTTTGTGCTTTTACCTCAGCTAACAACTATCCAACCAAACTACCTCCCTTTTTTCTCCCAGTTAGTGCAGAACATTAACATCAACTTCTAATTAAAGAATGCTCACAGAACATGGAAATTATAAGCCATAGAAAATCTTTGGGTTGATTTACACTACTATTGCATTTCATTTTTCATGGTAGGTAAAAACAATTGTAATGCCCAGTATCAATATAGGCTGGGGGAGGAAGGGATTGAGCGTAGCCCTGCCGAGGACTTGGGAATGTTGGTGGATGAAAAGCTGGACATGAGCTGACAATGTGCGCTCGCAGCCCAGAAAGCCAACTGTATCCTGGGCTGCATCAAAAGCGTGGCCAGCAGGTTGAGGGAGGTGATTTTGCCCCTCTACTCCGCTCTGGTGAGACCCCACCTGGAGTACTGCGTCCAGCTCTGGCGCCCTCAGCCCAGGAAAGACATGGACCTGTTGGAGCAGGCCGGGAGGAGGGCCACAAAAACGATCAGAGGGCTGGAGCACCTCTCATATGAGGAAACGCTGAGAGAGTTGGGGTTGTTCAGCCTGGAGAAGAGAAGGCTCCAGGGAGACTTAAAGGGGGCTTATAAGAAAGATGGGGGCAATCTTTTTAGCAAGGCCTGTTGCAACAGGACAAGGGGTAATGGTTTTAAACTAAAATATGGTAGATTTAGACTAGATATAAGGAAGAAATTTTTTATAATGAGGGTGGTAAGACAGTGGAACAGGTTGCCTAGAGAGGTGGTAGATGCCCCATCCCTGGAAACATTGAAGTTCAAGTTGGACGGGGCTCTGAGCAACCTGATCTAGTTGAAGATGTCCCTGCTCATTGGAAGTGGGCTTGGACTAGGTGACCTTTAAAGGTCCCTTCCAACCCAAACCACTCTATGATTCTAACCTACTATGCCTCACTCAGCATTTCTTCAATGTTCTTCCTTACTGACACTTTAATAAGGTCAATGGTAATAAAACTGAAAACATCACTTAAAAATCACTGCATTAGCCTAATTTCTATCACCAAGAAAACCTTGGATTCTTCTGTCCTGAAACTTAATACCAGGACCGCAGAAACAGCATATCTGGCTGGCAAAATACATACGTAAGTACTTCAGAAGCCAAGAGCTTTATACATCAAAATTAAAACTTAAGTCACACAATTTTGTTTTCTGAAATTACTTCTGAATATTATCAAACCACACAGTTAACTTAAGCTTGTTTTCATGACCTGACATAGTACTATTAACACAGGACATGGCTAAATTGGCTTATTGTAAGAAAAGCAAAATACCTTACTTTTTTTCAACTCTCAACTGTGATGATACGAATGATGGAAGACCTCAGGGCCTTATTTTTAAAGGCATGAAGTCATTAAGTGCTGGGAAATGAAAAGCCTTCCAGAATGTGATCCAAATGCAGGAATTCACCCGTCCGCTCTGCTCCTCCTCCTCACTGGGGTGAGAAAGGATGTTCCCTGTATGGAGATCTGGGTGCTCACTCGCTGGGTAAGGCACGGATGGCAGTCCTACAATTGCTTAAAACTGCGTCCAAATAGATACTAACCCTCCTCCTCCAATACTGAATTTTGAGTCTGAGAAATATTTTCACTAAAACCCTATTATTTCTTAATGCAATGAGAACAGGACCGGTTCCTGCAGTGGAAATATCAACCCCTCCCAGTTTCTTAGCTCTGCTCATGACAGCACTTTGAAAGCATGACCTCCTTAACTTTGAGGCACACTTTTGCAGAGGTCACTTCAGATAGTGCTTTTAGCAAGACAAACGCCCCACACCATTATAATAATAAATGATATGTGAATTATAAATTTGGCACAAAATGCTGTACTCTGCGAACTAAATTACATTAAGATAGATAAAACAGCCAGGAAAGGCAGAAAAGAAAATTATAACCCTAGCAGGGGAGTGGTCTTCAAGGCAGTTCTTAAGTAAATATTTTTATCAACCTTTTTCTCGAAAGTCTCCTGTGAGGTTTCTCAAAAAAAACACAACCCAACCCCCAAAAACCCATGAGAGCAAAAACTCAATACAGCAAGAAGGGATCATACACAGCTCTCAAATATTTCTCCAGATTCTCCAGTTGCTAAAACCTATTGTTGTTTTTTTAAGGCTATGACTGCTCCCACATTCCTCACTGAGAATCTGCTAAAGCTGTGCTGTTGGCAAGTATTGCTACATTACTTTTAAATGACATTTAGTTCTTTTGCTCTTGGTACTCGTGCACTGGGCTTCAAAATTAAAGGGAACTGCCCTCAGAGATTGCACAAACAATGGAGACCAAAACCAAAAAAAGTTCAAACATTTGCATTCTGTCTCAAGATAAATTCCAAAATCTGATGGAATTTTATCACCAATTTGCTATTCCCACCAAATACTTAATAATGAATGATCCAACTTTCCAAATAGACTGCAGAAGATTTGTCCTTGATAACTACAGATTGTTTATTTTCATTCAGATCCAGATGCTAATGTATGAGCCTTGTTTTTTCCTGATATAATGATAGCCAAAGCAGCACTTTTCCCCCCTTGTTACAGATACTATAATTTGAGAAAGACAGGGTGATGGATCTTGATCACTTGCCTCCTAGGTGCAACATTTGCCACACCAGTGAGTATTACAGTCACGCTGTGACTACAACAGCAATTCAGTGCTCAGTGTTGTTAAGCTTGACAATGAATACTCCTCTTACTCAGCGATGCAACATCAACCATACACATACAGAACTGTAAAGTGAAAATTCCAAAGATTTAGCTGGTCTGTATGCTAAACGCTCTGACCGGGCTTAATTTTGGCAACCTCTCAGGAATGCCTTGTCTGATCCATGAGACGGTGCCACCAGCTGGGGAAGGAACCTTGGCCCTGAGAGCTGTCCTCCAACAGGGAGGGACCCCTTCAGAGCAAGGACCCACCTAAACCCCACACTACAGGCCCCTTCCACCCAGTTCACCACAGCATCGAGTGCACGTGGCTGGCCGTGGCTGGCCGAGCCGGCGGTCAGGGACCCGGAGAAGAGCGGTGGCGCAGCGCTGCCCAGGCACATACGGCATGCACAGGGGAGCGTTAGCAAAGAGTCTCCATCTTGGTTTCAGAGCTAACACACTGCATTTGACAGCACTGTGCCATTACTGCTTTCTGAAGATTATCCTGCTTTCGTGAATAGCAAAGGAAAAAAGATTAGTACTGCAGATGAAAACTCCCCCCCCCCCCCGAGACCTGGAATACTATTTGGCGTGCCACGGTGTGATGTGCCAGAGTTGGCAGCCACCCCGGGCCAAAGGGCTGGATTTCTTTTCCAAACTCCTCCAATCTTCTTAATCTTTCCTTCAGAATGAAGTAGAGATAGCAACACTGTTTTGATTGCTAATGCTTCATGTAAAAATAAGCTCCTAATGACTTCAGACAGAAGGCAAATCTGCCAGTCAGCAAAACATTTACATACATGCTTAGTTTAAGTGGTTTTGCTATCTATTGTGTGCAACTATTCTCTTGAATCATAGATGTAGGCTGGATTTTGTACAGCCAAACTTGAGCTATTTAGCAACTCATGCCACCCATCCCAGCATCCACGAAGGGAATGCTTTGACCTAAAGAGGTGCTTGCTCTTTCTGTCGACTACAGGGAGGTACGAGGCAATTGCCTTATATGTTTAACTGTACACAAGAAAGCTCATGCTCGAAAAATCCTACCCACAATGGCTTACCAGTAAACTCAGTGAGACAAATCCGTCACCGTTATATTCGTTACATGAACTCAAAGATTGTCAGCAAGACCCAGGCAAAGCGCTATGTTACTTCAGAGTAATTTTACTTTGTAACACCAAGGTAAACAAAATACATCTTACAGGTTCCTTTTCCAGCTACTCCACATCCAACAACAAGCTGGTTTTATCAACCTCAGCTAGGATGTAAAACATTTTCATCTTTTTGACATACTCACTCACTTCAACATACCTGGTAACAGGAAGAAAGTGATTCATTATTGACCTACATCAGTTTCAACCAGCTCCCAGTGATGTAAAAACTGAGCGCTGAAAAGTGAACCTGACCCACTGGGTCTTCAGACAGAGAAGATTCATTTCAAAGCAAGTTCAGAAGATGAAACCACATAAACTATATAGAATACCTTCAAGTGTCAGTCCTGGTTTATCAGTCCAGAAAGTTGTTTTGAACATGGAAGTTCATGCAGTAAGTTAAATTCTGGTTTAGCTGTATTGTACAACAAACGAATTTGCCCACAAATGGAAGATGTTCATGCATTTGCATTCAGGCAACTCCACAGTCATAAAAACCCATGATGTCCTTTAAATGAAGGGGAAAAACCAGAAAACAAAAAAATCTTGTCCAGCTCTAGGGAGTACTTTTTGCCTGTACCTAATCTGAAAGTTCAGAAGTGTGGATTATTTGGAAAAGGTTATCTGCGTAAGAGAAAACTTGACCATTACATTAGGAAAAGAGAATCACAGATTTTGGAAACTATGATATCTGCTTTTTCTCCTGCTAGTGTTTTCGCTAGTATAAAAATATTTCCCATTCCTCTAAGACCAGATGGCTTTAAGTTTTAATCTTGTGGACTGCAGCAGCAAAGTTGGAACAGAACTGGAAACACAGAGGTTTTCAGTCTCATGAAATGGTAATGGTTTTAAGATGTAGTTTCAGCTCAAATCAGGTACACAGCAAAACTTTCAAAACGTGTTACAGCAGGAGGTTCTGGGCTGGGGAAAAAGACGAAAAAACACATTTATCAGAATGCCTCCGTTCGCCTTACTTTCACCTAATAAGTTCAGGACTTCTCAAAATTTGTGACTTTGGGCCAGTGTCTCCATGTAGGCAACTTTACACCAGAAACTTCAGGGCTTCCAGACTCTTGGCTCACCTGAAAGACATCCTAGTAGACCCTGTGGTTTTAAGACCCACGTATTTGATTTGCCATAAATTACATAAATTGTACTGCTGCCTGCTGTTCAGCACACAAAGGATATTGAAAACCTTCTCTAGAAAATGATGCCATCATAAGTATTTCAACTGATTCAGAGCATAACAGCACAATCAATGCAATACTTGTCTTTGCTATCCGTTCTTAGGCAAGAAAATATGCTAAGCTCACATACCTACAGATTATCATTGTCTCCTTTTCTTCCTTGGAGGAAGGAATACCCTCTTTGGAAGGTATTAACACCTTTAAATGGTACCAGAGTCAGATGAGATCCCAGGTACCACATTTCAATTTTCTTCCGCTTTTCTCTGTATGCACAATCCTCAAAATCTCCACCACTGACAGACTGGCATAGATACTGACCGCCTATGAATTATAGACGCATATTATTCCTGCACTAGCACTTACGTTTGTTACAAGAACACCCAAATGCCAAGTATTTAAAAGTGCTGCATCAAGGCACCTGGAAAGCGAAATGCTGAAGTACCCTCATGGGGACGTAAGTTAGGAAGAAGCAACAGCAACTCTTTCTTGCGTGCTCCATAGCTGGAACACAAGGGCAGACAACGTATGAGGCAATACTCCACACAGACAGATATGGCACTGTACTGTGGTGTACAAACACTTTTCCCTTAAATATCCCCCGCGACTAAGTATTTTGCATGTTTCTTCCATTATGCTTCTATTATATTAATCTCCCACTTGGGGAAGGGGGTATATAATAAAAGAATATGCTCCCTATATTGGAGAATTTAATAGTGTTCTTTTGCGGTGTGAAAAGAGGCAGACCATCAAATCACTTTGGTCAAGAGCTTTTATCATATGGTCTGAACAGCGTAACAGGGACCATTGTACCTCTGAGAGCCTCTATGTGCCAGCACAGTACACATGTTAAATAACAGCGAGAACACAATAAAGTGGTGTCTTTCTGCATCTGTGCATCCATCCTACGGCTGTGATTCAATGGGAGCTGACTACATCATCAACCAACATTACCAGTTGCAGTCCAGCAACATCCACAGATACAGAGCCTTCCACCTCTCCGAGACACACTCTTTATGGTGCTCCAGCACCACCTGATGCACCAACCAAGCTGACGCCAGCTCAAACTGCACAATCACGGGTGGGTGAACAACCAAACCTGCCCGAGCAGCCTCAGCATCCTGCCAATCCTGGGCAACCAGTGCAGCTCCAGCAGCTGGGGAATCCCCATCTGCCCAGGTACCCCATGAACCTGCTTCCCCGTCTGCTGCTGGACATGCCTCTGGAGCCACGGTAGCCCACCAACAAGGAAAAGCAAGAAGAAATAATAAGAAAGCTTTTTCCCCCCCTCCCCTCCGCCATTACAGCCAGAGAGCGTGTTAGTTAAATCAATCTATATCTCTGTGCAGTCACACTCTTGTCAGGTTGGAATTGGTTTGTATCAGAAAGATCAAATTTTAAACAAATTTGTAGTTAAAACAGGCAGATGACTGTCAGATCAGATCTCTTACTGCAGATCTATCATATCAATACAGCCTTGAGTATGTCTTGTCAAAGCTTCACGAAATTACATGGAATTTCAGGGGAAGAAACATATATTAACAAACTGCAATGTTGTACAAAGGGAAGAGTATACTTTGCAGGACCTTGCATCCTGCAGGAAAATATAAACATACTAACATCATGGCCTTTGCAACACATAGGGTTAATAACATGCCCTTTTATGTTTAAAAGAAACCAAGCATGCAATATAGTACGTGCTCACTATGTGATTCAGAAGGCAGGAAGATTATAACAGCTTCGTCTAACAGTGCAACAAGCTTCCAGAATTTTTAAGCTCACTGATTTTCCCCCCATTTTATACTTAAAGCTCACTAATGTTTTTACTTGGGGAAAAAGCTGCAAATCTCATTCTTTCTGTATCTTAGAACTCATTTCTTATCACCACTGGAAAATAGACAAAACACAAACCCCATCACCACTGCACAAGACCTCTTTGTAAGGCTGGTTTTAATTTCACTCTTTTGATTCTCTTTCAAGATTAAAGAGACCAGGAAATCAGGAAAAAAGCTAAAGTATTTTAGGCATTTTCACTTGCTTTCAAAAATCAATCCATCTCCTGTAGTCAACGGTGCATGCCTCCATTAACCCTCCTTCTCAGTGAGCAGTCTAACTGGAAAAACAAAAGTGTGCAACTAGCAGAGAATAAAAACAATTTAAAAAACCAAACAAACAAAAAAAACAAATAACCACCCCCCCACAAGCGCTCTA
>VYXH01003993.1:496029-533845 GCA_013397275.1 Burhinus bistriatus | reverse complement strand
AAAAAAAAAAAAAAAGAGAGACTGCAAACCATTGGCATAAAGAGAGCCCTTGAGAAAGCTCTCTCAGAAACAGGACAAACCACACACTACTAAAGAAAATCTCATGAGAAAGTGAAAAATATATTCCTCCCCTTTGTGCAGCATGCCAGTATTAATGATAAGCAAAGATCCCTGGGAAGCTCTTACATGTTCAAGGACACTACCCAGGGCAGGATGTTTGTACAGTAGAAGAGAGGTCCTTCCCACCTTCTTACCTCCCGCAATCCCCAGCAGCTCCATTCTACTTCTAACCAGAATTTCATGCTTAAAATATTCTCACATCTAAATGCTTTTGGTTTTAGAAACTATTAAGGCAAACAAATCTGTTCTCATACCTAATGGGATGATTATTTTTAACTACTGTCTAGAAAAGACAGCATCATAGTATTGCACAGATTGTATTCAGGAATATATACAAATTCTACTCTTCCAACACAACTTCAGACTTGGATATACTTACCTTTTCCTACCATAGCAGTTTTATCATAATTTTCCTGTGAAGTGTCTTGTAAACTGGGGGGTTAATGGTTCCACAGAAAATTACTTTTGGTTCTTCCAGAAAGGTCTGAGCTCCCCAGCCACCTCACCTTGCAGTTCATTTCTTCCATGCCCTAAGTACCACCTTCGCTCCTTCCTACCAACCCACTTGTTTCTCTGACAGGGCAAAAATGAACCGAAAACGTACAATGTACTTGTTGTGCCTACACCAGCAGAAAGCACTTAGGCAACTACGGGAGGAGGGGTTAGTGTGTGTGTCCATACAAAATTAATTGCAAAGTAATATGCACGAGCATACCCTGAAACCAGCTTTCTATGAGCGTTTACAGTGGAAACAGCTGCATAGTGGCCCAGCTACACAGCATAAACAAGGTCACTTGACTCCTGGGAGCAGTGACACACAACCAGAAGTTTGAACTGCAAGCGCTGAACCGATCCACTCCCCCAGTTAACAGCAATCACTCCCTGCGATTAGGTGAGGAGCGCTGAGGGATGTCCTTACTCTGTCCGAGCTCTGCCCACCAAGAGCAATAGCTGAAAGGAGGCATTGGGGGCTGATCTTCCTATCAGAAATCCCAAACCAGCTGGCATTTTTTTGCTGAACTTAGAGACTGTTGGACTGTTCCCATACCATTGTTCTTCTTTGCATCTTGTGTTTGAGCAGATGCTCTAAGCAGCTTTGTTTTCCTGTGCCCAGTCTTCCTTTCACACTTCTACTGATACTGCCTCTCTTCTACCACATCCCTTATTTCTGTGGCATCCCATAATTTATCCAGACGCATGCACTTGCATGACAAGGACTCAGGCTGCTATGCTAATGAATATTCCTGAAGGAAGTGCAAGATACCATTTGCTTTTTACTACCATTTAGCATCTGTAGATCTTCTGCACAGAACGAAGGAACACACGGCAGCCTGCAGTTCGAGGCCACCCTGCAACATTTTGAATGTCAAACTTGGGCTGAAGCAAAGAACTCCAGAGCTATAGACCAGGGCTGCTGTAGTTCCTAAGCTTCCCAGCCCAGAACCGTGAGACTGTCATCCAAAAAACGTACGAGAGAGCAGGGCCTCACTAACTACAGTGCACTTAACTATAAAGCAAAGCAAGCAATTCCATCCCATCAATTCAGCAGCTAAGATCAGTCAGGAATCTCGCCAGGGATCTCCATCCTAAACATAAAAAATACCCTGTTATGAAGCCATACGCAGGCACGCTATCACACATGTGGGCGGACTGGATGGAGATGTTGCTGACCCTAGAAATTCAATACCACTTTACGGTTGGCAAATCATAGTTGAGCTAGCCGTTATTTAACATCTATGTTTTGTTCCACAGTTGACTCAAGTCACCTCATTGATCTACATTAAGCATTCACAATACGCATTATGGTGTGTTGCCTACGACAGCCATAAAGTGTAGGTCATACAGCTGCAGGCAGATATTAAACTGCTCCAGCAGAATATGCAAACACGCACCTTCCATGCTAGAATGATATATGGGCTGACAGCGCTTGGATCCCTTCTGCCTTTGTATTCACCTTCCATCTTCGTTTGTCTGTGACTCATCTTGGATGCGTTTGGGAGAAATCATTTTCAGAGTGCTGCTCATTAACTACTTGCACATATATTCAAGTTTCAGCTCTGGGAGAAGCTTACATGTGCTGTAGGCTCGCAAGGGGCATAACCACAAATTGCAAATTATGCATGCTACATAGACAGAGGCAGTTCATCATAATTTGCCTAAACCAAAGGATTACAGAAAGACGTTTTCTCCTTGCCACAGCCACACAAAATGGGGAAGGTCTTTGCTCATCAGTGCTCAGCACCTTCTGCTGGTGATTACAGCTTCACCTCAAGAGTGGGATAGTGCGTATGATGTGAGCATTCGAGCGCTGCTTAAGCTGCCCTGAGTGGCAATTCTTGCATTGGTTTATATCCCTAGTTCATGCATAGACAGCAACAAATGCATTTGGGACTCCAGTGTGTTCTTAACAATTTAAAAAAAAAAAAAGAGAGAGAGAAAGAGACATAGCTAGTATTACAACCATTTAAACTTTTTTTTTATTATCCCTATACAAAAATGTCCAGATTATACAAACCTCTTCAAATATAGCCTTTTAAATACAATAGACTGCTGATAGGACCAGCTATTGAGCAAGAGGCTTGTTAATATTCTTTTAATACTTCCTCTACTATCTACAGCTTTATGTTTCATGGTGCACTATGAATTGTATCATGGTTTTGCTGCTGCAGTAGTATTTTCTATTGTAAACTTACCTCACTTTCAGTATCACACCTATTTAATCTGAATTCTTTTGCTTTAGAATAATGATAATGTACAAGTAGCTCTGCCTCATCAAATATTACAGTATTTTACTAAAAGTTATTGTAAATGGACACATGTTTAAGTCAAGTTTTAGCCACATATAAACAAACTGAAACTTTAAAAAACAGGAATTCTAAAATGTGGAAGAGGAACGAACTTGGCTACAGAGACAGATTTTAAAATACTTCTCTTCACTGTTTCATAACTTCAGATTTTTAATTTGCAAGACATTATCCCAGTCTGCCTGTAAATAGTAAAGTGAACCTGTTCTTTAGAGCAGGCAAATATTTGATAACATTTTCTTCTGAGTTCTGCTTTAGCTACAAACCAAAAAGGTCCTTTTATCCCACTCCTGGAGTTGATTACTAGAAACTCAGTTTTCTTCAGCTGAAAAAAAACAGGGACTAAGGGAGAGAGAAAGAAGTTCATACCCATTTCCTGCGACAGGAAGCTCGAGTGCATACAGTGTGATAGAAGGAGGAAAAAACCCTCAAATGTCTGAGCCTAGAGTGGCTTGGCTACTCCTGAGTACGTACCAGGATACAGCAAGTTCCTCCTCCCCAAAAAAGCACAATGAGTCATACACTATAGTACAAGCCCTTAGGTTATTCTTTTTTTTGTCTTTTTTTTTTTAAGTTTCTAAACAAAAAGATTGACAGCTTCAGGATAAGGCAACGAAACATAAAAAAGCTTAAAATAGGAGGGATTTTCCCATACGACCACCTGTGATGGTACCAAAAAAGCAAAGGTCAAAAAGCAAAAAAGCAAGTCAATTTCTTGAGAAAGAAGGATTTTTTTATTTCGTTCTCTGGATTTTCATTCTCTCCATTTATATGAGGAGCTGCTGCTCCTTAAAGGTGATGCACTGCAATTGCACAAACAGCTTCTACTTCATCTCCTGCAGAGGCAAAGTTTGTAAGTGGTTCCCCCCCAAAAAAAAAACCCAAACAAAAAAACCACAACCCCACCCGTTACCAGCTTAAAATTTTTTACAGTGAAGAATATAGTTTCAATCCAAAGAAAGCAGTTTTGTAGTTGCAAGCAGAGTAGCACACATATGAAGTCTGACAGACATCCTCCTGCAGATAGCAACTACCATTATAATACAGAAGCATTAATCAGGAACTTCCAGGATTTAAAAAAAAAAAAGAAATAAAAACCTGTATTTCAACAAAGTGCTGTTTAATCACATTTTAATAACAAAGTCAACATTATGATGGAGGAAACTACTATGAGACTGCAAGGTCTTGAATATTTATTGAAGAACCAAAGAACAGTAATGGTGAAGTAAGTCAATTCTTTCTCTTTAGAGGAAGGAAACCAGCTCCGAGCTATGGTTAAGACACAACTATAATATCAGTTCCCAAAATACCAGTCTTAATCAACAGAGAATTTCCCCAGTCAAATTTAATTTTGTACTGTGAGAAGACAGAAAGCTGACTATAGCTTCTGTTACATCGTGACATCTAGGTATGGATCTGCCCACGTCTGTAACCCTGCACGTTAAGAGCGGGGAAGCTCAGCCTACAACAGCTGGGATCCAGCCTGCCCAAACACTTGTCTGGATCACTTGCCCCTTTTTTTTTCCTGCTGTTCTGTCTTCTGGAGGCTTCTCACAGTCCCTTCCCAGCCACATGGCTGGAAGGACACCTCTTTCATAACTAAGTGGCAGCTCCTTCCCCGTCGAGTCCGTAGTGCACATCTGCTCAGGTAAGCACACGGGAGCACCTGTGACCACTGGGTCACAAGGGGCTACACCTCAGCATCCATCCCATCCTACAGCTAGGCACATTCCCATCCCATGCCTAAAATGTTGGTGTCTGCCACCGAATCACTAGGCATTTATCTATGGAGAAATGCCTACGCTTTGTTACTGCGATGGAAACACTGCTGGTCACGGAACGGAAAACTCCGTAACAAGCCTTGGGAAAGACAAAAGATCAGGCATAACTGAGTTATGGAGCCTGAATTTAGTGGTAAATAGCTTGATAGTTATGAGAAGAAAGGGCAGAGAGAGGACAGAAGACTTAGAAGAGAAGGAGGACGAATGGTCTTAGAGACATTTCTGAACTACGTTTGACTCACAATGCATTTCACTAAAAGGAAAATACAGTTTAAAAAAAAGGGAAAATCCCTCACTATCTTTTAGAGAACTCAGCTATCAGAATGTTACTCAGTAATTAACACTTTCCCCTGGTTACCTGCACACAGGATTTGATCAATGCAGCAAACAGTGTGGCCAGCAGGACAAGGGAAGTGACTGTGCCCCTGTACTTGGCACTGGTGAGGCCCCACCTCAAATACTGTGTTCAGTTTTGGGCCCCTCACTACAAGACAGACATTGAGGTGCTGGAGCGTGTCCAGAGAAGGGCAACAGAGCTGGTGAGGGATCTAGAAACAAGACTCATGAGGAGCAGCTGAGGGAACTGGGGTTGTTTAGCCTGGAGAAAAGGAAGCTGAGGGGAGACCTTATCACTCTCTACAACTACCTGAAAGGAGGTTGTAGCGAGGTGGGGGTCAGTTTCTTCTCCCAAGTAACAAGCAATAGGACAAGAGGAAACGGCCTCAAGTTGTGCCAGGGGAGGTTTAGATTGGATATTAGGAAAAATTTCTTCACTGAAAGGGTCATCATGCATTGGAACAGGCTGCCCAGGGAACTGGTGGAATTGCCATCCTTGGAGGTATTTAAAAGACGTGTAGATGTGGTGCGTAGGGACACGGTTTAGTGGTGCACTTGGCGGTGTTAGGTTAATGGTTGGTCTCGATGACCTTAACGGTCTTTTCCAACCTAAATGATTGTATGATTCTATGCAGTGAGCAATGTTGGCAACTAGACATGAATGACAGACAAGCAATCTTGAGATACTCAAGTATCATTAGCATTTGTTAAACATGAAAGGAGAAAGGAAGGTGAAACATGCACCACCATACTGTACTATCATACAGTGAGTATCAAGCTGTGACATCACTTGTGATGTCAAGACGTGTACTCATGTATGTACTCAGAAATGTAATATATTCTGAGCTCTGTCCTGGGAAGAAATATTCCAGAGTTCAGAGAGGAAATTATTTCATCAAATGTCATTACTAAGCTTGATTCCACCAGTCCTAAATTCACTGTGAAATTATATATGATACATAATAACTCCTGCCTTTTCTTAAAAATAAACCTCAATATTGTAGAATCAACAGAAACTTAACATTCAGATGCACATATATTGCTTTATTTTGCCAACACACACAAAGCACCAAAAAAATAGCTGCTTGTGAGAAATAAGCAACAAACTTCTTTCCAGAAACAAATTAGTTTAAAAACTTCAGCAAAACTGCTATTTCAGTTGCTTGTCTGTATTCAAGTCACTCTGAATTGACATTGGATTAACTAACTGTTAACATGATCTTAGAAAATTAGGTTGTGTTAAACTGTGTCTGCATACCTATACACATACATACCTTACGTGTAGATAAAGCATGCTACGCAAAATACATCTGTGAATGTTTAAAGGGGTAGTATATTTCTGGCCATTCCTGGTTTCCCTTTGGACCCTTAGCTGCTGTTGGCCATCTACTGCTCTCTCATGTTTCAATTGCTATTAAAGTTATAGTTACCATTTGAATTACTCTCATGGATCAGGTCACTACAAATGGGTTGTCCACATGCTTAACAATAACAGTAGTAGCAGTAATAATAATAATAACAGTCTCTGCTGCAAGGAATAAAATTTTAGAGCATTTTTCACATCTGGATGAATACATGCCATGAGCTTCTATGCAAAACAGACTGATCTCAATCATAAGATCGTTTAGATTGGAAAAGACCTTTAAGATCATCAAGTCCAACCGTAAACCTAGCACTGCCAAGTCCACCACCAAAGAAGCCACGAAGCAGACGAGTTCAGAGTCACACTAGCCTAGCATTATACTTGAGCTAATTTTCCTGTCTAAACACAACCAATTCTGTCAGATACAGTTATCAGCAGAGACAGTGGAGCAGTCTGGTCTGTCTGCAAACAGAGTAGGAACAGGAAAAGCAGCAGCAGCTGGAAACAGCTGAGCAGAGGGGAGAGCAGAGGAAAAGAGTGAGGCTGTACCGGCCAGCATGACAGGCAAAGCTTAAGGGGAAAAGAAACTGTTCTACTTACCATGTCCCCAGCCAACATCATCTACGATTGCCTCCCTGTTCAACTCAGAACTGGATGATCACTGTGATTCAAGTTGGATTTTCCATGCTAGCACAAAATCAACTCCCAAGAGGCTTCCGAGTACCCAGAAAGCAGCAATCCACAGAAATTTCCAACCCCTGTTAGCTTTGATGAAGCAACCCCATTTAATGAAAAGCTATAATGGCCTCAGATTACAAAAGGGTGACATCCATGAGAAGGGTTCTCTCTTTTACTATATTAGATTGTCTGAAAAGCTATTTCATAACCATTTCATAACCAACCTTTCACATCGCTGAAGCCATAAACATACACTCACAGACAACAAATTGAGAACGCTCCTAAATTATTCTCTGGGGAGAGAAGAGGGGGGGGGGAAAAAAAAGAGAAAAAGTCAACAGTAGGGAGAAACATCTTCAGAAGAAAGAGAAGCAGCGGCAAGATTTTCAGTGGCAAGAGGAGAGAGCAGCCAAGAGGGAAACGGTGAGAAGCGCAGCAGCATCCTTCCATCGTTTCAGAGCCAGTGGGCAGATACACTGGTGTCTGCTGAGTTATCTACTTGTCCCACCACCTGTCTCTAACATGAAGGGTCTCACCCTTCTTGTCAGGAAGACAACAGAGCAAACAAGCTGTGTCCATAGGGAAAATAATCAATCACTGGAATAATCAATAATAATTCCAATAATTAATTATTGGAAATGTGAACTTTAAATGATTTGGCTGCACAATCGCATTTTATCTTTGTGTCCATGTATAAACTTTTTAAAGTTAAATTGGGGGGGGGCGGGGAGGATTTTACTTTAATACAAAATGTCATGTAAAAATGTACTTTGGTAGTCGGCCTTCTGGACTGATTAAACTGCACGCAAGTCAGTTTTCTAAATGCATAGCTCTTGAAAAGATGTGCTCTTCCAACAATTCTATAAACATGCTTTGTAAAACATTTATGTGGGCTCAGTATGTGGGCAAATTCACAAATAGACTTGCTAACTCTCTTCTTCCTGATGACCAATAACCAGAAGAGGAAAAAGAAGAGATTCTTTTTAGAATAGTCTAGACAGTCCAAAAATAGCCTCCGTGCCCTTGCCAGGTGCAAGGGAAACTGGAAAAGTAGGAACCCTCTTGCGTACTAAAACCAGGGTGTTGTTCTGACTGTATTTTTCATCCACCCTCAACCTTCTGGATTTCAGTAAGGAGATTCATTCCCACGCAGCTCCCAAAGAAGGGCACTTCATCCCAAGGCTTAACTGAGAAGTACCATTGACAGGTTTCCAGGTAGCCTTCACACAGTGCAAAATCCTGAACATTAGGAGTATTTGTGATGCAAAGTGGCAAGAGGTTTCAGAAGTTGAGATGTCTTCAGGGCTTTAGCTCATCCTTTCTCCCCCATCAAAAAATTCTTTTTGCTTGTTTCCTTGCTTATGGCATGTGCTCAACCTGAGGAAGGAGTTAAAGGTAGCAAGGGAAATTGCGTTCCCTCTTCCTTGTCTTCACTTTTCAGAGAAAATGGCAAAGAAGAGTTGTTTATTCTTTCAAGTTGATGCCATGTTCTGTGCACTCAGGATGACATTCCCTCAGAGGAGATGTGGAGTTAGATAACACCAATTTATGTTAAATAACCTTAAAATAGAAACACATACAGTGCTGTTTTTAGACATACTAGACACTGCTTTCACATAGTCTGGTTTTGCATTTTTGGGTTTTTTTCAGTGCATGGGAGATATATTATCTCATGTTTTAATAGATGTGGTCATTTTCTCTCTCTGGCCAAGTTTACAGGTTCTTGTAGGTTCTGTTTTTTTGCAGACTCTGCCTTTCCCTCAACATCAGCAGGAATCTGTAAAACTCCACTCTGCCAGTGAGCCTTCACAAACCTGAAGTGACAAACGAGAGAGTGCAGGGGCAGCAAGGGCAGCTGCAGGAAAATTTATCATGCAATGATCTGGGATGTTAAAGACACTAATTCTCTAAGCAGAGTGCTAACACTGCATACACACACTGTATCATATAATAAACTAAGGCTGTGGCCATCAGATCATATCATACCTAGACCAATCAGAATCTATAATATTGAATTATAAATTACTATATGCTTAACACCACCAAACTTCAAGTTTGTGAAAACTAACTCCACTCTGCTCTTACTAGCAGGTATAAACAGGTCATTAGAAAGTTAGTACTGCGGAGAGACAGAAGATGAATTGTTTTATATCTTCTCTTCCCAAAGTTTTAAGTTATGATACTGGAGGTATGAAGACAGATCTGCAAGTCAAAACTGCTAAACAGTTACCAAGCTGCTAAAGTCTGAACTGCCGTAACCTGGATCTACTTGACGCTTCTCCTGTCGCAGTCAGCATCCTGTTTGACTGCTCCTCTCCCAGTCTTCCAGCATGTTGTAAATTTGGCAAGTAGATAAATAATGAACAAAAGACACTACACAGAGGACAAAAAGAGATTATGCTTGAAAACACCAGCGCAACTAGAAATAGAGAAAGTGAGTCTAAATTTAACAGGGTAGGTTTTTGGTTTGGTTTGTGACTACCTTTTTTGCCCCCCTCCCTTAAGTTGATGGTGTAAATCAGCTCTAACTTCTTCCCCAAGGCGCACCACCACAGCCACTGTCAATCTCTGGCCTTAATTTCCCACAGCATACATGCAAGTCTCTGAACTCAAAAGCATTACAAGTGGGAAATACCAATGCTGGATGGAGTCCAGATTTGATGATACAAACTACAATTAAATGCTTGGCAATTTAACAAATTACAGCAACTACCTAAACAGATTAATAAATACCTTACAATGCACACGCATCAAGGGACATTTTCTGAAACTTAATAAATACCCAGTTTCTTGTACTTTACGCTCTCCACAGAGCTACTGTTAATGGTTCCTATAAAGCGCTGCTCATACAAACCAGACAAATTAAATGTTGCAGCCAAAGGTGATTTTCCCCCTTCCCCCCCCACCTTTAGAAGCACCCATGCATACCCTGCTGAACTGTTGATACACTTGCGAAGGAAAGGAAAGAAGAACAGTACACTCAGCGAACCTTCCTCCTTTTACTACGCCCATTTTAAGAGAGTAAGGAGAAGTCAGAGTGCCTATAGATATATTTGCTTAATTCAAAGAAGCTAGTGTTTTACTCTGCGTCATGAAATTCAAGCAAGAAGCAACAGGAAAGGAAACAATAGAAAATTATTGAACTGGAAAAAGCCTTCCCGTTCCTCAGAAGAATATCTAACTTTATTTAAAAATTACAGCTACCTGAGTTTTGCTCTAACAAGCACAAAAATTTATCTTAATGCAGGATTTATACTTTAAAAAAATAAGCAAATGTTGCTTATTGGCCTAGTATGTGGAAATAACTATTCTTTTTTAAAGTGACAACAAACTACACATGGAACTTTTTTTTTAAACTGCAAGTCATCTCTAGTATAGATTGAATCCTAACTTTGATCTAAGGTATCACGCCACTGTATTTATTTGAATTGTTCTGTCATATAACCTGGCAGAAGACTGGCACCAGTCTTTTTTCAGTGGTGCTCAGTGATAGGACAAGAGGTAATGGGCACAAACTCGAACATAGCAAGTTCCATCTAAACATGAGGAGGAACTTCTTTACTTTGAGGGTGGCAGAGCACTGGAACAGGCTGCCCAGAGAGGTGGTGGAGTCACCAACTCTGGAGACATTCAAAACCCGCCTGGACGCCATCCTGTGCAACCTGCTGTAGATGACCCTGCTCTGGCAGAGAGGTTGGACTAGATGATCTCCAGAGGTCCCTTCCAACCCCTGTGATTCTATGATTCTGTGATAAGGAAACTCAGTGCAACGGAATTTTCACAAAGCTGGGTTATAGAAATAACCTAAGGTAATAAACCAGGGTAACATCGAAGGGACTAAAGAAATCTTCCCAAGTCAATAAAATCTTACACCAGACTTATAACATATCCCACAAGCACCAGACTTCCTTGAAAAGCTGGTATTCATCATCCAAATCTTAGACTGCAGAGAAACGTTGTGTGTAAAATTAAACATTTTCCTATCACACTGACAAAACAGAAAAGAGGAAAAAATGTTTTGACCCAGCAATCTTCCCCATGATCCTGACCAGTTATTTATTCAGCCAAGCGCATAATATAAGCATCCCCAATACTACTGCTGCACTTCTGTTGCTAATTACCAGAGAAATTGCATTTTGGCACCTAGTACATATGCCCATAACAGATGATATTTTCTGTTTCAGGGGTCAAAATTCTGCAATGGCTATTACTGCTTCAAGATAAGAAATCTTGATTTGCAACCACGTTCAACTCAATCCTGCCAGGTGTTAAGACTGCAGCAGTCAGCCGTGACCACGTCTTACAGGCAGACCTGAGGTTTTACAGCAAGACGAAGAAGATCCCTCCCACCATACAGTGCTCAGAATGGCACTTCAAAGCCTAAGAGGAGCTTCTCATAATTTGGAGTTTACACTCAGAATCAGACATCTCTGGCAATTCAGGATCAAAACCAAAAAGCAGATAAGGTATGGAAGTGCTTCTGTTCCTGTAACAGGAATACCAGGAATGAAGATGAATGCTGATCATATGCACAGTTCCTTGCATTTCCAGGTCTTCATGTCAGTACTTCACTTAAGGTTTTGTATCTTTTCAGTCAGATCTGAGAGCTCCTGAAGCACTGCTCACGTCTACAACACATGAATTGGCTTCCCTGAAAATAGCACTCAGCTGGAAAAGAACAAGAGTCATAAAAGTAAAAACTGCACCAGGCAGTATGAGAAAGAAATCCTTTACATTTACATTTTGGATTTACGAAGCACTTTGTTATCATTAAGATTAGCATAGCGTAAGAAAATCTTGGTGGGCAGAGTGAAAAGAAGCCAATTTTTGACAGCCTGCCTTTCCTTTTACTCTTTCATTCTACTATCTTCCCTACTTCTTGGTCATTCCTTCCCATCATCCATATCTTTAATCCATACTCCACTTTCCACATCACTTTACAGAATCACAAGCACTCTGACCATCCTGACACTACGTTATCCTGTAGATACAAAGCAGTTCATTTTCACATACAGCCAGCCTGGAGTGGTGGAAGACACGCATTATCCAAAAGCCTAGACATTTCCAGAAGAGTTTTGCTAACAGGCAGTCATCATTCCCTGAGAAGGATGTGCTAATTAGAACATGAGTATATTTTTGCAACTTCTTTAAAAAATCATCTCAAGAACTCCTTGAGTTTTCATGAGGAATAAAATCTCTTGCTTTTTCCAACATGAGCTTTAAATCTACAATTGCCTTCAGGTAAGGTTTTCTACAGCCAAGGGCATAACATTTCCTCAAATTGTTATTGATGCTTTAATTAGGAGTGTAGCATTTGCCCTGGAAATATAATAGGAACTCAGATTATATTATCCAAATTAGGTCCTTCTTTTTTCCCCTGACTTGTTTGGCGACTATGCCAATTTAAGGCCTAACACAGTTTACAATTCATGCCCACTCAGGGCTACATCAACAACAGCAGATTTGCACGCAAGTAAAGGCGTCAAAATTCTATACTGTCACAGCTTTTGGTTGATGGTCACTTTGCCATTTTGCAGTGAACTCAGTGAACTGCAGTGAAGCTCCTGTGTTTTTAAGTGCAACCCACATGCACATGGAAATCTCAATTTCACATTTTATTTTGCCTCTTAAAGCAGGGTTTGAGCCCTCAGAGTTGTGCAGAGAAGTTTGGAAATATGTGAATGTTTAGGGGGAAAAAAAAAAAAATCAAAAGAATCAGCAAGTACATATTTTTTAAGTCTATCTCTGTATTTTTCAATCCATCTAATGCTCCAGATTGGACAGTCTGGCTGCAGAGGAAGATAATTTTACAGAAATTTAAAACAAAGAGGTATGGCAAGCTATGAGAAGGATGTAAATACATGCATAGCTTCCTCTCTGTCAAAGCATGGACTGTGCTACACTCATTTGCAGACCTTTTGATTTAAAAGGCAGCTGTAAAGAAGGAATTTCCTAGGGAGCATTAGTTGTGGAATTAATTTGCTGTTGTTTTGGTCATTTGTGAATCTTGTAGATATGCTCCCAAGTACTGAGGGAGGGAGCAACTGAAGGACTTCTGTTATTTAGTGTTTGAATGGGAGAGTTCTAGTGTACTACACCTGAAAATGGATATTTATGTATTGGATAAATTTTGCCATGAAAATTAAACTACGTAAAAGTGTACGAAAGCACAGATTGTTTTATCTCTTAACATACAAGCAGAAATACACATCACTGCAGTGTTGATACTTGAAAAGAAACTAAAACAAAACAAAAAAACCCAACAGACACAAGAAATGACACATTTCATTATCAGACTGTCATTCTACATACATTTACATCCAAATATATCCTTATTCATGCCACACTAAATAAGGCATATCCATTCAAGAAAAGAAGTTACAGGTCACTGCAATACTGGAATCTATAGTCTATTTCACAAAGTCCAGATTATTTTCACTAAAGTGAAAATAAAGTACAGGGAGCTGAGATTATCTCAGTGCTTTACAGACCATTACATAAAGAAACAAAGAACAGAGAGAGAAAGAGTTAAATGCCAAGCACAAATCCTGTCTCTCTGGTTCCACACCCATTTATACCTGCTAAGCACTGCTGACCGAAGGACCTTCAAATCAGTCTAGGATGTTTCGCTGTTCCATTAAGTGGCAACCTGTAAACTGCAATCTGGCATAGCTGCATTTGAAGAAAATACATCCTTAACTCTTGCTGTCAAAACCCCAACCAACCTAACAATGTGCATACATACATAAAATAAATAATCATTTGATATTCTCTGAACGAGCTACCGTTTCAAGGTTGAGCATTGCAGTCCATAGTCAACTTCATTTCAAATTTAGTTTAGTGTATACATTCAACTGTTAAATGTTATGATCTGTTCTACCTTTATGAGATGGTGGGTGAACCCTCTTTGAATAACACGTCTTACACAAACGTGGTTCTTAACTTCTTTGAAGTCCATGGTCAGGTTAACTCTTTCCACAAAGCACCTAAAAGTAAAGTCATTGTGGATAACAAGTTGTACTAAATATAGACATAACGTGAAGAATGTCACTACATAACAAATGAATTTTAATAAACATACATTTTAAAGGGATAGTGTGCCATGTTCTTCCAACCTACTCTTCCACAGGATTCTACATCTTCCCCTCAGAAATATAAAAAACAAAGCAGCCTGAAAAAAAGCTCTAGTTATTTGCAAAGTAGATTCACTGAGGAGTTATTTTGGATTGGCACTAGCATCACAGTTCCTTCTGACAGTCTGTAGTCTACTGTATTTAATCACGATCAATATTTATATTGCATAACTTTGATACGGATCAGATAGTATGTCACAGCTCTGACACTATACTCAGTGTAGGCTGTTTCCATTTCTTAGGATATTAGAATAACAATTCAGTCATCAAATGTAATATTAAATAAGATTTTAAGACAGCAGGTGGCATCACTTAGTTATTTTTAACTGTTTTACACTGACCATTTACTATGCAGCATAATCCATTTTTGAAGATTAGTAAATGGAGTATGGAGTAAATGGAGTAAATGTCTATAGACAGCATAGAAAAGTGACATTTCAAAAAAGAAGTAACAAGGTATCACCATTTTATCTATCTGGTTGCCTTGATTCTGTATCGAGTTTCATACAGGCATCCTAAGATACCACAGTTTCCCATAGCTGTGGCTGCCCTTCTTTGATTCACCAGATACTTCTGAGCCCCCAAGTGAGCCTCCTACAAGCCATCAGCTGAAGGCATTCATATCTCCACTAGATCAGCAAGAGTAATGGCTGGCTTTCAGAAGTCTGGCAGATGTGGCTACAGCTTAGTGGTAATTTATAGACTCTTTTCCTCATCTGTTCCCACTGGGATCGCTATTAGAGCTACATCACGCCATCAGGCACAAATTCACAAAATATTTTGAACCACTGTTAGAGGAGCTGCCCATTCAACAAGTCAGATTTAACAAAAATGGTGAATGCTAGAAAAGCTCTTCACGCCCGTTCAGCATCGCAGGGGAAATAACAGCCAGGATGAAAACAGACCCGGCTCTAAGCTTTGTGAGTGGCTGCAAAACAAGATCTGCTATTCAGTCGTCTTTTTGTAATTTCTTTCTTCTTATATAATACATAGGATGATGTGGGAAAAAAAAAAAAGGCAGAAAGAGACATTTCCTTTGTGTATTCAGATGATATAAAGATTTGAAAAGGTAAACTATAAAAACAAAGGTGTCTGTGCACAGACTTAAACTGCTGTACAGAAAATGGGAATTCAGAGAATGCAATGTACCAAGTCATTTTTCTGATCCCTTTTCGAAAAATAACAAAAAACATTATGTTCTACTCAGGGTATTTAGAAAGTGGCTGTCACAGTAGTTTGCAGGTGTTACAGTAAGAGCGTGTGATCGAAAAGGGTTTATTTTTCCAGGTGCCATTCAGTTAGAATGGATGCAAAAATGCAGTGTGGGTATCTTGAGCTTAAGATGCCATCAGGGAGCAGTCAGGTGGACGTCCTTTCGCAGCCTACCTGGCAAGATTTGTAAATTCAAAGATGGTAACCCATGGTGCAAACCTAGACCAGAGGTGGCCTTGTGCTGGCTGATCCCTGGTAAGTGCCATTGCGAACCGACCCCTCCTGACCCACACCCTATTCCACAGAGCGCAACGGAGAGCAACGGGAGAGTCGCTTCAAACCTTGCGTGACAGAGATGCGTGGGAAATGGGGAAAAGGCCATACAGAGAGGAGAAGAAATAAGGCAGAGTACAGGAGAAACACCGTTGTCCTCGGCCACACATACACAGCTGTGCTTTTTACCCACTCCTAACTTTTTCTCTGGTCTTGCCTTTTTAAAAACTATTCATATAGCCACGCTGCATGTACTGTATGAACGCAGAGATGCCAGCCTTGCAGGATATTTAGCCATTTTTTGCAGGGTTGCTAACAGTCTGTCCTGGCTTGATGCACCATGCACCAGCATGCATGCGTGCATTTAACAGCAGCTGGGAGTTTCACCTGAACATCTTCTGTCTGTAGCATGAGATTTTCAATGAAGAATGAATTACGAAAACCAACAGGGCAAAGCAATTTGTGAAGAAGCTATAGATTTCTTCAGACAAGAAAAAATTACTACACAATGCTGAAAACAAACATTAGCACTAATGAAGAGGTTATCAAATCTTTCCATTTTATATCTTTGTAAAGATTTGTTTCCTCCCTTGGTGTTCAGATCAGCACGTTAGCAGCGCACTACCAAAGCAGTCATCATCTTTCTGCTCTCAGCCTAGGGAGGAAATAAGCTTTTTCAGCCACTCAGAGCATGTCATTATACTTCTGAAAAGCAAACAGAGCTCTAAGAGCTGTGAGGAACAGAGCAGGGAAGGAGGGAAGGAGTCAGTCTCTGATACAGTAAATTACAGAACCATTCTCAAATCTTTTTTCTTTTTATGGAAGTCACCCTCTAAAGGGTCAGCACTGTGTGCTTTAGAAAATACCTCCTCCCGCCCCCCCCGGGGTTAATTTTTTTTCCAAACTGCTAGTCATACAAATTGAATGTCATTTTTTCTCTGTAACAGAATGAATTACACATACAAATCTAACAATAATGTGAACCCAAACCAGGAGCACCATTACTAATATCATGATAACTGGCATTTATACTCATTGTGGCTATATGCTTTCTGCTGAGTCAGCTTTGAAATACTTGCTTGTCTAAAAGGTATTAGACAGAAGATACAAGACTAAATTCCTAGAGGCCACTGAATAGTCAGTAATGTTATCTATAGGAAATATCACTACGATCATGAAAAGAATTGTATGATACAGTTGCCTACAGTAGCATGAGTAAGCCTCAAGCAATCTTGCTCTGTTCTACCTTACAGCTACAGCTTAACAAGGCAGACAATATGGACATAGAAACTAAAAACCACAAGGCACTAATTCAGGAGGTCTGTATTCAGTGTCCCAGGTGAGGTGGGGTAGACTTCAAATTTTAGGTGAAGCATACACATTTAAATATCAGATCATATTTTAACATTACTTTGAAGTCTAAAATTATGCATAGAGATCTAGCGGGGCTTTCTAGAACAGAACCAAGTCAGTTGCCTAAGCCCTATTGCAATCAGTAGTTATTAACTCAGCAGTCTGTTTAAACAATGTAAAAAAACCACCGAGAACTTCTCCTACATTTATGTGCCCAGGCATTTCCAAGTATCTGGTCCCTAGGTACACGTGAACTGGAGCCCTTTAAACTTCCTCAATACTGAAGCCATTCTGCCCCATTCAATGAATTTTGTGGAAACTGAACCTCATAATCAAACTATATATTATATTCTTTATGCTGAGACACACATACACAAACAGAGAAAAAACATTTTCTAAAATCACGAGGATAGTTCTAGGCCTACATTATTTCACATTCAGCTACAGCAAGTTTTTATATTCTCCCCAGCTTACTTCTGGCAGGGATAAAGAGGTCTCCAGAGTTCCACTAGTTCTCAGGACAAACCCCTACAGGATTCCCTTAATGATTTGCCTTCCTGCACCTTCAGAACTATTCCCTTCCCACACCCTCCTTCCCCTTTTTCTGGACTAGTCTTCCCAGCTAAATTCTGAATTTAAATAAACAGTGAGAATGAATGGTTTCTCAAGCAAGTAACAATCTACTTACGCTTTTATCCCAGTCTCAGCTGTCCTAGTTGGTTTGCAGACACCTGTGCGGCAATTGCCAGCAGAGTGGCTGTCTCCTCGCTTCCTTTAACAGGGTGCAACTCTGAAAACCTGAAAAATTACCTCCTCCTTTCTGTCTTTTGCAGCACTTTTAAACTGGTGGTGGGAGGAGCAGAAAGTCTCCCTATCTCGTTGTGTGAGAAAAAGCTAAAATTCCCATCAGAAGTGACTCACCCACATTAATCATATATATACCAGATTGAAAGGCACTCAGAACATGAAGCTTGAATCCCATCCTCAGTTAAGCAAATGAGAAGCAAATTGCTCAGCACTATCATACTATTTTAACTGCCATATCTGTACAATTTTGCACAATGGAGCTGATGAATATAAATTTATTGTTGCTAGCACTGAACTCCTATAGAGAGGTGCTGCTGAATCTTTTGGAAGAACAAACAGCTGACTAACATGCAACTGCCTTTATTCTGAAATTAGTAAGTATCAGTGTAAGATTTTTGTATACAAGATATTCGTTTCACTTACCACCTGTTTATGCATTAGAATAAATATCCTTACTGCTTAACCAAGCAGATGCACACCAGAGTCTTCAGTAACCAGATTACACTGCAGTTTGAGATCCTGCATCTTCTGATTGCTTCTCACTGGAAATATTGTGAGTTTTGATTCAGTAACACTAAATCCAAGTACAAAAATCCAAATAGTACTTACTGTTTAGATTCAAGACTACAGCTAAATGTTGGGGCCGAGGGAGGTTGAAGTTTTCTTCTTTTTAGAGGAAAAAAAAAAATAAAAAATCCTACCATCTCTGAAACGTAGCTTGAGAATGAGAGGATTTATTATTTTCTTATTTAAAAAAAAAGACAAAAAAGTCACATTTGGAAATATATACATCCTACTGAATCTACAAAGCAAGGAATTTTCCCATTCATGCTACATATGCAATACTGCTTTATTTCTTCATAAACTGGAATTAGGCTTTTTGCCTTTCTGGTGTTTTTAACTTTGCCTGATATTAACTATCCAGCTCCCACAGGACTATACTCAGAATTACATATGAAGAATATTCTATTAGTCATAAAAACAACAGCACAATTATAAAAAGTCAACTACACTCCTCCTATTTTTCAGGGAAGTATTCTAATGCCCAGGAACTAGATTATCATCTGTCATGGTTCTGTAAATTCAGGATAAATCAAATGTTGCTCTAACATTACCTTGGCATAAAAGAAATCAAGGTCTCATCGCAATAAAGTGCTTGAGCTATTGCCAAGTTAACAATTTCTACTGGCATTTAATTATAGTGTGTTTCCTGAAGCTAAGGCACAGCTTTAGCATGAGCAGGGCTACTCTAAGCAAGAGACTTGTTCTGTTCAAGTCAATGCTCATCTGACAAATAGTTTTAGTATGTAGCAACGTGTGACACGGAAAACTGGCCAAGGATGTAAATTTAACTCCTCACTGAATGTTAAAGAATATCCAACCCAGAAATTATAACTACCACTATAAATAATAAAAATACTTCAGTACATCCTACTTATGTTTTGCAAATGTAAGAGCAAACCAGACAAATTTCCTTCCAGGTAGATCTATAAATGTAAGAGTCCTGGTCAAAAAATGGGATCTGCTATACTTTAGACATTTCTACACCTCTAGAAGAGAGGTTTGTATGACTCCAAAGCTTCAGTCTGTTCTAGTTCCTCATACAACAAAAGAGCTTGCTGCTTTGGATAGATTGCATGTGTAGCTTCTGGTGTTCCCCCTCCCAAATCTTAACAAGTCAGTCAGTCTCCAGGAATGAGCCAAGTGATAATCTCGCTCTCTATGACATGGAGTATGGCTTTTTGTGTAAATATGCTGCCTCAGAATTTGGCTACAACCACTCACTTTGCGAAGCTCTTTGAAGTGGACTGCTGATGAGCCTCCATCCTTTGAAAAAAATTAGTGGCTTGAATTGGTCACCCAAAAATTGAGGTAGCCCAAGCCGCTAGTCACTTCTGAGACACTTGGATGTGCCTGTACATCATTGAAGAAAACAAAAATCCAGAAAGTAGAACCCCAAACTGACCATGATGCCGCATTGAAAGGGGTCCCTAGTAATGCCAGTAAATTAGATTTAAGTTAGACAGTGAGACTGGAGTTGAGTGGGAGCTACCCAGCAGGGTGGAGCTGCTACAGCACCCTGGTATAGACCCCATACCTTCTCTCCCTGTTGTAGATGCACAGGAAGACAATCTTGCCCTAAAGGAAGCTCACATCAGTCTTTCAGCAAATGTTAGCAGGAGCAGGACCACACTCATTTGTTCTGCTTTCACACCTTGTTTATCAAAGTTTTTCTACTAACGTCTTAACTGGCAAAAAGGTTTGATGAAAGGAAAGACTTTCCATGAGGGCTAAACAGAGCCCAACTCAGGTTCACAACTTCTCTCATGTGGTTCCTGAAGGTAATTATTTTGCAGATTCAGTCAGTACTTAGTAAAGCAAGAAGACAGAAACATTCTGATTTTTGGTGACTAGGCTTTTTCACAGTATTTTTTAATAGTCTTTTGACATGGTCCAAAAGAAGCACTCCACAGAAAGGCTTAGAGATATCATAAGTTGCAATTGTCCCTGAAGAGTAAGTAATCAGAAATATCAGCTTGGTTGTTACAGAAGATCTTAGAAAATCAGAAGGTGGTAAACCATTTCTTACTAGAGTTTGAGAGCATAAAGAATGACTATGCTTGATTTTATTTTAAAAATTAACATTTCTGCTCTCTTCTGTGCTGAGTATTAGAAAACAAGTGGGAATAATACCTCACATCATTTGAGACTTGTGACTATTAAGAACAAATCAACTATGGTTAGTTTGTAAGCTAAGTTTGTAGCAACACACACAGCAGCAGAGGGGACCAACCCACATTCGTGTGAAGTATCTAGCTCTCAATAATCACTCCAATTTACGTATGGGAAGACCAAGGCAAGAGGTTTGGGTTAGATGCCTAACACGGGCTGTACACAGGTGTTTAAATTTAGGCCAGGAAACTGTGTGGGCATCTGCAGCCCTTCTGGCATGATCAATGAAATCTCAGTCTAGTCAAACCTCCATACCTCAGCCCTGCCACACCACCCTAAGGCCCACACAGCTGTGATTCAAAAGGAGGAAAGTTCAGAAGGTGATCTCCCAGAGGAACATCTAAAAGGCCATGTGCTTAAAGGACAGAGGGATGACTACGTTTTTCATTGAAAAACATGCGAGCACGCTCTTCTTTTATAGAAGAACCTCATGGCCAGAACACTAAGCAAATGTGGGAATATATTTCTGTAGGAAAAACAAACAAACAAAAAAAACCCCACCACAAAGTAAACAAACAAAAAACCCCAGAACGACCACCACAAAAAAACCCCAAAGCACCACCAAAACAAAACCCCCACAAAACCCAGCATGCAACCAAAGCAACCCCACTACCAGCCAGCGCAGGTATAAAACAGATGAGGAGGTCCCTGGTCTTAGGGTGTTCGCTAATCTACTGGCTTGTAGCTTTTCCAAGAAACTGGAGTTTGAACTTTCTACCAGGCCACACTGCAGAATGGTGAACCTGAGATTTCTGGGTCTTGTGTCCGTCTGGCACGCCGGCAGTTCTGGGTTATGGCACCTGCTTCTTCCTGTCCATTGCACAATGAGGTGAGGCACTTACTCAAGGCTGTATTTTCCCCTCCAGAAAAAGCTAAGTATATCAAAAGTCTGTGTTACGACTTTGTAGCTTGACACTTCCCTCCCTATTTTAATCTAGCCCCACGGAAATTGTTTAAGGTCAGAAAGAAACCGTTTGTAGAGGCAGGAATAGAAGTCCACTGTCAATCTCAGATCCAGACCGCACCCTGCTACTCATTGTGTGAGTATAAGCACATCATTCAAGACCCAGAGCTTAATCCTTTCTCTTCTCCGGATGCTTTACAGCAACTGTTGTGAGACAGGCTGGAACGCAGTATGAAGCTTTTCATTCTAATTTTCAATTACGTTTCTGTGCTGTTATGACTCTGATTCCTCTTTTTTCTCTGTTTACAAACATACTAAGGTAACATACACTATAAATAAAACAGATGTTTTTGAAGAAGGCCTCAGATGCTCAGGAAGTCCTTCTCAGTTTGTGGTTCAATCTGTTTCCTCTCGAGTTTAATCTGACATGTTGGCTTGTTAAGATCTGTGTGTTGCTTCAGATATTTTCAATTAGTCTTACTAAGACCAATTTCCCTCCCACTTAGACTTAATGAGAGTTTTCATCCATATTATCCGGACTTTTTCACTGATCAGAGAACAAGTCCTACATTGACAGAAAGTGGATGATCTAAATACAGATAATCAGAAATAACAAGGTTATCTAAATAGAGAACTCAAAGGAAATCTGTGTCTCTTGAAGTCAAGAGGAAGATTTTATTTTTCACACTTATAATTCATTTCTAGCCTTGTTAAGCACATCAAAATACATGCTTGCCTTTGTTTCCACCTAACGATACAAGAGTCTCAGAAAATTATGTCAGTAAATAGGAATAATGACCAGTCTTGATTCTGGTACAACAAGACAGAAACAAAACAAGGATGATGAAGAATTGTAGAAGCAAGCATTGAATTCCTGAAGGACAACAATTCACGGGAAGCTAGTAAGTACCCAATACGAGACTGAGTAGGAAAGCAACAGAGTCAGAGTATGAGACCTATGGAGGAAAAGCAGAAAATGCAATCCAGGAGACTACAGAATTAAATAGGCTGTTAATAACAGACAACAAAAAATTCAAGGCATTAGAAAATGAGGAGAACTGAAATGAGCAATCAGATGCAGGAAGGCAGAAAAGAAAAAAAGGCCAAAGAGAGTCATGAATAATTTCAAAAAATAATGTACTATTGAAAAAGAATGACAACGTGATATACAAAACTTAGCAGCCTGTCAAATTTTAATTATCTTTTCAATTACTAATTAGGCCTTCTCATTGATTCAATCAAATGACAAACTTTCAGGAGTTTTAATGTTACTGGGTTTTTTCCTCTCTATGATCTGCTCATTACAGTGGAGAACCAGAATCCCATCAAAGAGCAGAATGAGACCTTTGCTACAAGATCACCTCTGCCCCTTAATACTACAGGAACCCTGAGTAAACATGTATCGAAAAAGAAGAACATGACAGAAATTTCAATGACATCAGTGGAGTAGGATTTTACATGTGTTCGTGACAAATAAGCCTCTCCGAGAATGCAACCTATCTAAAATGGAAGTTATCTTTAATTTTTTTTTTTTTTTTTTTGGTAGTCTTAATTGGAGTAATTACTTCTCCGACCACGAGCACTGAAGAGAACGTAGGCGATGGGCATTAGCAGGCACACAGCCACATGATGCACAGCAGTGGTACCTGCACACGACCATACCAAGTTACACACATACTCATTTGACACATCTCCATTTCTTCCTCCTAGCTCTCCAGACTGATTTCCTTTTAGTCAAGTAAGAGACAGAGGGATGCTGGTTGGTCCAGTGCCAGTGTTGTCACCTCTGCGCCACCTTCTCTCCCTCGTCTCCGAGGAGCAGTGCTGGGATACAGGGAGGGTGGGAGAAAAACCAGGCATTTCCCCCGCAGCCTCGAAAACATCAGTGGTGGTTAGAGCAGGACAAAGCTGCTGCAGTTAGTGCTGGAAACTAATGCCTGGACCAAAGTGCAAAGGAAGACACCTGGAGCATTACCCCTGGTCCTTTAGGCATAGTACACAGAATCACAGGGGTTGGAAGGGAACTTTGGAGATCATCTAGTCCAACCCCCCCGCCAAAGCAAGTTCACCTAGAGCAGGTTGGACAGGAACACATCCAGGTGGGTTTTGAATATCTCCAGAGAAGGAGACTCCACAACCTCTCTGGGTAGTCTGTTCCAGTGCTCTGCCACCCTCAAAGTAAAGAAGTTTTTCTTCATGCTGAGACAGAATTTCCTGTGTTCCAGTTTGTGCCTGTTGCCCCCTGTCCTGTCGCTGGGCACCACTGAAAAGGGTCTGGCCCCATCCTCTTGACACCTGCCCTTTAGATATTTATAAGCATTGATGAGATCCCCTCTCAGTCTTGTGATTGACAAGCTACAGAGAAAAAGCCATTTGCACTCCTTTCACTTATGCTGGCTTTCAACTATGTGTGTTAAAATCTTGAAAAGATGTAAATGAAGGTGCATTGGCCATGGGAACATTAACCCATTTTTGTGTAACTACTTTTGCTAAAATTACTTCAGCAGGTAGTTTATTCATTTCAGACAGAGTCTTAAGTCTTTTTGCTCAAATTCAGTGAGAACACCTGTGCAACACGTGCCACAGTGAAATCACGTGCACTGAAAACTGGCTCATCAGCCTTTGATGAGATCCAATATGTAGACACTAGTGCTTACTCCCGAGCAACCCGGGAAGGCATCCTTTATCTCTTCTTTTATTTTCATTTTAGTACTTAGAGACTAATTCTTTCAATAAATCTTAATGCTTAATTAAGAAAGAAGACAGTGGCCATAATCTCTTTTAGAGAATCCAGTACTAAATATAAACGCCACTTCAGAACAGATGTTGTTACAGATTAGGTATAATTAATATTATATTGAAAATGGACAAAATTGAATTAAATTGATATTTTACATCTATGGAACTCTGACAAATTAAAAACTCCTGTTCACAGCTATGTGAGCAAAGAACGCTTTCTGTATATTGCAGCAGCGCACAAAATGCACCAGAGCAAACAGAAAGATTAATTGCTATATTCTAAAAAAAGCTAAGTCTGAAAGAGACATGCATCGACTTCTGTACTCACAGTCGCTAAAAGGCAAGGACAGATTTTACTGAGCAAAACCGGGTTTGAATCTACAGTAAAAATACTCGTAGTATCTGAAGTTTTGCTGGAAACAAGAGAAAAGTTCAAAGGCAAGCTAACTTCCATTTTTGCAATGGAGAAGGCGGCAGTGAAAAGATTAATCTTGTGCATTAATCTTAGCATTCCTCAGAAGTGACTCAGGCCTGCAGAAGAAAACATTCCCACTATCTGGCTAGAAAACGTCATGTTTCCCACACGGAAGGGAGGAGAGGAGCCTCAGCAGCGCTGGTTTTACTACTTTCACCCTGATGAATCTGTTTGCAGACCCTTCAGCTATTCAGTCTCAAAACTGCTACGGAAAATAGTTTCCATTTACCAACAAAAACTAAACTAGCCCTTATGTATAATAAATCAGAGCATTCCTAAACAATTATTTAACGATTTATAATTTACTATAATAAACCTTGGTAAAAGCATCTTCAAACCACAAGCAGTAGCAAAGTAGAAGAGATGCTAATAACTCCGTAGCAATATGTGTTCACACACGTAAGAGCTATAAATATATAATTTACATGGTGACAAATGTAAAAAAATGTCCATCCAGCAACAAAGAGTAGGAAATACCCTTGGTAAGCTGGAGGAGTGAGAGAGGCCAGGAAGCCACATGCAGCACCTCAACTTCCACTGTTTCTTGTGCCTGAGCCAAACGGCTCCTTTTTTCAGTGAACACCCGGTTCTGCCGGGAGCGCTGCCCGCACGCAGTTCTCGTTCACCTTGATGAAAGCCCAACATAGTTCGCAAGTGGGGAAAAAAAAAACACATTTCAAGGGTCAGGTTTGCAAAAAGGACAGTCAGTCCTGATGCTTCACTCTTAAACCCTAAACGCTCGCAACAGGAGCGAGAGCGTCCTGCTGGGAAGTACGAGAAGTAAAGGGAGTTACAACCCACCGCTTTCACAACCGCCAGCGTGCCGAGTCAGCAGCTGCTCAAACCAGCCCCTAAGAGGCAGCAGATGCTGGTGACCCAACTTACGTTACTTCAGAGCACTGAATGACTACACTTGTCATCCAGGAGAGGCTGGTATCACGCCAGCTCTGGACCCGCTCACCCTCCTCTGGATACATGTGCCAACATGGGAATTGCGACATGTGGAAGAGCAAGCAGGAGGCTGGTTACGCCAGAGCCGGGTGCTCAAGGTGCCTGCCTGGGGGGCGAGGTGTTCCTCAGCATCACCCTCTCGCACCCACATCCTGCAGATCTCATGAGAGACTCCAGGTGGATTTGAAGATAGGATCTGCAGGACAAGCAATGGAGTGCTGAAAGCTAATTTACCATCTTCATAAAACATACAGGACAGCAAGGCAGAAGACTCAAAAATGCCTCCTGTAGAAGCAGGTAAAAAACCCCAAAGCTGAGCCACGCACAAAACAAGAAGGAATCAATGTGAAACAATTAAACTATACAGAACACTTATGGAAAGTAACACTTATGGAAAGCAACAGATTGTGATTTATTCATCTTAACGGTATTTCCCAATACAGTTACTCAGCTGAGCTTCTGTTTTGTTTATTAAGGTGACATGAAAGTTGAATTCAGAATGATTTTTCTCTATTTTTATTTATACATGTGGGAACCATTTACAATTCAAATGCATTTTTTTACTGTGTCCCTGAAGGAAAATTACCAGTTCGGTCTGAATAGTTTTTCTGTACCAGCTTAGGTCTTTCAGTAATTGCTTTTTCACAACATAATGTATGGAGAAAGGGCTGAGATTATTGAAAATAATTGTATTGGCAACCAAGGAAGACAAACTGTAAAGAGCAAGTATTTCAAGTTTTTAAAGCCAAGTCCTCCTATTATCAATTGTATTTCCAACTTTCTTCCACTTTCCTTTATTAAATATTTTATTATATTCTACTGGAACAGAAATGTTGTACAAGGATAAAAAAAAAAAAATTCTTTAAGTGTTTTCCCTCTCTCTCTGTATCTTGCACATTAAATCAGTTGCCTCACTTCACAGCTCAGCTGAAAAGTTGTAACAAAAAGGTGGAGGCAAAATAAGTCCGAAGAATGCCACCATAAAACATGCAGTTCTTTGCTGTTCCAAAGAAACTCAAAGAGTTTTTCCATATCTCACACTACCGTAAATGACGTAAGACAAAAGAATAGAATTTCAGTTATTAACAGATTTTCCCAACCGTCTCCTGTATCTCACTGTGGTTTACAAAAATCACGTTTGGGTTTTTTGTTGTTAGGGGTTTTTTTTTGGTTGCTGTTCAGTTTGGCACAGACAAGGATGAAGTGCCTCCAAGCCATGACCTACTGCAAGCTTCTATATGAAAAAATAAAATAAAGGCTTGTTACTAAGTGTTTATTTTAATCTGTCAACAGGTTACAAAGAAAACAACAAGATGAAAGTGAGATAGTGTGAAGCAAAAGAATTACATCAACTGCATTAATTAGACTGACAAGTTTCCAAGGTGATTTTAAGAATGAATGCTTTCAGAAAATGTGTATATTACAGACTTTAAATTATATATGTGCAAATGAAAGACTATAACAGTTATTTCAAGAGAGAATACAACACAGGAAGGTTTTCTTTTGTTCTTTTAATGAAGTTACGAACTCCAATAACTTCCTTCCCCTCCTGTCACCAGGTGCTTGATAATTCCACTAAAAATGAGGGCCAAGTAGGCATCCACACATACTCATTTGCCATTCATTTTTTCTTTCATCCATAGCCCACTAATTATCCTAATCTGCGTACACGCTAACATACATAATTGCTAACTTTTCATAAGTACCTTTCATAAATATACAGCACATTGATGTGGACTTGGGGATGGATTATAGAGAACTTCATAAAGAAATGTACTCATTTCATCAATATGTCTAACAGCTTCACTAAAAGATTTTACTGGAAAGATATTATCCAGCAATAGGAATCTTAAACCCAGTTAACCTTAACCCATCAGGGCAGAAATGGCAGATCTTTGTTTAGTTTGGAATGACTGTTGTTCTAATGCTTTAAAGCATCTCAACTGTATTAGAAAGGCATCTCTCAGAAAGTCACTCGCATGCATCACCTAAAGAAACAGTAATGAAGCAAGCTGTTGATCTTTAGTAATTGAAATAAATAAGGATAACGCCAGATATTCTCCAACTCAACAGAAAACAGGGAAACTCAAACCACTGAGAACTGAAGTAATGTGCCACAAAAAGTCAGTAAAAGAGAAGGAAGAATACCCACTTCTCCTGACATGTTACACTGGCCCCAGGATGGGAGATTCCACCTCAACTTCAAGAAGTCCAACAGACTAAGTTAGGACAGCTATAATTTAAGATTTGTCATAATGCTATTATTCTCTATAGAAAATTAAAACCTGGGGTTTCTTTGATCCCTATTTTAAACAATGAACTACAATGCTTAGAATAGCAAATGTTAAAGAAGCAATCCTTATATAGCTCGAGATCTTAAAATGCAAACTTTTAAAAAGAGCTCTTCAGGTATATTTCATGCTGCCAGTTTGGTTAGTAAGATACTGAAAACTTAAGAGTAGAAATATTCTACCAATGTCAGTGAGACTATACACACTGAGTTCAGTCACACAGGATTTTATCTTAATCTTCAACGCTGATACTCCAGAACTGCCCACGTAACTACTTTCGTGGTAGATAAAGATGAACAATATAACCCACATCCTTTATCACCATAGTTAACCATTACTCACTTCTTCCAGTCAATAAAGATTGACTTCTTGATCTACAAAATCTCCTGGTCACCTATCAAAACATGACCCACTTGCTCCACTGCTTATTCAGGGATCTTTCTCAGGAGTCATTTGACCTGCTCCTCATTGATCTTGTCCCTTTCTCCGAAATACTTCTCTTCTAATCAATCTAATCTGCCTGGATGGGCTCTACATTCTCCTTTCCCCATTTCCTCCTCTTAGACTTCTTGACTCTCTTCGATGTGTCTTCTTCCTCGCTTCCTTTATGCCCATACTAGATCCTAGCAATGTATTAACAAAAAAGAACAATTACTTTGAACACAGATGCATTAACCTCACAGCTAATCCCACTATTACATTGCTTCCCCTGCTTCTACTCTTCGTACTGACATAGCATTCATTAGTAGTTGTCTGATTTTTTCTTAGCTTGAAACACAGGTGGACCAGGCAGCTGCTGCAGCATGGTCACTGGCCAAACGCTGTGGTAAGAGTACAGCCAAGAAGCCTGTGCTCACGCTGCAACCCTGTAATGAATATGAATTTTGTGACAAAAGAACAAGCCACTTCTCATGTATCATGGAGTAAAAGCATTCGTAACAGACAGAAACTACTTAACAGCCAATATGCAGCAAACTAACATTTGAGTTTATTTTGATACAACTTGCTTACGTTTCAAAAACGTAAACTCTTCAGGAAAGCTGTTTCAGGTCTCGCTGTCACTTACACCAGGGATCTTCAGAGTATATGTTTTCTACCACTATTAGCTGCTTTACATAGTCAGAGAAACGTAAAGGAATGTTATTGCAAATGACAACCAAACCTTATACATTATATGTAATGGAAAATGCAGCAGAACATATACATATGATAAAATAATCTTCCATCTGAGACAGATTCCATCAAACCTCTCAAAAAGCCTTGTTTCTGTTATGTATTTTAACCTTGCACAATCCTTCTTTGGTTTTTTTATGGAGACTAAAAATTAAATATTCTTATCTCATAAATAATGCAACTGAACTGCTTCAGAGCAACTAAGGATGTTTAATCACTTTTCTTCTAGGATTCTCCCTTAATTTGAGGTTTCAAAAGTTATACAGCATGTCAGCAAAAAAAAAATGCACTGATGGGAATATTCTGACAGAAGCATAGAAATCTGCCGCTGCCACATTCTCAGTCATTTTCTTAAAAAAAGCTACAATGCCTAAAGGAACATTTAGCAACAAAACTATCATTTATTTTCAAATACATCATTCCATATGTGCTAACTAGCTCCTGTCTCTCTCTGTTGAGGAGCTATTAGACAACTTGGCAACTAGATGTGAATGAAAGAAAATTAAAAAAAGGTCTCCAAATGCTCAACCCTGCAAAGGTCGGGGTACCTGAAAGGCAAGAGGTTCCCCAGATGCTTAATGCTTAACAAGAACTTTCCATATCTCTCAAGACCAAGCCTAAAAGAGCTTTTTGTTTCTTGGTGTCAACCCATTTAATGTAATCGTATCGCCTTGAATATGTGTGTTCTGGGAAATGAGAGCAGTGTCATGTCTTCAAATAAATCTTTACCTTTTCAATCCACACAGTTCTCAGTATCTTTTCAGCCATATAGGCCTACAGCTCACTTTGCGTGAATTAACATGACTTTCCTGTAAAAGCTGGCTGGAACGCCGTAAACAAGCATTAAATAAATTCCTTGGAAAGCAAAGCTCAGGACAAGACGAAGACTCCCAACAGCCGCCCCACTTGGCAGCAAGAAGGCAGAGGCCACCACAGCCGCTTGTCCCCACCACCCCAAAGCTGAGTGAGACATTCCAAGGCAGCGGTTCTTGTAAATATTTTGAATGTCGCATTCACAAGGAACATAACTGGGCAACTGAGTGCATCACCGTTATGGAAGTTACTCTGAGAAGATGCAGGTTTTATTAGAGCCAATGCTTTCTGCTTCCCTCCTCATGAAAACTCCAGGGCAAGCCTATAGCCAAATTTTTAGTTTTTCTCTCATTTTTTCAAGTTAGAGCAAAACATATGTAGAACATCCTAAAAATCAGGCAAAAGACAAACAATTTATAAGCACTTCTGACAGCACTCACCTGAAATAAGCTTGTGGTCATCCCTCAGCTTTCCTCAAACTGTATCAAAGAAGGTCGCCTACATTTCTCTCGAGCAAGTGGAGCAGCTTCAGACCAGCCGCATCCTTCCGCCCTTCTCTTTCTTCTCAGGTCTTGCTTTACATTTGCCCTTACATACTGCAGTCCGCCATTTTCTCAGCCTGCTAGCTCTCCTTTTCCCTTTAAATCCCATACACCAGTCAATCAGCCCTCTCACCTCCCACTTGAGCGTGGTGCCATTTCGTTGTAACTATTTGGAAACCTGCACATCTCTCCCCTCAACTCCCACCAACCACAGCAGCCTCCATGTGTCCCAGCTCCCTAAACCCTCGCACGTACACAGCCCCGGCCAGGACGGGAAGAGATCAGGGGGCCTGAAGGGAACCGGGTCATCGAGAACTCCTTTAAACAACAATTAAGCAACTCACATTTCCAGCATAGCTGCTCTCTGCGTGCATTCACCAGGTCCAGGGAGATAAAAGAGCAGAGACAGAGTCTCTCCTGGCTGGGGAGGCTGTCTGGAGGAGGAATTACAGAGCGAGGACAGGGCTCTCCCTCAGCGCTGGGCCTCGGCCAAGACAAGGCAATGGGATGAAAGGACCTGACCTCTGAAACTCGCCTGAGGATTAAATGAGCTTCTTCACATTGTGTACAAATGTAACTGTTTTGATTGCGGTTTGCCATCCTACTAGACTGTAATAAGAGTTTTTCTCCCAGGATAAACCAATTACATCAACAGCCCAACGCGTCATGGGGCTGCATGCACACTTCGTCCACGAGCATCTCCTCGGTGTGACACTCAGCTGTCGCACCGACTCCTCTTCTTCCAAGGCAGGAGCAACCCTCCTGGCCCACAGGCAGGGCAGGCACGGGCAGGCCACCACAGGCGGATTCTTGCTGGACACCGTCATGGTGCTCAGTCAGATCAATACTGAAAGAGACATTCTTATTACATGTAAAAATTTAGTATGATGAGGATCCTTCAGATAGTTTTTTTAAATGACCAAATCTCCTCATTCTCTTCCTTAACATGACTGTCATCGGTGATGTCTTCTCAAAGTCAAATGTGAAGACAACAAAGGGCTGGGCTCCAACACCTTTACAGATGCGTAAGGAGAGTTGTTTTGTAGCTTCTAAGAGTATTTTAAGTAATGGGGAGTCAAAAGCAGATATGATAATACCACTCAACAGAAAACAGCACGCTCCCTGAAGAACAAATAGTGATTATCCTAAATGACAACAGATGGAGCCAATCTGTTCACCCAAGGTGACAAGTCACAAGCAGAAAGCATTCTGCCTTTTCAACACCCCACCTTCAAACCCTCCAGTTAGTTACACTCACAAAAATTTCTATTGCCATTGTACACTCACAAGGGGCTTCTGTTGTGCTAGGTTCCCACCTCAAAAATGTCTCAGGAAGAAGTTAGCCCTCCCACTCTTACTGTGGCAGGCAACAAGCAAGTACAGCGGCACCCACTGGGCCATTTACCATACATAAAGCACATGCCAACTGCTGCCCCTCAAAAGGTCCAACCTCTATCTTTTCAGTACTACCAGTGAAGAGGCAATTCCTAAAGCAGAGTCTGGGGAAAAAAATCCAAAAGAAGTAGCTTGTACCATCTGGATGACTTAACTGATGTATGCCAGAATAGCCTTTCTTTCATGTAGTGGTACACGGAGCCTGGTCCTGTTAGTTATAAATACCTCCAGAGTAAGAATAGTCACATACACTGCCAGACTAAAGAGGATTTTGTGTACATGGCAATCAGCCTTAGTCACCTTGACTGAGACACTGAGGGAACTGTGGAAACAAAGAGAGGTATAAAGTCTTCTGTAAAGATACAGTGGTAGAATTAGTAGGTCATCTCTAATATTAACTTCATTCTACCGATGAAGGGATTCTCCGATTGACTGGGGAACACAGCCACAGACTCCCACAGAAGGGAGAAAAGGCATTCTCCCTTTTCTGCTACAGAGCTCAGCACTCTGCTCCTTCTTCCCCCTTTCCTTTCACTGAGTGGAGATGGTTGGTCCAGCTGGTTTTATCTCAGCTACTTCAGGACATCAAAACTGGTTCATTCTCTTGCAACAGCTGCGCTCTTCACTACAGGTACACATGGCTCATCACAACAGTCTGGGCTTAGAAGACACTACCAGTCTTCCATGGGATCTTACTACCAATGTACTTGCATTTCAAAGTCCGCTTGCTTTTTGGACCAAACTGTTATTTTCCAGGAGAGTTACTGAATATTCATAACTGTTAGACTTAGGCATTTCTCTTTTCTGTTCCTTACCTAGATGCTACTGTGTAAAACTGCCTGTTGATGAACAGCTAAAGGGAAGTTTAATTCTTCATTATTCTGCTAAACACTTAGAGAAAAACGAGTAGCTTCTTTGGAGTTCTCAATCTCCTAATTCAGGACAACATGCATTTTTCAGGACTACACCACCCCTATGAGCATAAAACAACTAAACCTTTTAAATGTTGTACATCTCTGAGATAAAAAATATCTGCTGGCAGCAAATCAAGGAAAAAAAGAGTTTTATATAGGACTTTCATATTCATTTAAGTACTTTGGCTTCAAATACAGAGGCAATATTAGCCGTTTTCATCATTGATACAGGGTTATACAACAAAAAAAAGAACAAATAATTTAATTGTTCTTTTGACATTTTTCTCTTCAAGGCTGGGCTTGAAGGCTTCAGTACTTTTGAGCGTTCACCTATTAAAACAATTAATTTTTTCAGGTATTGGTATTATATAGACAATAAGTTTTCCTTACTTAGAGAAAGAAAAGTGTTGACTAGAAAAACAGGATTACCATTTTGACAGACTTCTGCATTTAGAAAGGCAGAAATGCAACTTTGCATCTGACAAATAAATATTTAATGCCTTTTAAAAAGCACTGTGGTGTAAGTTGCAAAGAAAATGTTACAGAGCATCTTTGATTTCCTTGCTTCTGTCTCAGCACATTATTCCCGTTTGATAAAGATTTCACAAGATGTCTTTTATATCCACATGCAGGATTTCTTGCTCCTGAAACATACATAAAGCTTTCCAGCTTCCTTTATTTCATAAACATGAAAACATAGAGTGCTGAGCTGCAATCCAGCACAACTTAAATAGGAAGCTAAGAGTAGTTACAGGCAGTTGGATAATAACAACAGATCTACACTGGCTTTTGAGAACAAGACCCGTTCTCCTTGTATCAAAACCTTTCGGCTACTAGCTCACTTTTTGGCGTAAGGTAAGACATAAGGTACCCACGACAGAGGAATCTTAGTGCAGACCCAAGCTTGTGTATTCTTGTCTACAGAGTGTGCACAAACTGAGCACACAGTATTGATTTCAACCCCAGGACCATGCTTCCGAGCAGATCACTGCAGTTATGCCAAGTGCCATCACGAGGCTCATAAGCCAGCTACAGATGTCAAATGTTAATGGGTATGTAGATTGCCTATGCTGCCTGTAGGACAGTGTAGGCACGCTGCACAAAGGCACACAAACTTAATGATGAGGTTGTCTGTCAGGCCCACATCATGGCAGACCTGCTAGACCTCTAGGGAGACTTGGGCACAACGCAAGATCTGTCCAGCATACAAGTCAAATATAGCAGGGTCACCAGGCTGGAAAACAACTTTGCAGAAAAGGTCCTGGTTCTGGTGGACAACAAGCTGAACTTGAGCCAGCAACAAGCCCTCACAGCAAAGGCAGCCAACAGCTTCCTAAGCTGCATAAGCTGCTTTAGGCAAAATGTCACCAGCAGGTCAAGGGAGAGGATCCTTCCCCTCTACTCAGCCTGGGTGAGACATACCTGGAATACAGGGTCCAGTTCTGGGCTCCTCAGTATAAGGGAGACAGGGACTTACTAGAGCAAGTCCTCCAGCAAAGGGCCACAAAGATGTTCAAGGGACTGAAGCATGTCTCATACAAGGGGAGGCTGAGACCTGGAGATGAGAAGCCTTAGGGGGGGTCTTATCGACGTGCAGAAATATCTGATGAGGAGGGAGGAAGTACAGACTCTTCTCCGTGGTGCTCAGTGACAGGACAGGAGACAGTGGGCACAGACTGAAATTCCACTTAAAGATAAGAAAAAACTTTTACTGTGAGTGTGGTCAAACACTGGAAGAGGTTGCTCAGACAGGCTGTGGAGTCTCCATCTCTGGAGATACCCAAAACACAACTTGACAGTCCTGAGCAACCTGCTGTAGCATGCCCTGCTCTGAGAAGGTTGGACTAGATGATTTCCAGAGGTGTCCTTCCAATCTTAACTATTCTCTAATTCTGCAAAAAATAAAGACAGAGAAAAAAGATAACGTCTAATCTTCTAATCTAATAGAGAAATATGTTTTTAAGCTGACAGTGCCATTCATTGAAGTTTATCAGTAGACTCAAGTGAGTTATTACTTTCATTCTCCACCCTTCCCAGAGGAAGGAAAAACTGTTATAAACCCATAAAACTTCTTCTGTCAGATAAACAGAAACTTTTATCTACAGTAGTTTACCGACCAGCTGAGAAAATGAGTAGCAAAATATCATTTAGAAAAACCAATTAGTACATCGTGCTATTTTCCCCAAACCTTCACTGTCAGTCTTGGATTTTTTAAAGAGTATTAACATGCTAATTAGTACATTGTTGAAATAAAAAGTACCTATTGTGATAAATAATTACACCCCACAGAATATTCAAAGTTATTGTGAAAACAAATTTCTTCATAATTCAAAATGATAGCACACACTTTTTCTATGATTCTATGATTATGCAGCATAAGAAAGTGTGCTGGCTGTACACTTGTACTCCATCTAAAAGTGGCCAATAAAAATCTCTGCCAAAAGCAAGAGCTCTTCCTTAGGGGACAAACAAAAAATGAAGCAAGAAAGAATGTAATAAAAACATTTGCCTGAGTAACTCATTACCAAACTACCCAAGAAATTAATAAGCTAATAAACCTTTCTGTTTAAAAGAAATCCATCACACTTAGATTTTATTTTACTATTTCATGCCAATGACGAGGCTGACTCAAAGAATTTAGATTCAAATCTGAATGTGAAGTTGCCCAAAACTGTGTGGCTAGGGAAGAAATCCAAGGAAACAGTCTGGTCTTTTACTGCAAATCAAAGAAAGCGGTTCTCAAAATAAAAGCTGACGTTTCCTAAAATCACAAAACAATAAAGATAAGCCAGACCCTTTCTTCCTTTGAGGAGTTTTCGTTCATCTCACTGCCTTGAAATTCCTCCAGAGTGGAGTGGTATCTTCCCTTTGGACTCAAGGCTATTGATGGGCAGCTCCATTCAAAACCCCCAAATATTGGCATCTATCTGATGCCGAGACTCAACTGGGAGCAGCGCTGCCCTAATCAAGTCTCTTGCCTTGCCCTCTGGCCAGGATGCTCTTTCACAAAAGCTCTGTCCCAACTCAGTGTCTCCTGGCCACATTTTCCCACAGAGAGGGATTAAAATGTGCAGAACTATTTAACTGCATACTGCATGACAAATGTGACACATAACTTTCACTGAAGTGAAAGCTATGGAAGTTTACTCAATGTTAAAGAGAGGACAACGGGAAAAGATGGCATGAGCCTTCATGCCTTCAACCAGCCTAGTGTTCCTTACTTACAGAGGTAAAGAGCATGAACTTGTCATGTTTGGCAAGTATCTATCCACAACTTGATATAGCTGCATCCTGTACTGTCTGTACAATGGCGTGGCATGTTAATAATTCTCAATAATAAAATACTGAGGAGTCCTATAAAGTAGCAAAGGCTGTTCTGCCCCCCATGTCATGATGATTACAAATGAAGTCAATGCCCATTTAAAGAACCACTATTCAAACTCTGGTAATAAAGCCATTTCCAGAGGTAAAATGAGACAGACACCTGAGAATGCTTAAGCAGTGCTGGAATGTCTGACATACCAGCGATATTTGCAAAAAGAGACTGTGGACTTTTTCAACTGACTCCAGTAAGAAAAGAAACAACTCTCATTCATGTTAAAGGGATTAGGATCAGAGTCCTCCAGACAGAGGTACGCTACAAGCCACACACAGAAATCAAATACATTTTAAAAGTTCCACATATAACAGGAATAATGCCAAAAATTTTATCAGGATAGACTTTACTGCATTACGTTTATTCACAGCCAGGTCACAGCCTGTTACCAATGCTAGTGAGCAGCCTTGGCTAAGCCAAGGCCATTCCAGGGGAGTTTCACAGATGAGAAGATGCATTAAGGGATTTGACTTACAGGAATAATTTTAACGTTTTGCTAATCTAAGTGATACCACATTAAACCCATGCTAATACCTAAATTAATAACATTTAGAATAGGAAAAGAGAAAACAAGATTGCTGTATCAGCTTGCAAAGCCAAGCACCTCATGCCCATTAACCCAACATACATTTCATAATAAAGCCACACATTGAAGAGGAACGGTGTTAAGTCCAGAGACGGCTAGTGAAGCACAGCGCCTGGTGGAAGGGAAGTTAGGTGTACCGTGCAACCGAATCACAACAGCTCCAAAGGGGAAAAGCCAGATCTATAACGCACGCAGGAAAGAATGAAGTTGTCCTAAAGCAGCAATCGTATTTTCCACTTTGTTTGAAGGCTCACAGGGTTTGCCTGCTACAAAATAACCGTGAGCTAAGGAAGCACTCTGAAAAATGACAGACAAATGAGCACTCTACCACGCAGTTCCCCATTAGCAAACCATATACACTGAACTCCAAAACCCCTCCATCACTGCATTCTTTAGCAATTCATGGAAGCCAATTACCAAATGTTTGTAAAACACTCTTCAGATCCTTCTTTGAGACCCTAGCTCAGCTATGTTTATACAACAGGAATATACCATACATTCCCCAACCATCTGAACTAATTTTAAGGTAAAGAAGCCACGAAATGCATAAAACCTCCAGCTAATTTCTATGGAGCTTTGCCTTTCTGTTGCCATTTCTGGTTTCCATTTCGCTCCAGTCCTCCTCCTATTATTTAATTCACTTATTTAATGATTTATACAGCACCTATATCCTTAGCTATCAGCCATCCTTCTCATAAAGCCTTAAAAGGACTTGTTTAAGTTTGCAGGGGGAGGGGGAGGAGAGGGGGGTTCCTTCTGAGTGCACTATGTCAAGGTTGTTAGAAGCCAGCAGATCCCGGCCCCCCGACCCGTTTTTTTAACAGCAAATTATGAAAACAGTCCACATGCTACAAGTAGAATCATAAAACTGAATTTAGTGAGAAACAGCAAGAGATAGAATCTGCATTTTGGTGAGAAACAGTATGTGAAGTATTCTATAATTTTCACTTTAAAAGGATGTGAGCATCACTGGCTCCTTACAAACTTGACATATTCAGCACACACACACAAAAATTTAAACAAGTCCTTTTAAGGCTGCATAGCTTCTGTCTTTAAAAAAAAAA
>VYXH01003993.1:474761-485895 GCA_013397275.1 Burhinus bistriatus | reverse complement strand
AAAAACAATTAAAAAAAAAAAAAAGCACTAAACAAAAAAACCATCCTTAAGAACATGTTACTAAAGGAAAGGAATTCAATGATGTTTCTCCACTTGGAATTCCTTTTTCAGGCATGAATTCTACACAAAGGGCAAGTGATTTAAACAACTGGTACAAAGTAAGCCAAAAGTAAGAGGTAAGTAAACTCTGCTTAACATTACATGCAAGTTAAGGTAACAGGTAGCATATTTACAGTCATAGATCATAACTGTTAGGGCTTCCTGGCAGTAATATTTCTTGCCAAACCTGTGGGTTATGCTCAAGAGACGGGGGAAAAAAACAACCAGCAGCTTGCTACTCATCAGATGTGCTCTCTCTGGGCATTTCAATTACTCTCTATTTAGTCTAGGGACAGAAATACTGCCCTTCACCTTTTTCAGCCCTGCAGAGAGAAAAAGGAGTTGCAACAGCATTAAAAGAATTTTGCTGCACAGTAACAATTACTGGGTATTTTGTATTGGCAGCACCACATGAGAAAGAAAAAAAAACCCAAAACCCAGGCCAAAGCTTCAGCTGGCTAAATGTGCAGCACTGGCTCCTAGCAAAGGCATCTTTTTAAATTCAGCTGTGCAGACGTAAAAGTCACTGAAAGACAGTAAATTTGAGAATCCCAAGTGTCATTTTTTCCCCATCAGTTCACAGAAGAAGTCTGAATGCCACTATAACGTATTTAAAGGCACGAAAATAGGTCTTGCTTACCTGGGTTTGAGAAAGCCTGCACCAATGCAAATACAGAATTAGATAACTTTAAATGGACGATGGAAATGCATAAATGAAAAGTGATACAAAATGGTGTGACACACACTATGGGAAAACCCAAGTTCATTCCACTGCAGGAAGGGCCACAATCTTGACCCCAGTTCAGTCTAATTTACAGTCTAGTAGGCACACTATGAAAACTGTAATTTATAGCCAGAAATGCTGTTCTAGCACTGAGGGATTTAAATACTCTCCAGCCATTACGTACCCTCTCCAGAAGTAAAATATATGATTCTGTTCAGCATCACTGACAACAAACAAATTCTCCAAATTCATGCAGAAAGACTCAATAAATGGAGACTCCCAAATTTCTCTTACCAAGGAATGCTTTCAAAGACTACAGCACTAATCAGATAATTAAAGATTTGCAAGGACCACTTCCGATGCCATCAATTCGCCTGTACTGGGACAACTATTCTCCATTAAAGAACTCACAGCAGGGAGAATTTCCCCAAACAACTAATTAGCCAGAAGGGAACTCATCAGCTGATCAGCAATCAGAAAGGACAAGAGCATCTTTTCTGTAAATAAATGCAAGCAACTCACACTCTCCTTGTTAAATTTACTAACAAAAATATTTGACAGAGTAATGTACAATTACAGACAAGGACTGCACAGTTTGCTCTTTTTTACCCCTTTTCTCCTCTGTGATTCTGACGGAGATTAACTCTGCCCTGATGCAACATTTTTATTATCTTAAATTCCCATAAATATAGAATTTGACATTGCTTCACCCAGGCTGTGCAGTCGTGCATGGAAAATCTTTACTAAAATGCAGATGCATTCTGAAACAAAGACAGGTGAGAGGACAATAAAGTTCTCAACTTCGCATTTAATTAGTCTGTTTTCCCATGGCCTTAGACTGAATTTCAGATTTTCATCAATCTAAATCAGACCTCTTGAATATAATTCAGGACAAGGACATGAAAAAAAAGAAAGCCATAAATATTTATAAAGGAATTCGTATCGATGCTCCTCATTAACTCTGAAAACAAAGCCCATTGCTAGAGACTTCATTTCTTCCAGCCAGAACACCCAGGTGTGGGCTCAGCAAGCCCCATGAAAACCAAGCAGTCATGAACCAGCTACCTGCCAGAACTGGCAAAATCCTCACCTGAAAGAAAAAACTACATGCCCTGACGCTCAACAAACCAAGCCAGAGGAGTTCACTTTCTGCTGAAGAAGAGGGACTACAAACCGCCTCTGGAAAGCCCAGTGGCTTTAAATCCAAAACTGCCAAGACGTGCTGAGGACAGGACTGACTCATGGGCTTGCGTGACATTGCATGGGAGTAGGTGAAATCTTTTGCTGTTTGCTCCTGGATGATTTAGGCCGATGTACATCACCCTCAAGGGGAAGCGAGGGATGCAATGCTCGTCTCTTCCATGGTGCTACACCTCTGCTAGCAGCGGTCTCCAGTGTTCCTCCAGCAGTGGCCCCAGGCACGCAGCACCTCAGCAATCCAACTCTGAGGTTACACGGACACAGGTCAGCAGCTCCCTGCTAAAAAGGGTCACCTCCTATTCCTGAGCCGAACAGAAGTGTTAAGATGCACTGCTAGTTACCCAAATAATGCTGAGAGCTATGCAGGTGTAAGTCAGACATATCTCCAGTGAAAATATGTCATCAAGATACATGTATCTTCTCAAGACCTGAACATCTCGCATTCCTCACTAAAGGAATAGATAGCTCCTGAAGTTCATCTTTACTTCTCATGGGTTGAAACAAACCCCCCCTGGTCATTGCTCCTACTCCTACCTTTGTAAGACACTGCAGACAGCACAAGAATTAAGAGATTCAGCAGCTGCAACTCTGAAAGACAACCACCCTCCAGTAAAAAGCCTAGTCAAGCTCTTTCTCTCCTGCCACCCGTTTCTACCACTTGTCCAGATGTGCTCAGTTGCTGGAATGGGCTATGAACCCGAGTACAAACACACTCACAAGGAAAGACCACAGAAACAGACATCTGGGAGAGGAAGCAACCAGTAATCGGGGGTTCCCCGATTACTCATAGATCTCTATGCTTGCAAACCAACAAAATCTCTGGTGTTCTGCCACAAGTTCCTCAGTACTGTATCCTGCACCAGAATAAATCACTCACTTTCTTTTATTTAAGATAACTTTCATAGAAATGGGGAATATTTCCAACATTCAACACATGCAGCTACAAAAGCTGACATTAAAGGGGTACATAATTACAGTATGCAAATATTAATGACAGCCTGCAATGATATAGGACATGAACAATTTGCCACAGAGGAAAAAAGGAAACATTTAAGGCCACAGTACCAATTAAAGGATGTTTTGCCCAAAGGGTCGCTGGAATGTGAGACAATTTGCCAAGGGAAACAGAGGGTGTGGCCTCTGCACAAAGCTGGACTCAACATCTGTTTCAAGAGACGGGACATATTTCGGTAAGAACAGGACCAGGCTGCAAGTACCTAAGGTTTTCTTCCTATACAGTTTGTTTGTGGGTTTGGTTTTTGTTTTGGTTTGGTTTTCACACAGATAGCACTATATACTATGCTCATTCAAGACCCCACCTGGAAAGTGTAAGTTTTCAAGCAAGCTTAAAATCCATCTATCAAACGATTATCTTCAGATTCTTTTCCACAGCTTGTGTTTAAACAACAAAGTGCTTTGCAAGCCTCAGGATATTTATTAATAGGAGCAGACTGGAAAAAATACAGTAATCTACTCAAATGAGAATTTCAGCCTGCAAGGATACTGAATCCATATGCCAAGTCACGTATAGATGAGCATAACAGGAGCTTTTACAAACTAAGAGGCAGAAGAAGAAAATAATCAACATTAAACATGACCTAATTTAGGTCTCTAAATCAAATCTGACAACCCAGGCAATGCAATCAACTTTCTAAATAGGTAAACCTTTGCAAATATTATACCCTGATCAACGCTGAAATAAAATAACTGCAAGTTTCAGGAGATACAGATACTCAGGCCAAAGTTCGGGTGCTACACACCAGCTATCTATAGGCATATTTAGCCATTCAAGATCCTTGACTTCAAAAAACTTGAACATCTACAGTAAAAAAAAACAGTGAAGACTAGCTCCAATCTAGTGGAATTACACAGCGTAGTAGCAGTCTTAAAATCATAGGATCGTCTACCTTCATGGCAGCGTAGCAAAGGTGATTGGTAATCAGATTCAGATAAAGTAATGCACAAAAATATAAGATGTTATTTAAAAGTAAACAATTCAATTGTATGGTGAAATATCAAACAGCCTTCAGTATCACTTCCAAAGATTCATTCACCTGCTTCAAAAATGTAAAGCCTCCAAGTATGAAATAACAGCAGACTATCTTACAGGTAGTTATGATCAGCACTTACTCTTCCCGCATACCCAAGGGCACCATAGCCTGAACAAACCCAAGCTTTACTTACTTTGCCTTTAGCAACTGAACACTACTGCCGCCTATTTCAGTACTGTTGTAATATTCAGCTCCCCATTAGCAACTCCTAACACTTTTTGATTTAGTAGAGGATATATTCAGGAAATCCTTTTAACTGTCCACAACACTTGGATAGTAATCATTAGAAAGAAAAACTTTACTTATTTTTCTTTTTGAGTCACCCATGCCCGATGCGACCCAGGCATCTCCCAAGCGAGCATTAAGATTTGACACCCCTTTAGAGAAACCGAACATGAACCACACGGATTTGTCAGCCAAGGCTTGCTACAGAAAGGCTGTCAGATTCTTTTTGTAAGCAATACAATGCACACACACCTCCTTTATTCCCGAGACAAGAAAAAGCCATTTCACTGCACGGAGTGAAATGGCTTTCTATATTCTCAAATATAGAAAGGCAGGAAGAGTGTGAAATTTGAACTCTGAATACATCTTTTCCAAGCCGCTGAGAGTTCAGCTCTATTTTTGCTACGGGTATAGGTATTCCGTTAGAACACGAGCAGCAGTATACCTTGCACAGGTATATTACTTGGTGAATGACCGAGATACTTAGACAAATGAAAGAAGTCCAAAAGTGTTCAAAAGACCCTGTAAGCTTGTTATGTAAAAGACTGTTTCTTAGGTTTTATTTTTATTTGGAATTTAAATTCTAAATAAATTAAGCTTTGAAGAGCTGTGGTGAGCAAAAATACTATTTTGATGTCAACAGAAACAAGTATTACAAGCAAGTAACCTCCTTCTTCACAGTACCATGCAAAGACACTTGGGTATAAAAGGTAACTGATTAGCAACTGAAGATAAACAGAAGTAGAACCAACTATCTAAATATATCTGTGACCTCAATCATCTTCCGTTTACATGGCTTCACTCTTCAGGCTGAACAAAATGTAAAAATCTGCCTCCAAATTTCAAAAAGGTTCTGGGAAACACAACTGAAACACAAACCATCAGCCTGCGAGGAGAGTATCGACCACATTTTTACTTAAAGGAAGTTCTGTATCACACCACCTTCACATCTGAACATCTCCTAAAGGACATCTGAACATCTCCTAAAGGTTGGCATGTTTTTCCACAGGCCAGTTCTTTTAGGAAGAGAAGCATTTCTGCAGAAAAACAAATAATAAAATAGGACCGGACAAGCGCCCTACTCAAAAAAAAAAAAAAAAAAAAAAAAAATCACCAAAACAGGACATGACAGAGACCGAAATCCTCAGTTCTCGTCTTGCACTTCATCTACATGGCTAACCTTCCTGCCAGGCACAGGTTGCTGATTTTAGCCGCACATGACCTTGCTGCTCAGGCAAACTTCCTCAGCACTGAAAGCACAAAACCTCATCCATCCAGCAGCTTTAGGAAAGACTATTGCTGGTTGACTAAATCCCCTCTTGGAGAAGCACAATCAGCATAAATTGTACTGGGGCAGCATACTGCCACATGAGAGCCGAATGACTGTGTGCCTCTGAATAAAAACCCTGAAGTTCCACTCCATACATGGAGTTTTATTAAACAGCATCTTCGTAAGTACTATTACAAGGACTGTAATTGTGCTGCAGTGAGATAGGTTATACTATGTAAAGACAGGCAGAGAAATTGAATGAAAGGGAAGCTTTACCTCCTGCTGTCTATACACGGGGTGGCCACTTTCTCCATCCTTTAGGTCACGTCTATTCCCGGCCAATGTCTGTGGGCAGACTAATACGACCACATCAGCATGGCTCTTCACCTGACCTAGCAAGCCCTGCCACACTCAGCCGGCATCCACCTCCATCTTTTCTGCTGCACACGGGAGAAAGGATATTAATACCCATGTGTGTGTGTGGAGAGCCCCAGGAATACATTAAGAGTTCAAGCATTGTAAAAAATATGACCTGATCTGAATTGAAATCGACTTCCTGCAACTTTTTAAAAGCCTGTGACACACACAAGAGCTCTTTGCTTCCTTCTCTTCCCCTCATCCTGGCTCTTCGGCATTAACTCACGGCCGCTTTGCACAGCGGATAAAAGCCGGCTGGATTCACTTCAGATTCCATCAATCCCAATCAAAGCTTGGCCTTGGTGTTCACTATTGAGCGACAAATAGTGCTCATTTCCTATATTTATATATGCTCTTTAGAGATTAGCAATAAAAGCACTTTCAAATGTTGCAAAAGTGTAAGCATGAATCATCACCAGCTCTGGGAATCTCACCCAAATGAAGGATTGGGCTCAACAGCAGTCGGAAATTATATTCCTTCAGCAAAACATCCAATATGCATAAGGTCAGCATAAGTCTCTGACAAATAAGATCTGAGACTCGGATGCCAGAAATTTGACATTTAACCATTCTTCTGCTGCTAACTGCCTCTTCCATATCTTGCTTATCTGATCAAGTTGGAAGTATTCTTCAGAACTTCCTAATTAGAGGCCAACACCTACAGAGTGATTTAATTTTTTTGAATTAGTTAACTCTGCTTTTGAGTACTCGGAATATGAGAAAATACGCAGCTGCCTCCTATGGAGCAGAGATGTTTAAATTACAGAGCCTGAGGGGCAAGAACTTGTGCTCATGTCGAGCACTGCCTGCATCCCCCAACGTGTCCTCCACATCATCAAACCTGACTGCAAACGCTCATTACAGTTGATTGGGATATGCACCAATCCGGTCTGCTTCTTGCTGGCAAGCCCGTTGGGAAGAGAGAGAAACCAGAAGCATGGTTTAGGTAAAGGCAGCACATGTATTAGTCCTGTAAGATAAATTACTTGTAGGATTTACTATAATCACTATAATAAATGTGGTGTGCTTGCGGCACATAATTTTGTTAAAAATCTGTGAGAGGCTGAAGGCTCGAGTCATTGGGCAACGTGTCTTGAAATCAGAAAGGCGAGCAACTCTCTTTAAAAGTGGATTCTTGCAAAACCGCAAGCAAGCCCGCAGGAGGATGTCAGTCCTTGGGTCCTCCTCACGAAGAGATTTTTATAGTCTTAGCTTACAGTTTTACAGTGTCACCACCAATCTCGCTATTCCACTTTGAATTATTCTGTAATCTAATTTTGTTACGAGTAACAATTAGCATCACTATGACCGAATACTGGAGGAAAAAGTCTATTATTCTCTTTTTAATTCCCTCTGTGCTCCAGAATGCATTCTGTGGTTCACCAGTGTCATAGTTTCCCTTGTGACTTGTTTCTTTTGTTTCATCCATCCTTCCACGGAGACTGACAGATTTAAGATGGTAAGAACGAGCAGCAAGTCTGCCCACCGCACCAGCAAAGGGTCAGCTGGATGCAGGCTGAGCCAACACACACGACAAGACAATGCACCAAATACTGCTGGAGGCAGGGAAAAACCCTTCTTTTCCCAAAATACTCTCTGACATCTCAATTGGAGGTGACCTCAGTATCAGTCATAGATTCAGAGGCTTAAACCAACTCATAGTTGTGTCCTCCAGGGACCCACACATCCTCTCTGTTCCGGCTGCCAGAACTCCCAGTTTTTGGCCCCAAAGAAGAGTCTCACATCTTCTCTTCAGATGAATCCCCTGCAGTACCCCACAGGTCATGGCAGCCACTTCCAAATCCCAGCTCCTCCCCATTTTCTCCTATTCCCTGACTAAAGACAGCCAGAGTTTCCTCATCAGGGCAAACGTCCTTTCCCTTCAGGGAAATCCCTTCTGGTAAATGTTTCAAGACAAAACAAGATTAAAGATGCTACACCAAGATTAAAATATCCAAACCAGATCATACTTCAAGCTTCCTGCTTTGGACCACTGAGGGGCCAGTTGGTTGTGCAATACCCAAAGATATTTTGAGTCTTTTCTTCACATACATAAAAAACTACATTTCAAGTTACTAGTGGATCTCTTAAAATAAAGCAAGCATAATGTTTCTTTCTGGTATGTCAGCCAAATACATCAAGCAACTTTTAATTCCCCTCTGTAACTGCTGCTAAGGTGAAAAAAAACACATACGAATTTAGGAATCAAGAGGAAGAAATCCCAATTCAGGAAGGTGACCATCCCGGCTTAATGAAATTGTTTGAAAAATGTTCCTGGAACATTTGGAGATCTTAGTATCAATTATAAACATCACAATACCAAAAATCAGATTAAATTCAGTAGGATGATTAGTGGGCAGGTAAAACTAACCTACGTCTAAAAACTGAAGGGTACAGCTTGGCCTGACAACATACAGCGAGGATGAGATATTATTTAACTTCCAACAAATTTTCATAAAAATACTATATAGACATAAATATCAGAAAGGGAGAAGAGGTCTCTGGGCTGGTGAAAAAGATATTAGGAGGAAAAAAAAAATAATTTCTGTGACTCAATGCAAGTGTAACCCTCTTTCTTTTCTCCCCCCCCCCCCCCCTTTTTTTTTTACCTACTCCATTTTACTAAGATCTTTTTATTCATTTTCAGCTGGCTGATTTCTTTTAACTTACTTCTCACTGAAAAAAATGTTTCAGCTGGTTAAAATTACCTCTTTGCCTACTGGAGCTGTTTGGTGAGTCAGCACCAATGCTGAGTTCGAAGTGTACCTGTGACATAACTATCAGTCATCCCACTCACATTTAATATACTCTGGATCAAACGCACTGTAGGTTGATCATTCCCACAGACATTACAGCCTTAAAGCCTTCATTTGTATAAGCTATGCTTGCAAATACACTATGAAACTTCAGAATCGCAATGGCATCCATGTGCATTTATGGCTACGCTGTCACATTGCACTGGCAGTGGCACATTGCAGAGTGAAGGAGCTGGTACGGAAGACTGGATGTCCAAATCATATGAATTTCAGACGTTTACACTCAAGCTTACTCTAGCTTGGTCCTGAGGCCCGAGTACCCTCCAGGCACTGGGCAGCACCAGGAGCACACCCCCCCAGTTCAGCATCACCTGAACAAACACCAGTTCCCATGCTCCAGGACTGCTCCAAGACATGAACCGAGGCACGTGAGCTGGGGAGGCTGGGAGATTTCCTTCAAAAGTACGCTGCTGATCTGAACCAAGATGCTTATGTAGACGCTTCCTTATGCACTTCTACGAAAATCATGAAACTTTAATTGTCAGTCCCAAAAAGCAGAAAAGCCCACCACAGAAATCATTATAATTTCTTCTGCCAATAAATTACTTGCTATTAAATCCTATAACACTTTATAATTTTTATTTCACAGTTATCAAAACAAGCCAAGAACTTGATTTGTATTTATACCACACAATTATTCAAAGTTAACGAGAATGGTACTAAGTTACATTTAAGAAGTAATTACTAAGGCCTCAATCCAACAAAGCTCTAAAGTCTTAGCTTATCTTCGGGTCAACAAGCATTTGTTTTCAATTAGGCTATTCATAGACTTCACATTAAGTGTATGCACGGAAAGTGCACAGCATCCACATCCACATTCTCTAAACAAACCAGCAGCATCACCTGCAAAAGTCACTTACCTCCTAGATGTACCTATGAGTTGTTACTTTGTTATTAAAATCTATCTTAAAATAGTAAAAAATATTTTAGTTTCAAGTATCATTCTGAGGTGCACAATCTCCCCTTTGCTGCAATATCCAGCGCTCAAAGAGCAGTGGTTTTGCAACAGCGGCAATGGTCATCCGTGGCGGCTGGCCATCCTGCCTTTTTCTCTGCATGCCTGCTGACCTGAACTTAATGCACTATCTGCTGCCGGCTGCGGGCAAGAAAACGGACTGATACCCAACTGACAGAAACAATAATGTGTTTGTAACTAGTGGTTAATGGTAGACTGACAGGCACAATCACAGGAAGTAATAAAAGTTTCATGGAGCTAGCATGTGACGTGACGGGCCAGTGGTCTGCCTCCTATGCGCCTACATACAAACTGAGCAATTACCCTATTAAAAGAAGAGGTTCCAATCCATTTCATGCATGATAATTAGTTGTCCGGAGAAACCGCTATCGCTACTCACACATGATACAAAAGTTACTGCTTCTGTAGGACTGTTTCAGACAACGTGCCATTGCCTCTAAAAGCCACAGTGTTCCTATAGCAGCTGAGCAGTACCTGCAGTGGAGTGGCTATGGAAGTATCCACAGAGACAGGCATTACCCCCCAAAAACCCAACATCTTCTTCTAAACTGTTCACACACCGGTTTTAAAAAGGCAGAAAAAGAAACTTAATTTAATGGCCAATACTGAAGGAATCAAAGTGAACCGAGTGAGAAAAGCACATCGCCGTGTGTTCCGCAGGTGATACGCTCTTCAGACCCCCCCCCCCCCCCCCCCGCCACCCCGCCCGCGCACGCCCCCNCCCCCCCCGCAGTGCCCGCAGCCGTACTGCCCACGACCAGAAAAGCAAGCCCGCTCTCACTGGCAATTCCCACAGAACTTCATCAACAGCAATAAAATTACTCATTATTTACGTGAGTGTAAACGAGAGCACCATCAGACCTCGCATGCTATTACTCGTGCTAGCATTTATTTATGACTTCAGGAGAGGAGGCAGCTGGTTGTTTTTATGCGGCGCTTTTTTTTTTTTTCTCTTCTCCTGCCCGAGCAACCGAGAAAATGCTCCTAATAAGGCTGGTAGAAAGGAAGTGGCTTCTCAACAGCACAACCTCTTGCGAAGGAAACAATAAAATATGGTGTTATTATCTCAAATGCAGCGGGAGCAGTGCCGGAACCAGTTACCGAGGGCGCTTCTGGTGCTGGGGGCTCACCCCGCCGGGCAGAAGGGGGAGAAGCGTGTGAGGCGGCGCTGGACGAGGCTGCCGGGACCCCTCCGGGACCCCCCGCCGCCCCCCCGGCTGCACCGCCACACTCTGCCCCGCGGCTGGCACCTCACCGCGCTCTCTTGTATTAATATTTTAATTTTGTTTTCATGTCATCTCCAGCAAAGCGCGAAGGTCCCACGCGGGACCTCGCCGGGGCCGGACTGCCACCAGC
>VYXH01003993.1:452445-474737 GCA_013397275.1 Burhinus bistriatus | reverse complement strand
ACTCCCCCGCGGCGGGGACCGCTGGCCTGCCCGCCTCCCGCCCGCACCTGCGGGCAAACCCGGGCGGCGGAGGGAGTCCTCCTGCGGGCTGCCGCCAGGCTCCCGGAGCCCGGAGGGGAGGAGAGGGGAGGGCGGCGGGCTCCCTGCCCCGCTCAGACCGTCCCGGGCTGTCCCCGACGCCGGCTCAGGGCCCGCCGGGCGAGGTGGCCCGTGGAGGCGCTGGCCCGAATCCCCGACCGCCCGGGAGCGGCGGCTGCATCCCCGGGGCAAAGCATCCGAGCAGCCCGCCCCGGCCCCCAGCAGCAGCTGGAGCTCGGCGGGGCGGCCCCCCTCCTGCAAGCGAGGACCCAAAGGTGAAGGAGAGAGGAGCAAACAAAACTAACTTTCATGTTTTTGTAATGCCTGATTTGGGAGGACTGGCTCACGATTCCTGAACACATAGGCTTCGGAAAAATGAAACGCTATTTCACGGCCTATTCGTTATTTTATGAACGTGTATTTACACGAAATGTAGAAGATGAAACTAATTCGGAAGGAAAATTTCATTCTGCTGTGTTATAATTAGTAGTGACTTCTGCGTGACTTGCCTGGGGAGACTATGGCATCTCCATCAATGGAAGTGTTTAAAAATACATAAACCTCCCTCAGTTAGGCATGACCTCAGCAGAGTGAGGCTAGGGACAGGCTAGATGATTTCCTGCACCCTCTTCCATCTTTTTAATCATTTTTCAATGCTTTGCACAAATCTTTGTTAGCACAGTAACTCCCCCAGTTACTCTCAGTTGTTCTCTGAGGAAGTGGCCTTATTCTAGTGCTGCATGACATATATGAAATTAATGAGTTTTACTGTTTCCGACCGACAATCTAGGCAAACGTGTTACCAGCACATTGCATTATCTATAAACAAAGGTAACACAGTTCTTCCGGGGAAAAAGAAAAGGTTTTTGGGGAAAGAATTTGTAAAATAACTCAAAATACATACTGGAAAGATAAATGGGTTGAGCCAACGTTTTTATGTGCTCTGATGATGATGTACTGTACCTAACAAGCTTCCAGTGATGGATCTTCCATGGATCTTAATTCCTATTGCAGAGGAAATCATCTTTAAGAGTTCCCATGGACAGGGAGGTAATTTTCAGTTAACTTGGCGTGGACAAAGAATACAGTATCTGCATTTACCCATAAAGTCCATTTTTTTCTCTCGGGTGAAGAATCTGTGCTACTCCCCTTCCTGGAAAACGAGGCTGAGTAGGTATTTGAGTAGTTGCAGATCATGTATTGGAAAGCAGCACCCAAAAGAAAGAAACCTTACATATCAAACATTTCGAATCATCAGGATCTCCAAGCATGCAGAGGAAAAAAAGAAAAGTTTTTTTTTTTTTAAAAAAAAAGGGATCTGAGTGCCTGAAGTTCTGCTTTTTATTTATTTCAAGGAGATGGTTTCAACCCAAGAACTCCTCATGTATCATATGCTCTGACTCCAAATGTTGTTCTTCCTCTGCTCTGCAGGTATGGCATTTGACCACTGAAAGCAACAGAAAGCAGGTGAACAAGACTGGGGAGAGGCGTATAGTGTTTCTACCCTCAAGCTCTATAGCATCACCACCTTCTTTTTAGCCGTATCTTCTGAAAATGGTCAATGCAAAAGGGAATGCTAAACATCAGGATTAAAATAGGGTGGGGGCATGTTTCAATAAGCACCCCAAAGTGAAAAGAATAGTACGGAGGAGACCAGAAACCCCCAACTAGAAGGTACAGAAGGAAAAGACTAGCGAAGGGAGAGATGCAAAACTTGGAGGGAAGGGAGTAGTTTAGGAAAAGGGAGAAAACCATAAAGCCAGGAAGGTGAGGAATGCCCCAGAGGGAGAAGCCAGAGAGGGGAAGGACTAAAGGTGAGGTTGTGCAGGCTGAACTCGTCTGACCTAGCAATTCATTGCCACCAGAAAGGAGAGTCTAGCTCCTGTAACGCTCTTCATCCCCTGCTCCCAGCCGCCTGCTGCCACCTCCTCCCTCCCCTCTGCCTCCCTGCTTGTCGCAAACCAATACAGCAAATGGAGTGCCCAGTTTTCTTCCCATTTAGCAGGCTGAATCAGCTCTCTGAGGGAGGAGAGGGGTGCCAGAGCTGGCACAAAGGAAAGCGGGGGGTTGTCTACTTGGGAGCGGGATACCGGGGGCAGAAGAAGAGCATGCATGGAAATACCTTTGAAATAGTGGCAGGTTCTTACATGGATGCAGCTAAGTTTGAAAATAAAGAATATGCAAGCAGAGAAAGTAGCGGAACCTTTTATGATGACAAAGAAAGAGTTATGGACAAAAACTTAACAGTTTGGGGGAGGGGGGCGTCAACCCAGAAAAATGCAAGTTTACTACATGTGGTTTTTTTCTGTCCACAGAGAAAACCAGGGAGAAAAGATTTTTAAAGTATTTTAATTTCTAAAATCTCAAACGATCTGGTAAGTTGCAGCTATCAGAAGTTTAATAGTACAGTTCAAGTTTTTTTGTGAACCTAGTAACAAAATTTAGAGCTAGATGCTAGTTACAGAAGGCGTTTTCTAAGGCCAGACCTTAAAACAAAAGCCTTCTGCATTTTGAAAGCAAGTTATTGTGGCTGTGACTAAAAAGCTTGCTTATACTGTATTTACGGTGGCCAAGGAGTCTATCTGACTTCAGACTGCACGGGATTTGGAGCACACCCCTGGTCTGCAATGAGCAGTAACCGACTGAGCTGTAATCATCCGTCCTCCTTTTAAGCCACTTAGCCACTAGGATTAACATACGGATCTTTCACGGCAGTTCTGACTACCTTTTCGCCTTTCACATTCCTTCCTTATTCACATTCATTTATGACTCCTCCCTGGTTTTCCTTCCAAATTCCCTTCCTCCTTTATTTACCTGATAATGGGTACCCAAGGAATGCATGCAGCTCACTTTGGGAAGAGTAAACCTTCCAGGTGAGCTTCTCGTAACAGCTGGTACAAAGCATAACAGTTTCCTGCACATTTACTCCAAGGCTACTCAATTGAGAAAAAACAATATAAACCGGAAAATGTTCAGTAATTAATTTGAAATAATTTCTGTTGTATGAGGTACTGCTTCCTTGCCTTTTTTTTAATGCTTTCCATGACTCCCATTGTGGTTGTTCCTTACGCTGCTTTAAGAGGCTGTAATATATGCTTTACACCTGCAAATGTAGATTACAGTAAAAGCTTCACTCCTTCTCTCCTATTTATCATCTGTTGTTAACAACAGCAAAGAAGAACAAACAACATTTCAGCTGAAATTTAGTTGCTTCCAACACAACAGCTGGGAAATGGGTAGGTAATTGAATTTTACCGTGCTGGTCATTAATGAAGCCAGGTTTTGTTTTTCCAGTATTACTCTATGAACTCAGTGCTTTCTCAACGTTAATTGCTCTTAAACAAAGGAAACTCGTTATACAGTTGCAGACAGCACACAATTATGAAATTTGGGAGAAGTGACTTCTCTACTTCTCTGCCACGACTCCTGGAACTAGTGACTCAAGCTGTCTGATGTCACATCAGATGAGGTAGGAAAATATTTCCAAAGCAACCCTGTTATGGGAGGGAAGCCAGCTCGGTCCTTCTGGCAGTAATGGATTTGTCTCACCTAAATGTAACCATCTACGATCTCCGTCTCGACTTATCACCCTAGGCTCCCCTAGTCCATGGGAAGAAACAGACTCATCTGGTGGACGACTTATGTCATTCCCAGTCGGCATCTAAAATAGGTGACATAAATTGAAGTGCCTACTTCACTCCACTGGGAGTCCATGACAATTAGTTCAGATGTCTGCCCTTCAGGCATCTGCAGTTAAGTGAGAGCAAGCCCACCTGGGAGCCCAGCTATGGGATCAGCCTTTAAGTCTCACTTTGACTTTCAGAAAGTCCTTAGTAGTCTCAGTGTCTTGATTCTTTTCATTCCGGAAAGCAGGGGCTACCCTACTTATCAGGTGAAAAAACAGTTGACATCTTCAGGTGAAAAAGCTTCAGGCAAGCATGAAGGTCTTGTTTTGTTTGACCTTTCTAACAGCACATGAATGCAGCTTCCACAGAGAGCTAACTCCAAATCTGGAAAAGACTTGCCTCTGTGGCTGCTGAGCCAGGGCCAAGAGTGATACTGGCAGCACACTTCTTCCTCAGGGAATTAGCACTTTTCTTATTCTGGCCAAATGTTCGTTCCATCATTACAAGTTACAGTTTAAGTCTGTTTCTCAAAAAGAAGAGAGAGGAAAGATGACAGACAAGTAAATCAAATGCATAAAGCTCTATAAACAAAACCTAGAAACTAAGGAATCAGAATTTAGGGATAATACACTGCAAAAACCCTTTGTTCAGACTAACTTTTTTTTTTTTTTAGTATTTATTTGCTACCTATCAAAATATGTTGATAGTTTCTCACCAGCTTGTAACAGAACTAAGGGAAATAGTACTTAATGCCCATGAAGAATGAAGTGCCATCTCACTCGTGGAGATGCTTTTTCACAACAGTGATATAAATCTTCTTAAACAAAAGAAATCCTACTTAGAAAGAACTCAATCGCTGTAATTTGCTAGATGTCTGAAACCCCTTTATACGAGATCTAATGCACTAGAAGAGCATGACACTGTTACAGCTCTCAAGGAGCAACAGTGGCCCGAGCGTTGCTCATACCGGCGGAGCAGAAGTTAGCGCTTTATTCCTCGGAAGCAGACACAAAGCAGCCTGTGTTCCCCTGACACAAACACCCATCTTGTGCTTGCACCAGGTGGTGCAGACTGAGAGGAACTGCACCCTGTGCACACCCACGTAAGACTCCCGCACTGTCCAACTCTGTGAAGCCCAAGAGGGGAAACCAGACTCCAGATGACTTAACTCAAACCTGGAAACTGTGCTGTGCGGAGGGGCAGGAGGAGCGATTTTTCTTAGGAATGGCATCAGTAAGCATCTAGAGGAACACCTTCTCCTCCACTCTTCCCCGTGCCCTCTGCCTGTGGTCAGCTGGAGCTGCTGGAGCTGCTGCTGCCTGATGGGGCAGCGCCTGGGGAAGAAGCAGCAGCAATGCAAAAGTAGCCCCAGGGGAAGGTGAGACTCAAGAACGCGTGTCCCGGGGCCAAAACCAGCTCTTCTGGTAAGCACTGGGTATAAGAAAGGGACAACTCCTGGAGCAATCACAAGGGAAACCTTCTCCCTCATGAAAGTGTGTTAGCAAGCATCCAGGAGCGTGTCAGCACTGGTGTGTCACCAGAATTTCACTCCGGTATTGAATTCTAATTACCACATTCATCATTTTTTCATCCAATAAATCACTACACTATTTAAGTTACATACCACTGTATATATACTGTATAACTTATAGGCAATGATGTTCTGCATGTGATTGTGCATGTTACTGCACTATCAGTTGTCAGCAGCTTGGCAACGAAATGTAATCTAAGACTCGTATTTTAGAAGAAGGTTAAATTACTTCACATCCCGTATGTTTGCGTATTGGTCTCTATCTCCAGCATAAGCGAAAATTCGCTAGAATATCTTTAAATTAAAACTCCAAACTAGTAATTTGTAAATCAAAAATATGACCTTATGCCATAGCATAAAATAGTTTTTCAACAAAAATTAGCATTTACCCTGCGGGTCACTAGAATTCATTCAGATTTTAAAGCTGCAGAAGAAACTACCAGTTTTCCTGCCATTTTTTGATCTGCTCCAAGGCAGCAATTTAAACAAATGGGACCACTCCCTGCTTCGTGTGAAGATAAATGACAGTTTCAGGCCTAATTTTTTTTTTTTTTTTTTTTTTTAAAATTTTNTGACAGTTTCAGGCCTAATTTTTTTTTTTTTTTTTTTTTTAAAATGTTTGGTTTCCCTTGCTGACAGAACAAGCTAAAAAGGCAGACAGGAATAAAGGGGAAAAAAAAAAATGGAAGCAAATGTAACTTCCAGGTTTAGAGTTTCAAAACAGCTTAAGGGGCTTAAGCATACAAGCCAAAAATCTCAGTGAAGTCTCATCTCTGTAAATGATACACATCTGGGAAAACAACAATTCACTGGAAGATTTTTCTAGTTCCTGAAAGCGGTTAGATTTCTGTGTATTTCCTTCCTTGTTTATCTCCTTGCGACTCACACTCACTGTAAACTGCATTACTGGGCTGAGCTCTCACTAGCAATTATCCTTCTCCCTAAAATGTCTTCCGAGAACCAGAGAGGGAGAAAAGCACAATTTTCTTTCATTACATATGACTTTTACAGAAATTGTAGCTATATAAAAAAAATGTAAAAAACAGTAACTTGAAACAAATCGGCCACAGATATATGATTTGCTTGCTCTGACTAGAAAGAGGGATGCATACCAACAATGGATAGAAGCACAGGCTTCTCTCTAAATTTACCATCTGGGTATTTGACAAGAATTTAGGAGGGAGAAGGGCTCTTTCACAAACCTAAAGTTTATTCAAAATTGTTTTGTGGATAGGATTGTTAAAATCCATTTAGTGTGCAGAGTAGTAACAACACAATAAAACCTCCCAAGAAGTAACGTGACTACTGTACATTTTGATTTAATGTTGTAAAAATGAGTTTTGCAGTGTAAAAGTAATTATTTCAAGACTGGAGTAAGACCAAGCCTCTTGTGACCAACAATAATAATATTCATAATGTTAACAAACCTCTTCAAATGAAGTCATTGTTTAATATGTTTCAGGCTATATGTGAAGTGGTTACAAACATCGTGTTTGTATAGTTGTCAATAATTTTGGGATCGTGTAAGCAGATGGACCTTGTGTTCTTCTGTTTTGGATTTCAACTGTAAATTAAAAGTCAGGGTTTTATTCATAGTATTCACTGGAGCTGGTTGAAAAGCTAGTGTTCCAGTTGAGAAGGAACTTTGCTTTTCAAAATGTGACTTTCATCTGACTGAGTCTAAAGCCAACATTTTAAAACTTCTTGTGAACTGTAAATTCTTATACTTCTTTTAAGCCAGAAAAAGACAAACCATGAATTAGTCTGCTTGGTTAGCAATAAGCCTGACAAAAATTCCCCTTTTCTCTGAGCCCTGGGGGACCGCTCATGCCCTCGGAGTGACAGTCCCTGGGAGGCATCCCAGTACATCGCAGCTCCAGGGCAGGGAGCCTGGGAAGCCAGAAAGCCAGCCTGGGAATTACTACGGAATTAGGATTTGCCACAGTCCTGTGATGCCCTGAGGTCCTGGCACTGGCAAGCTGCAGGGCCGTGCCATCTCCGGTGGTGCCAAGCCCTGGCAGGCAGCTTGCCCTGCAGCCAGGGAGCCCGCTGCAGAGCAGTTGCGCCAGGCAGCCCGCATTAGAAATGGGAGCCCAGAATTTTCAGGATCGCTGGATCTTGGTTTGGATCGCTGGATGGCCTTAACCAAAAATACACATGCTGCGTCAGTCCTGGGCCTTGGGCTGTGGGACAGCCCAGGAGGATTTTCTCACAGTTGCAAACCCAGAGTCTCCATGCAGCCTGCTTGTAACCCAGGGATAGTTTTCCTGGATTGATTAGAAGTGGATTCAAGGAGCTGCAAATGAAATATTCGAAGGCCAGCAAATTGGCTTTTTCCACTGCAGCAAATTTCTACTCATTACTGTGATTAATGGCATTTGAAATGTTTCTTCTTTTGTATTCATAAAATGGAATCATATGCAATAACCTCACACACTGAGTTCCTTATGAGGTATTTTAAATTTGTATATATGGCTGTCCACCAAGTTAACAACGAGTATTTTTACAGTGTGCTCTAGCAATTTACATTCACGGTCTGGTTTTGCTCTGAAGAACAGGTATGGTTACAATTTCAGTGTATGGTTACAATTTCACTGTATGGAGTTCTGAGGGCTTTGAGCAGTAATGGGTTTTATTCGAGCATCGTTTCCCCTGGCTGTAAGTCCCTCGTTGTTTTTACCTCGAGGCTGCAGAAGCATCAAGGGCATATTTGTTGTCTAGTAAGACTCTTCAATCGCCTAATGATTCAGGCATAGAAGTTCCTCTAAACTGTCATGACATGTGAGAGAGAATATGAGGGAACTGACTTCAGCACTCAAAGGAGATGGGGTAATGCAAAATCTTAAACACTCTGGATGGCTCTTACCCTAAGCCTGAAAACATTGTAGAGTAGGTAGAGAAAAAAAGCCCCAAAACAACCATGTCCAAGTGTTCCAGGTGCGATTCATCTTAGATTCAGATAGCTACCTGTCAGTGTCTATGCATGAGCTAGGTGTCTCGGTCCCCATTATAGTCACTGAAGACCTACTCTATACAGATAATGGATTTGAAAGAGTTTGGGACATGTTAGTCTAAAGCAGATTCCATGTTTGTTCTGCTGAATACATTTCCAGACCCAGCTGAGTACGCTGACTATGTGTGCCCACACGTAGAAGCTGCCATTGCAGACACATCCACGTACCGAGCCGTACAGCAAGCTGTGCTACCCAAAGGAAAGATTGACTACGTTAAATACCTTTTGTCCAGCTGGTTGGACAGACTGTTTGAACGGCCATATGTTCCCAAAATATAAACCAAAATGCTCGCAGGTTGGAGCTCGGGGAAGAGATTTGCAAGACGACCTGTCTTGTCCATCCAGGCAAAACACATTACTATCTTACCCAAGAGAATTTATGGACTAACTCAGTACTGAGCAGTGCACATTGCAGAAAACGCAGCCCAGTAAACATACAGCAAAAGGTGTATTTATTGCATTTTTGTTCTTCCCTGCAGCAGTTGCGATGACAGTTGCACCAGATGTGACTGCTGTGCCGTAATGATGGCATCTCACTCTCACGAATGAGTCCTCACGCTGAAAGAGCTGTGTTTAACTGAAGGGGTATAATAGCTTAGTGCTCCCAACTGCTTCCCAGTTGCATTCAATGAAAGGCTAAATCACCCAGAGCTTGGGCGTCTGGTGCTCCCTGTTACCTGGAAACTGGAGCCCTGAGTGGAAGCACTGTTGAGAAAGTGATTTTAAAAAAGCAACAGGAACATGAAAGCACGATTCATGTAAGACATGCACCGTCGTTGAAACAGCTTCTCTGCTTGCAGAGCTGTATTGTTTTAAGCTGCAGGATCCTTTACTGATGTAATTATACCAAATCCCTCGTAGCTGGGATGCAGTTATTCCGATATATCCCAAACTGGGGCTATAGCCTTTGCAGGGGTGGGAGGAAGGTGAAAGCAGGGCACAGCCCATAGCCTCCCAGATCCAGGGATCCAGAGGTGGTATAGCCACAGCGCTGAGCAATGACACTTAGGCTAATCTGGGAGGGGATGATCCCCCTGGGCAAAACAGCTTGGGAAAGGCTGGGTTGTATAAAAATGCTGGCCTATTCTCAGGCAATTGTTTTGGAAAAAGGTAAGCTATGAACTGAAAGTACTCGAGCTATTCCTGAAGAATCCCCCACAAGCCTGCTCTCCTTCTGCGCAGTTCCTTTGAGTTAAATTCTTCTCAAGTGACTTGTCTTGCTTTAACTGTCCTGGTAAGACTTACAAAATGTACATACAGAAAAGGCCTTGGAAAGATTCACTGTAGTTTTACTCCAGCTTGGTAATACCGGTGATTTCAATGAAGGCAGCATAGGGGAAAGCAGGAATAATGCAGCAGTGAAAAGCCATGCACTTTTTTCCCCCTTTTTGTCCTTCTCCCTTGACTGAAAAGTTGAGGGGAAATCTTGGAAGTGGTCCTGTATGTGATTTGCGCTCCTAAGCAGAGCCAGAATGCTGCGAGCCAAGTGCCGGGCTGAATCTCCAAACTTCTCCTTTTTATACTGAAGCTTGTATTCACTGGCTGCAGGAGTTTGAGACCACTTCTCCCCATACAACAGCTGAGAGGTATCAAAGCCCTTGCAAGCTACCCACCCATTCACCTCCAATTAGACTAAGTGTCCACAAGATGCTGAGAACACCAGAGAGTGTTAAGGAAAAGGAATTCATCTGCACGGGACAAAGAATTTAAGCTGTTTACAACTTTCTGCTCTCTAATGTTTATTACTCCGCCCCCATAAAATCGGCCTCCATGTGCGGTACCTTGTAGCGACAGAGTTAATGAAAACCCAAGCCGCATTCCAAGGATGTCAATACAGAATGAGAGCGACCTCAGCATTGTTTTGTTAAGATCTCAAATTGCTAATACTGCAAAATGAAGTAATGCACTCTGTCAACATGTAGTATGCTCTATAAATGGGATTGCCTGTTCATCTGTTGGTAAAACATGCAGAAAAGCACTATTTGATTGGCCTTAGAGCAGCTGACTGCTTGCTTTAACTTCTTAAGATTTATTTGAAGCATGAAACTGCTGAAAGTCTCCAGTGAGTGAAAAAGACAAGAAGGTATCAAAAAAATAATTACACGTATTTACAAATAGCCCTCACTTCATGTGTCTGGTCTTGAATTAGCATTTCTTTATCGGTAGAATTAAAACAAAAGTTAGCTAAAGCACTGAATGCTGAAAATTGATTTCCATGGACTTCAGTATTAATTTATGAAACTATTACATCTTTTTACAAACAAAAGATGACTTTATTAGTTAACTTAGAAACCTCAGACAGGTTTCATAAATTTATAGACAGCTTCCAGATTGAATTTTGCTGATCCAGGCTTCTTAGGCGGAGTTTATGGAGCCAGACTTTTCATATGAGCTATTTCTATAAGCCTCAGGTAAATATACACAGGGTTCGTGTTGTTAGAGAGAGTGTTTTTTTCTCTTCTAAAAAATTTAAGTTAATCTTAAGCAAAAACAAAAGTTCATTCAGTACATTTTGTATTTGTTATTTTTGATCCATTTTGGGAAGTATTTTCCTTCCACAGATCTACACTGCCCCTGCTTCTCTCAAACTCCCTTTAACTCTTTCATTTCTTTTACCATTCTGCTTCACAGTTTGCTGCTCTAGTCTCTGAGCTAGAAACAGGTCAATGGCACAGCTGGAGAAAAGGAAACAGGGGTTTCAGGTATTTCCTTCTCCTTCTTCCCAACCAGCAGCGCTCATGCCTTCCCCTTCCTACATGTCTACTTTAACTGAAGCCTCACAGAAAGTTGGACCTGTATTGCAAAATCAATTTAGCAGTGTAAGTTTTCACTTGGGTAGCTGAAGTCCTGATGTGGATGTAATTACAGGGATCAAATGGATATGTTTTATCTCCATTTCCATTCAAAATTGCTATGGCCATCTCTAACAGCTTTATAAGAATATCATTCTGTCTGTAATAACAGGGTTCCCCAATTTTCAGGGTACACAAAGCTGCAATTTGTAACCTCAGCCCAAGCAATTTCTCTTATTTAAGATCTCAGTTGAAATGATGATCTTTCAATGAAATGTCACGTAGAAGTTTACCCATAAAACTCAAACTGAAGTACTCAAAGACAGAGATCAAAGTCAGGAATCAAGGGATCTGTAGCTTACCCTTTAGGTATACATAAGCCTGGCGGCAAGATGGGAAAATGTCCCTCCCCCTGGTTTCATCTATAACATGGCTCCATCCACCATTGGTATTAAGCTGAAATTTGCAAAGCAATTCAGGTTTTTTCCACTAAATTATGATACAGTATACTCACTACAGGTAAAGGTTTATTACTAAATTTACTAAATCTTTCTATGACAGAGAATGTGAGAAAAGATAGTGTTAGCAAATAAAGAATGAAGAAATGGATACGGCAATACAACAGTGATGACCAAACTTCTTGATCATTAGCTGGAAATGGTCACCTTCACGTGACCAAGAGCCTTCATGTGACCAGTGCCCCCAGCTTGAGGGTCTTTTGGAGTAGACTCCAATGCCTGTTGGAGCAGCTCTCAGAGATGAAGACACAAGGGTCTGGAGCTCCCACTGCTCCTCTCTGGGACAGCACTAAATTGCACGCACATCTGGGGACCCAGTCGACCCAACAATGTTGCCTGAGCAATCCCTGCTGGCTTAGCTCTACTCACAGCCAAGGATGCGGATCAGTCCCTGGGCCAGCACAACTTCGCTGCTGGCCTTACGATGAAATTATGGAACTTGAACTGTCCCACGAGGATTGGAGAGACTGGCTACAAGCTCACAAGAGACTCCAAATACAAGGACAGCAATGTTCACATGAGGAGAGACCCAGGCAGGTTGTCTGAGATGGAAAAGATAGGTTTTCACTTTTTGTTGGTACTTGTGAGAAGGCAGGCAGCAGTATTTTGCTGCTAATGGTGCCCAGGTCTGGTGGTATTCTACAGACGAACACTCCAACAACAGACACAAAACAACAAAGTCATGGCTGAAAACTGTCCATGACAGACTCTTCTGCTCCCTCAGGCTCCCAGCTGTACCAGTACAAGAAGTTCTCTTGTGATCCTGGGTGAATCATCACTGTGGTAGCAGAAATTATTGATCCCACGGGTCCACAGAGAGAAAAATTTTTATGCTGCTCCTTATTTCATTTTAAGCTTTAATGGTTTACACCAATAGTCGGAGAAGATTTGACTGATTTCTTGCTTGAACCATAAGCAGCTAGCTTTCACCCATCCTGGTCTGTTGGTACCTGTGAGGCCTACCAGCACAGTACAGTAATGAACAGACAGTTGTGGTGACCTGTTCCATCACCCTAGAGGGATCTAGAAGATGATGCCTGTATATGTCTGTCTATCGTCTGGATTATTGCGATAAATGGGATGGATGTAGTTACCCTACTGAACTGTGAATGAATGTTCTCGGTATTGTGTTACTTTAATTCAAAACCATTGTGAAACATCCAAAGTGCAATACAAATCTCCCTCTTACTCTTCATTTAATCACAGGCTGCTGACAATGGCTGTGATTCAAGGTAGCAGCTACTCACGTAGCTTTGAGTATGTTTGTAGTCCAAAGACTGTTCGTACTTTTAAAGCTCCATACATGCTTAAATGTTTGTCTAAATCTAAGTCTAACTTGATTTTTTTCCCCTGTGATTCTTTACAAAGCCTTAGGGCAGTGTGGTGAATCCCACAGTGACCCATGGAAATTATAATTATGGGACTCTTCCTGCTCTCTTGTGGAAAACTGCTCCTGAACCAAAGGCAGAGAACGCTACGCACCGCTGGGTTCTCAAAGCTGTATCTGTTGCCTCTAGGATGATCTAGGTCCAGCTAAGGATCTCGGATAGAGAAGCCATCTCTCAGGCATATTATTTCAACTGGACAGAAAGCCGTGGCAGAACTTCATACAGAAAAACCTTTCATATTTCCCCCTCTGTCCCTCTGTTGTGACCTTTTTACCAGTTCCTCTGGATTCATCTCTGAAATACCATCCAATGAGCAGAGTGTTTTGCTTTGCGCAGTGAAGTGGGTAATCCCCCCACAGGTGCAGCACAACAAATGCTGCAGGAGGTACCAGAGCATGAACCATGGTGCCCACTTGATGGAGGCTAAGAAGAATGTGGCAGTTCTGCTGCTCAAGGGCTGTCGTGACACACAGACCTACACTCTACCATTTTTCCTGGGAAACCAACCAAAACAAATGTGGGGGGACTCTCAGCAGAAGGGACGAGAGCGCTCTGTGCCTGCAGCAAGCAAACAACTGGAGCCACCAATGTCCCTCAGCTTCAACTGCAGCTGGACCATAGCGTTCCTCTGGAGCACATGCGTTACTCAGAGCCTTTTCTGTTTATTTTCTTAACAAAGCTTTGCAGACTTTTTAACTGGGGGAAGGGAGACTCAGATGTTTCCCTCCCTCAGTTTTAAAAAATCAGACCAAATTTTGTAAATAGAGATAAGAAATAAATCTCTGTTAGAACCTGCCAGTCCTTTAAGGTCTGAACCTTGTGGCTTTTTTAGCTGACTCAGGATCTTTTCATGTTTTAACTGTCACATTTATTTTCAGTTGAATATTATTAAATGAGCAATACCATTATGGCAAAACTGGTATTATTGTAATTAAATGAGATATATACAAAGGAAAATAAATTACGGGAATCAATGTTCTTTTGATTTAAATTCAGACATTAAATCCAAATACCTAAATGAACTTGACAGTGTCTGTTGCTTCGTCTGCAAGTAAATTCTTACTTCTTCCCTACAGCACTGGAACATAAAGGCACTGCCAATATGCCAATAAGCACTGTGCATTATACAAAACAGTAGTATATTAATCCCTCATGTTGTAATGGAAAATCTCGAATTAAGATCTGAAGCGCAATAATAAAGAGGAGGAAAACTTGTAGCTACCATTTGTAGCATAGTTGGTGGGACTTTTATTCCAAGTGAGGTAAGGGAAACAGATTGGAGAACTACATTTACGAGGCTCCTCCTACTCAAGCACAACAGGAACAAGCCCATCGTTCTCCTTGCAGTTAATAAACTATGTTCTGTTCAAACTTAGGTGGCTGTTGTGGCCATGTCCCTAAGGGTGGAATTTCTCTTAGTGGACTACAAAACACCAAACAAGTTTCTCACTTAATGAGAAAGCCCTGAAAAGCTACAGTATCTATATGATAAGTTAGACAAAGACCGTATGCTGCTCCACACTTCTCAAACGCTCCTGCCACCGAAACCCTGTGGAGACTCACGATGGGCTTAACCTGTCCGGCGGCGGGCTGCCACCGGAGAAGTGGTCCTGCATCCTGCTGCTTTCCTCGTGTCCGTCCACATGCTCCTGGTTTAGTGGCTGTGTTGTAAGGCTGCTACTCTGAAGGAAAATTAATAGTCCTGGTGGATTAATTTTCTGTCGGAATAACTCCCCCTGAGGTCACTCAACTGCTATGCCTGGTGCAGGGGAAGCGGGAAGAATGGATGATTACAGAATGCCTTTCAAAAGTGGCCTGCAATTAAACTGGAGTAATTAAACATTTTGTGCAACTGTACATTCACTCCCCTAAAACCCTGCATATTCGGGGCTTATTACTCCTAAAAGAGGTAACATTACCTGTTGGTTTCTCTTCCGACAAAAGGACAGGCCCTGTCAGTGTTCGGAAGGATTTTTCTGTGCCATACATAACTCCATTGTGGAATTCACTGTCATGACTGTGACAGCCAGGAGTGCAAATGGGTTCCAAAACCAAATAGACACGTTCCCAGTCATCAGTGGCTATTAAACAAAATCGCCTACATTACTGTCTAGTTCAAGAAGACCCTAAATCACTAACCATCAGGAATGGGAAATCATACCTTGTATCTTACACTTCTTAATTTTTGTACTGTCTTCTACACTTTCTTTAACCATCATTCCTGCCTACCATAGAAAACCACATTATGGTGTTAGGGATCCTCTTCATCTCAGCCAGTATGCCAGTTCTTACATTGATGTACCTACATCTCACAGGAGTTTGGCACCTCATCTGTAATCAATGAGTCCATTAGAGGAAAACGCAGCGCTATCACTAGCATTCTCGCCATGCTACCAGCAAAGGTCTACAAATGCTGAACTCTTCTATAAAGAGTTGCTTGCAAAATAAAGCCTGAAAAGAGGAGGTAAAAAGAGATCCACAACACTGAATGTCTTCAAAAAGCAATATAGAGCAGAAAAAATACAATGTCTGCAAAATTGTTTTTGGACAAAAGAGAAAAAATGAAATCAGTAAAGATGACATTTTTTACCCAAACAATAAATAGGAATAAATATTAAAAAGGAATACTAACTTTTAAGTGAATGCATTTTAGATTTCAGATTTGATTTAAACTTCACCTGATCTATTAGCTTAAGCTATTGCATGAAGATTCAGGTTCAGATGGATCACGTTTCTCTGCAGAAGAGGCCTTTAGGTCTCCCTAAGCCAGAAGGGATGTAGTCACAGGTTTCAGTAGTGCGGTTCACCTGAGCCCCCATTCCAGGCATTAACCTGCCTTTCACTCTAGAAACCAGGATGCCATGAAAACAGATCCTCAGATTAAAGCAGGTGCTCAAGAGTCCTCTTGAAGGAGGATTATTTCTTGAATGTAAGGCCAGAGGATTAGCATGGACTCGGCTCAGAAATGCCTACGTTAAATGCACAGACAGGAAACACGGTCCTTTGATGCACAGACTACTGCCAAGAGAACAGGACCTTCTGCAGGATGGCTCTTCTGACTTTCATTTGAATTTACTGGTGATGGGGAGAAGTAAAGCAGGGCGGAGCATTGTCTGACAGACACTCCCACCCATCAGAAACATCACCCGCTGCTCGCAAACCCCACCTGAGCCCCAAATCCCACCTGAGCCCCGTGCACAGCCGGGCACCCTCCCACCTCCCTGAGACATGGCCGCAGGGCAGGCAGCCCCTGCGCCTTCCCTGGAGCAAGCTCCACGCCAGGGAATGACAGCAGGCAAATTAGGAGTGGCAAAACTTTTCCAAGCGCGTTACAGAGCTGGTCACAGAAGACATGAGGGGGGCAGGAGGAAAAGAAAGGATAGAGTCTGCAGACAGCTTTAGCACCCACAACCCACGGAGCACACTTACCGACCGGGAAGGAGAAAGGCAGTCCTATATTTAGCAAAAAAAGGCAGATATGCTCTCTTGAGAAATGCTCACTGCTTTGAAAGGTTAACACAAAGCAAGAGCCTTGTCCGTGCCCTTCTGCGGAGGCCACCAGCTGCGGAGGCCACCAGCGGTCCCCGCATTCCCCCGCTGTCACCACCTTCTCCGCTCCCTCGCCTGCCAAGTGCTGGGGCTTGTTGCAGAAGCCTCTGCTCACTCTCCCGGAGAGCCCTGCGTGCTTACTGCTGCTCTGACATGCAACACCCATGCACATCTTGGCCTCTGCCATTTATGAGCACGGACTAGGAAGGAAACCGAATTGTTTGGTAATTTTATAATTGACCACTAAATTTAGATTATTCAGGCTTGTTCTCCAGAAGCAAAAGGGCATTTCCTTAACTCATCACACTGCAGAGTTTGTAAGTCAAATAATTGTGCAGTCTGCTGAAGACACAGACCTGAACTCAACCTTGCCCGTTTCTCTTTAAAGCTATTTTTGCTCTGTCTAAATGGTAAGGATTCAGAAAAGCCGTACAACGTGCACCACAGCTTTACTCCTCGTTTTCCACTGACACATTTTCCTCCACCCTTCCCAGGAGCCCCACAGCAGTGAGGCGAAGGGAAGGCAGAAAACTGCAGAAGTTTCCCTTTTCTGCAGGGACTGGTTTTGAAGAGCCTTAGGGGATGGAGACCACTCTCCCTCCACAGATGTCGGTGCCACATGGAAGGAAGATGCTTTCTGGAGGAGAACAGAGCCACCCCGCAGGGACAAGGGCTCCTGGTTGTTCTCCTCCCGCTTGCTTGCTTGCACAGCTGGGGAGGCTTTAACGTCGCTGTTTGGCCCCGGGCATCCCCACAGCGGGGGCCGACTGAAGCTCAGGGGGTGAGGTGTTCTGCCCTCTCGGGTGCCTGATTTCCTGGCAGACCGATACGGCTGTGATCTCCACCTCGCCAAGGCTCAGCACCTTCACACAGACACATCTTGCTTACCCAAGCAAAGCAAGACAGGGACCTGGTTGGAAAAACCTTTACCTTCACATAAAGTTTTGCTTCTGTTCCAGCCCCTAATGTAAATTATCAGCAGAAAATCCCACCATTTAGTTGTGGGGTTTTTTAATTTAAGGGAACATCCTGACAAAAAGTTATTTTTTGAGGATGGCAAGCACTTTTTGAGACAATACTGTATTTCAATAAAGCCCCGTTTTTCCATACAAAATAAAGTTTCCTTAGATGCACTCCAAGTGCTAAGCTTGTTTTGAGCACACCGAACTCTATGGGTGATGCAAATCCTTCCTTTCCTCTGGCTGGTCTGACATATTTTCCCTAATATACAGTTTGAGTCACTCTTTTTGGGTTGGCTTATTTCTTTGGTCACCTGCAGTAATTCTCTTCTTTCTGCTACTACTTTTAAAAATACAAACATTATGTTTTGAAATAATTTTGAAGTATTCCTGGCCCTCCTCTTACACTGTGTATTTCCAACTCTACTTGCCTTCTCATTAAAGCTGGCCTTAAGCCTAAAGTAATTTTTCCTGACTTTCGGGGCTCTCCCTGTTCTTTGTTCACTGAACAGGCTTTTTATTTCTCTGTTCTTCCATGCAGTATTCCCGGTCTTGCCTCTGTTGTTCAGAGAGAAATATTCACTCTGAGGACTTAAAAGGAAAACAAAGGATAAATATAACTCAGAACCATCACTGTGACCTGTAATAATCCAAATACATGTCCAGGGCATACCACACATAAACCCCCACTGCATACAACTCGAACCAAAAACATGCCATTCCTTTAACACACATTATCTGTAAACTGTGTTTCATGATTCTGCAAGCTTTATGTAAAAGACTGAGGAGAATATAAAACTAAGCCCCTGTAGGGAAGAACTGGAGAAAATCCTAGATCAGCTGTAGCAGAAACATTAGGAACCTTGCCCAGAACAGTCTTTGCCTTTTTGCAAATTACACTGTGGTGTGTTTAATTTGTTATCTATTAATGCTTAGATCCTCTCCCCCACTGTTGCTATATAACCATTTTTTCTCTGGGTTTTGACTGATAAAAGTTTGGCTTGGGATTTTTTTCCTCTCATTGACATAACTTTATGATGTTGAATTTCCTCTTGGAAGTTGCAGGTTTTGCTAGAATTCTCCACAGCCTTTGGCAGTTTCAGTGCTCCAAAACTGTAACCTTCCACAAATGGCAATAATCATTCAGTTTAAAATTCCAGATCATTCATGAAAGCAAAATACAAACAAAATTAAATATGGATTTAGCCTTGACATAAAGGTATTTGCATAAATGTCTTCATTAATTCTTAAACTCAGTATCAGCCCTGAATTTCGCATCAACTAACTTATTAAAAAGCTTATGATTGCTTCAAAAATAGGCAAGCTTTGCAAAGTTTGCTCTGTTTTCTAAAAATTCATGTTCCCCACAGTATATCAACCTGTTACCATCTGAATGTTTACAGAATAATTTTTTTATTTGCTTTTCGCTATGCTAGATACTGAAACGAGACAAACTGGCCAGCAGCTCCCAGGGTGTTTACTTAACCATTTATGAAGAGGAGATCTCAGCAGAAATACACGCCGGTATTGCCCCTTGTCATATCATCTGAATGGCTCTGCTTCTCCCCTCAGGACACTCCAGTCCAAATCTCCAGGTCCAGCTCATTCTGAAGTGTTTTGCTTATCTGCAGACTTGGGAGTTTGTTATCATGAGTAGTGAACAATACACTGCTTTTCCTCATCAGAGCCCTGCGCAAACATTGGCTTGGTGTGAGCTCCGGGGGCTGGGAGCAGGGAATGGTTCCAGCTGGGTGTCTCTCAGCACCAGCACGGGTTTCCTGCTTGTCCCACCAAGCCCCAGCTCATTCTCTGGGGAGTGTGGACCAGCGCCCTGGCCCCACTAGCCTTTTCTGCACAACTGTGCAACAGGAGGAGGATTCTTTGCTAAACAAAAAGCTGTTTCCAGGTCACGTTTGGCCACTTTTAGTAATTATTCTACACATATTGCATTATAAAATGCGTTCAGCAGTTTGTAAGCCTAGTGGGCCAGTGGCAATACCAGGGTTAAGGACTTCTTGACACCCAAGAACTGGCTCCCAGCTGTATCAAAGGCAAACCTCACTTCTACAGCAGTTTACACTACCCTAAGCACAGTGCCAGGGGTGGGAACTTGTTCATCCAGCGCTGCTGCCAAACCACTCGTGCTGTGGAACCGCAGTCCAAAACATACAACGTTTAATCGCAAAACTTGCTTAGGCAGCTGCTGAAAAGGAGAGACAAGTTGCTTACACATGCATAGTCCTGAATGACCTATCTTATGCGGACTTCGAGATGCTTCATAAATATCATCTAAAACCAAATATTATTTAAACCTTCTAAAAAGAAACCACATTTCGGAGAGTCAGAGCTCCAGTTCACATGCACCAAGGCGATGAAGTGGGTACGGACATCTACCATCCATTTGCTGCTCAGACGCAGGGTGCAGCACCTGCAGCAAGGAAAGCTCAACAACATCTGAAGCAACTGTTGGACCTCACAGTTTCTGCCCCATACTTCAAAGTAAATTGAAATTGCACCACCGCACACCCTCAGGCAGGGTATTATGGTAACTTGCTCCTGTTTCAGTTCACCAAATGCAGGTAAAGACATGACTACGTTGTGTTAAGGGGCTTTCAGAATGCACATTCATTTTAGGATAGCAGTGTTGTAGTCTCTAGAGGGAACACGGTTTTGAAGTTGAGAGCACAAGACATCGCTTCTGATTGCCTGGAAGCCCCTATCCTGAATCACGGCTCTCCTGTGGACGACGCAGTACAGCCACCAGCTCACTCCCTTGCTTGCGCACATTTCTTTTTTGGTGCTTATCACTGTGCTATTACTGCTTTTCCCTAATGTTTTAACAAAAGTCATAACATTACTTAGTATTTTTCTACTGTATTCTTCTCATTACTATGATGCTTTTAAAGTTTCATTTGGCTCTTTTTTTTCTTCCCCAAAATATTGTTATAGCCTGGAGAGAGAGTCTCATGTCAAGATGGGCCTAGCTTTGAATCCAGGGCAGAGAAACTTTTGACACGCTTCCAGACCATTTAATTCTCTAGTCAGGTCTCTCGAATAGCCGAAAAAACCAACTTTCCCAGGCCCCGCATGCCTGTGAGATGTAGGAGAGTAAAGCACCCAGTCTTTCTGAGAGGTAAGGTGCTGATTACACAACTTTCAGCACATCCTGAAAGCTGATTCCAAAAACTAATATTGCTTTTGGCATCACGCAGAGTTCTTCACATATAGCCTTTTGAGGAGAAAGCAACCACAGGGAAGTGGGGGGGTTTTAATATAACTTGCAAAGAAGAGAAGGATGGAGTTGAGACCAAACAACCCAAGATCCAGCTCAGATTTAGCCAAACCTCAGCCACAACATTCACAACATTTTGTTTCTGTCCTCTCCATTCAATGTGGTCATGCATCAAAGGTTGCTCTGCAAAACCATATTGACCAAATTTTACAGTCTAGCTAGTACCCATGGAGGATGGATGTGGTGCAGAACTGCAGTATAAACTCAGATGCAAAAAAGCTGAGAGGTGTCAAAACTGCTCCTCAGACAAAACTTCTTCTTGCCAAACTGATGCTGTGAACGATTCTAGGCACACATAGAAGGCAGGCAGACAGCCTGTCTTTCTGCAGAGTGAGTAACTGAGACTGTAATTTGTGTAGCTGATCAAAAATGACCAAAACTTCAGTGCCCATCTTAGAACAATTCTGTTGTTAAAATAAAAGTTGTTGGTTAGACATCAAAGCATGCTGAACAAGCAAAACCATTTTATTACAAAAGCAAATAATTTCTGTGTGTGTACATATCTCTCTCCACATATATGTATATATGGAAAAGGAGACAGGGCAATGCAAATTTCCCCCCTAAGCTCGAAGCAAAATTTTCTGTATTGGCAATTCTTTCCCTGCCAGGCTACCTTTGGAAATCACTCTGGCTTTCCTTAAAATATAATATAGTAAAAGGACTTGACTCTTCACACTTTTCATAATCAAGCTATCCTAAAACAATTTACCAGGCAGGCCGACACAGCAGCGGCCATATACCAAGACACAGCTTCCTGAACACTGATTTTGTTTAACGTAAGAAGGACCTCAAGCCCAGACAGGGTGGGAGATGTCTGTGTGGCTGCTGGTCCCCCCAAAGCCAGCTCCCATGTGTGGTGCTTCCCTGCAGCCCGTTCCCAACCCTCCCCAGTCCTCACAGGGGAGCTCACCCCTCTCAGCGCCTCCTCCTCCCCGCTTGCAATGGAGAAGGATTGTAACCCGGGATCACTTCACCAACGCTGCCTGGAAGCCAGGGAGACCTGAAAACGCATGGAGCCACCGGCCTCCCCCCGAACTCCCTGCACTAGTGATATTCCTAGAGCAGCGTGATTCCTTTAGCATGGCTGTGATACCAGAGAGCTCTAAGGGTGAGCAGAGACCTCTCTCTGCCAGGTGCTGCACAAACAGCAGAAATTCATAGTTTACTGAAAAAGCAACCAGAACCTGAAATGGACACTCCCTTCCCCCAGAGCAAAGGAAGGGAAAATAAATAAGTGAGATAGATAAATAGAAGTCAGCAGAGGAATTACTGTCTAGCCCAGAAAGTATTTCAGAAAAAGGGTGAGCCTCTAAAAATGAGAGCTTGAGAGAGAAGCACGGTTGCCAGGATTCAGAGACTGTATTCCCACCAGGTTTAAGATGTTTTAACAAAATGCAATTCATTTCTTCTGTCCTGAAAGAACATTTAAGCATTGTTTTAAACAGTGGGAATTTTTCTCAACCTTCAACTCGTGCCTGTTCTCACCCTTGGCTTTGGAGAAACAGGCTCTACTTTTAGAGAAAAAAAAAAAAGAAACAGGCTAAAA
>VYXH01003993.1:357318-452394 GCA_013397275.1 Burhinus bistriatus | reverse complement strand
AAAAAAAAAAAAAAAGGCAAAAACCCAACAGCTTCATTTCCATGATGAAAGGGCATTTGTGATTGCAAGCAATTCCTCTGGTTCGGCACTAAGCCTTTGCAGCTAGAGACCACGCAGTATTTTTCCCAATGGAGTATCTGGTGGAATACAGAGGTGGACATCATCAAAGGCAGCCCATTGGCAACACACTACTGGGAACATTTAATCACCCTGCTGTTTTCCTGCATGTTCATCTCTATCAGGTATTTAAGCTAATATAATGTGGACAGAAACCATATTCTTACACTAAGCCTGTGAGGAGGACAGGAACCACAGGTTACTGTCCAGGAAGGTTACTGGCCCAGGAAGATTCACCAGACGGTTTCTCAAGTCTGCATTTCTTCAACAACTAGACAGCCAGGGAAGTAAGGAACACCATGGACTTCTCTTTTGATACATGTTACTTTTATGATGAAGAAAGATGATATTGAAAAATGGGTTTTCAAAAATGGAACAGAGTAAATCCAAGGAGAACAAAATCGTGATACCTGGTGAGCAGCTATCAATCAGTAGTAGAAACACATTACAAAGTTTATTTAACTTGCTTTTGCTGCATACTTTGGCATCTGAGCCACATAGTGCCTGGGATAGGTTTTTTCCAGGCCTTTTTCTGAGCATATTGCTCCCGAGACAGTGTTCCTTAATAACCCAAGCCACTCATCCAGAGGCCTTTTCCAGCAGCAATGCCTTCAGAACCATACGAGGCTGGAAAGCAAATTTGCTTATAATGATTCAGTGTGCTCGTCTGGGACGTCAAGGAACTCTGGTGCCTTTGATGTCCGCAACACAGGGTCAGATGGAATGGGTCTGCTCTAGAAGTACCGTCCCAAAGCCAGTGCAGGTGGGAGAAGCGCATGCCCCATAGGAAGCATAAGCACTGCTGACTTTTGATGCTTCTGTCGCTTAGATTTTTCCAGAAATCTCTCCCAAAACAAACCCTATTCTTCCCTTGTGTGAAACAGGGCTTGGCACTAACAAATCCAACATAAACCAAAGGGGTTGATTAGTGTGATGTCTTCTTGTTGCCAAAGCAGTATCAGAAAGAAACTACCCGGTTTTTCCCTGAAGGAGAGCAAGTTCCAGAAAAGTTATAAAGCACGAACTTAAGAAAAACATTACATTATCATGCAACTGACCACAGTTTCTTATCACATTAGGTATTCCAGGTGTTCTAAACTGACTCTCACAGTAACACCTGTAAACCATATTAATAATCATTTTAGAATACATTTATCTATGGATAGCAACCAATTGATTACTCAAGAGTCCAATAAACTAAAAAAATAAAACTTTTTTTCCCCAGAGATAAATACCTGGTGTCTAAAATATGTCATTAAAATACACATCCAAGCATTAAAAAATATGTTTAATAAAACGTACTTTCCCAATCCAGTAACTCTTAGGACCTAAAGCATGTATTTTTGTAAGGATGGATTGGCTAATATGAGCATTTTTATTGTAGATGTGTTTTTATTTTTATTCACTGTCACCGTAGTTTGCACGAGAATCCATAAATCTAGCAGGCTGTGTTTCTTATATCCCAAAAATTCAGTATTGTACTCTTGAAGCTCAACACGGTAAGTACATCAGTGAGTGCTCAGTGGCACAGAGCACGTTTTTGAATCCACTGCCTGTTTGCAGATGCCATTTTGCACCTGTGGTCATAAGGCAGTGCCACTGAAAGCCTTCAGCAGCTTTACGCCAGCACAGGTAGATGGGTATCTAGACCGCATCAAAGCACAGGTCAAAAAGAGCAATTCGCAAGGATGCAAACTAACTTCTCATTTGCCTCACGTGCATGGAGTGTGTTTATGTATCAGCCTGTCAGCAGTGTTCAGGTGACCTTCAGCATCAACTGGACGCCACCTGATATGGTGGTGCATGTGTGATCCAATTAATTCTGCCCCGTATTTTGAACTTCTTCTCATTTATGTGTCAGTATCAGCAAGACAGCCAATAATAAGGGTGGAGGGAACAGGGCTCTGCAGTGCTGTCTTAGATTTGGGGCATCTCCCAGCACTTAAGGAGTGTCCCTAGCTAAGATTTCCAGAGGGACATCAGTCTGAAGCAAATAGGTGGTTGCTATGAGAGTTAGTGCTGCTACCAGCCTGTGCTTGTTTTCCTCACCGCCACAACCTGAGAAGAACAAGGTAAATGACTCAGCTCTCTCCAGATGTGTATAATGGCATTCCCACCATCCCTGCAAGATCACGTCTCGGTGACATGCGACACTTCAGATCACTGCTCAGGGAATCTCTGCCATTATGAAATCAGGCTTTTTCACAAAGACTTTCAACTCCCAGGACATTTCTACAATGAATATAATTAGCCCCATTTTAAAGATGGTAGCTGACGCAGGGAACAACTTCCAAAAGATCACACACATGGGTTGGTCTTCTGTGGCAGATCCACTCAATGCCAAGCAAGTACTTAAAGCGCAAGACTCTCATGAATTTAAAACTGAATTTCCACGATCTCTATTGGAAGCCATGCTGAAGAGTACTATTAAAATTAAATTCAGCCCAAAGTCTTATGGTTAAAATCAATTTTGAACGTATCCTTTAAAAAAATACACGAGCAAATAACAAGATCTGCAATAACGCAGAGAAAATTAATTACTTAGGCAGACTCCTTTTCAAGTTCATGACTCATGACAGCATATAAATGTCTGCATGAAGCCAGCTCTTAATGCTAATTTTGTTGCTGTAAGAAAATTGTAACCTTCTCTGTAAAAAAATGAGTGCATACCTTGCTATTGATTTTTCAAGAGTCTGACTGGCAGAATGCTGTACTGTAACTGCAGATTTCTGCTAACGCTCTAAAATGTGTTGCTAAATTTTGTTCTTTCACTGCAGATATGAGACTCCTGGCCATGCCGCAGTCAGCCTCAGCTGCACAGAAGTTGTGGTCACATCCACTTAACTTGTTCCTTTGTACTGAATATGGACATGGCAAGCGTATCACTTAATAGGTCAAAAATCCCATTACGTATAATGGCAATACCACGGTACAAAGAGTACAAAGAGTAGGAGTAAGAAAAAAAAAGATGCATTTTTGTTAAAACTAGTCTGTGGTTCAAACTGTACCCCCCCTTTCGCTCCCCTGCCAGAAGCTGATGTGTTTATCAGTCAGTGCTGGCACCGGGTCGCAGCATTGCGGCGCTGACGGGGTTTCTAAAGGAGCCGGCCCTATCTGCCTCCTCAAGACCCCTTCTCGAACAATTGCCTCTTACCACAGAGTTAATTTAGACTCATGAGCTACCAACTGTAGGTATCTGCTTTTTATACAAGAATTACCAAAGTGCTCCTTGGGATAAAAACATTCTAATGGAGCACAACAGGAGAACGTAAATGTGTCTGATACTTCATATGCGCAGCCGTACTTGCCCACGCGGTGCCAAAAGCTACACGTGCCACCACAAAAAGTACCCGTTACAATGGCAGCATCTCCTTTAGGGGTCATGAGCTCATCAAAATGGGAAAAAAGAAACATGCGCACACCCACACGAGTGTTTCTCTCTGCCAGAGGCTGGCAGAGCCCAGCCAGTGCGGGGAGGAGGGAGCTGCCATGGCGGGTGCAGCTGGGCTGCACCACCCCAAAACCTGTCCCTCCTCTTTGTTCCCCTCGGTAAATGCCTGGCAGCAGGTGGGATGTCGGCATCATGCTGACACCAGAGGTGTAATCAAGATGTTGTGGCGGGCCCTCTTCAAACACCTAGCCACACAACGTCCCCGCTGCAAGGGGCCTGAAGCACCACATCTGACAAGGCACCGAGCACAGCAGAGGTTTTCGGCCAGCATGCTGAGAGCCAGTCAAGTGCTCTGGCATCCCCTGGCATGCCAGCAGCTGTCTTCCCGTTACACAAAATGAAAACAGTGCAAGAAAAAGGACCGGCTAGGGAAGAACACCTCCTCCTCACCGATGCCTTCCCCTCCCTTGCCAGCCCCGTGGCTATGGCAGTGGGTGCGGGGAGCGAGGCTCAGCACAGTGAAAGTTGAGGGCAGGGGGGAAAATGCATCCCGTCACCTGCTGCACCCAGCCTCACCCCAGACACTGGGCACCCAGTGGACCAGGGGCACTGGTACAACCGGTCCAAGGTTCACGGGGGCCCGTGGAGCCAGGAAGGGGTAGGAGGTGGAGGTAACTGTCCCTAACCCAGTCTGGAAGGTGGCCAGGCTGGACCCAGGCATGGCCGCAAAGGAAGAAGAGGTGAATGGAGAGTAAGACAAAGAGTGTGCATGCTTCACTGTGTACCACACAAAGCCGCACGAGGCAGTGTTCGCAGCCAAACCAGTGCAGATCTAAGATATACGTTTATATGATGCAGTGGCTGATGGTGTGCAGGTCCTTGCTCGCACCTCCAAATCAGCCCAGCCTTATCCCAAAGTGCCAAACCCAAGCTGCATCTGGAGGCAACGCAGGCAGCAGCATCTCTGCGTCCCATTTCCTAGACAATGTGGACACAGCAGTTACATCCTTATTTACAGGACTGTGACTTGAAAAGGAGAAAGAGAAAATTTAGAGGAGTTAAAGGGAAAGATAATTATGAGCATGTGTTCTTTTTTTTTCAGTAAAAATGGTATATATGGCTTTTTTTTTAGGCTGATTGCAAAGGTGAAATGTTTAGTTAGTAAACCCATGAATTCCTTGCCTGTATTCCCAGAAAGTGAAACAGAACATGGCCAGTGTTGCCCTAGATTGATTTTATGACTTTGTTATTATTTTTTATTCATACCACTGGCTTAGACTTATCCACACATGGAACAATCAGTCAACTGGGCAAATATCAGCATTGCCAGCTAAAGGGGAATAAAATCATTTGCTGGATGCTTCAATGTTTCTGTAGCAAATCAATAATATGTATTAAAATTGTTGATTAGACTTCAAAGCGAAGATGAACGAGGACATTCTTATTTCTTTCCTGTTGTTATGATTTCAGGCTCTACCTTTTAAATAAGACCTGGCATGTGCAATTCACATTGCACAGAATAATTTATATTTAAAAGCTACAGATCTTATTTTCAGAGTAACATGCTACCCATTTCCATACAATATGTTGCATTGACTTGGCCTGTTCGTCTTAATTGCGACAAGTGAAAAACAACCGCCGCAGTCTGTTATGTGGCTTGAATACCTCCTTCATCATTGCATCGAGACAACATGGCACTTGTTTGCACTAACCACTCAGCATGCCGAGGAAGATCTACGGTACTGCAGGCTCCTGCTTAGGAACCTGTCCCGTGCTAGACACCTTCCAGAAACCAGGACAGTTCTGGGGTTTGCAATCAAACTCGCACACACTCACGGTCATTTTCTTGGTGTCCATTAATTTTGTCAGTGTCATTTCCCAAGTACAAAGGATTTTGTTCTTTAGTTCAAGTCTATTGACATCTTATTAAATTTTGTGGGAAGCTGGAGAGATAAGAGGCAGAGTACAAGTGAGGGGTTTAATCTGGCAATGTTGTGGAAAAATATTATGGATGTATTTATTCAACTAATAGGCTCTTTGCTGGATATATTATTGTATATGTGATATATTTATTGTTTGCTGCTCTGTTGAAGCTGAAATTTTTTAAAGGCTTTATTCTGTATAATTAGAAGGATGAGGGGTGGACATTTTTTTACATAAAACAGGGATGTGGCTTTTCAAATACCTCAGAAAATATTTGCATTTGTAAAACAGGACAAACATGAGAGCAAAAATCAACAACAGCACTGCAAGTACACTGTCAAGGACATAGACGTTCAGAAGGCCATTTAGCTTGTGTAACCTAGGCCACACTTGGAGATTTACAATTGCAGAGAAAGGTTGTATCATTTCCCTCTTAAGCAACACAAAAAAATAAGTTATTAATTTGTGTTTCTGAAACGTGTGATGAAAACAAGATGCCTCCAAGTCCCAGACGCATTCCATAATGTGCCCACTTTGCTGTTTTCACCACTCTGACTCCAACAGTACACCAACACCTCCCCTCCTCTGGGCCCACCTACAATAAAGCACCGGGATTCTCTCTTTCATAGTGAGCAGGACCGTGTTTCTCTACTGCCAAGAGATGAATAGCTCCACTGAAGCAGAAGCTGATCCTTTGGAGGGACCTGCAGCTCTGGTATGCTGCTCGAGCTTTCACCCCACAGGTATTATCAAACAGCAGCAACAGAGAGGTGCACAGCTCAGCTGACATCTGCAAATTTATTTTAAGTGTAAGCACCAAGCAGGCCTATTATGAAGAGAACACAGGAATTAGTCATGCCCAAATGCTGCTTCCAGATCTCTGGTTTAAGGTGACTTACCCTGACTGAAATAGGGACACGAGCTAGGGAGCTGGAGATATGAGGAGGACAAAATCCCTTGGCATAACTGATGGCTGCTTTCACCTGATCTTCATGTGATGAAACTGAGCTTGTGACTCATTACGGTAAATTACATTTCCAAACTGCCCCAGTAGAGTAGAGAAGAGCAAAAATATAACACAGAAACTAAAAGCTCTGGTTTTCAGCAGCAGGTGGACACTGTAAGGACCAGGAGAGGAAACAACAGCCATGGAGGGATCTTAAACTTCAGCCAACCCTACACTTTATTTACCTAACAGTATATCCCTTACCAAAGGCTTTGAATTTCTGACTTGTAAATAAAAAGACTGGCAAAAAACATTCAGAATTCTAGAGGCAACAATAAAGATTCTTCAGCTCTTCACTTCTATTGGGTATCCATCCATATATACTCAGCTGGATTCTGTCATATTGGTATTAAGAGCATATCCCAAAAAATCAGGAGAGGAATAGCAACACTCTTATAATGTCAGGCAATAACAAAAGAGGGAATTTAAAAAGCACATCTAGACAATAAATATATGTTCTTATTTTTCAGCTAATTAGTGAATTTGGAGGTTTGTTGTGCTTTCTCATGAGACAGAATAAGTGTACATCAATACTCAGCTTTCAAAGAAGTGAAGTCAGCAGGCATCCTAAATTCTGCTCAAAAACTCTATCTGGCCTCTGTGACAACAGTTTTACAGTCATTTGTAGTGCCTTGCAAAACTCATTAGAAAATGTACATCTTAAATCTTCCATTTCTGGACTGGTTAAGCAACTTTTAGTATCTTAAGCAATCTTTAGTATCTTTTTTGTTCTCTCTTAAATTACACAGTTATAATGGGACAAACTTTGAATGAGAAGACAGAAATGATGACTCCTCTGTTCCCAACTTCTTCATACATAGATATCCACCTACAGAAGAAGGTCCAGACATGATTTCCTTCCCCTCACTGTGCTTTTTCACACTTAATTGCAAAAACAAGGAGCTTTTAAACCCAAGTTTAGTTACAACCATGTCAGCCTGTCCCAGTCACTGCATTTACAATCACAGTAATATCGTGCCCTTTCACTAAATGCTTCCATTGTCACTTTTAAAAATTTCCTTTGAATGTGAAGAGATTAGTCTTCTCTTTCATTATGTCTGTGAATTCAAATTACTTTGTTTTCTTAACTGCTCTTCACAGATGCCATTTTTTTTGCTATAGTATAAAGGAAACTAATGCATATCAATCTATTGCAGTTAAAACCGCAGTTAACACTCTTTTCTTTGTTCTTGCTAGGAGCATTATCAGTCAACTTGCTTACATATAACCCATGATTTATCTGTAAAAATAGCCCCAAGAATTTAGCAGTAATGCAGGCTATATATACATGTGTGAATAGATATGACATCAACCTTCAAATCCCTCTCTTCCTGTAATCCCTTTATTTTGATCCTCAATGTGATTACTATACTAAAGCAACACATGAAGAGCTCAAGAAAGATATTTGGTGTGCACAGTCAGGGATGTTCCCTGTTGCAGAAATGCCGTAGTCCAAGTGAGTGACATAGACTGAAACAATACAAACATGTTTTCAGCCAGATCCTCATTTTACTATGAGGCTGGTGGAATGGAATAAATATAATTTAAGACACTCATTCATACATACTCGTTTCATAAAAGCACTCTTTTGGTAAGGAAAAATCTTTCTGAATGAGAGAAGGACAACATGTTAACAAAATAAAGCACTGCTTCATTCAGGAAACGGGGTCAACCCCATGCTAGCTTTTTGTGTATGGAGATATTTGTGGCGAAGATACTATGATAAGCCTTGCACTTCTTCGATCTCTTACATTGTAATATCCCAAAGCCTTTCACTAACAAAGATTTGACACACGTTGAAGATGATAGGCAAACATGAATACTTTCATTATAGACTCATGCACAGGGAAGTTAAATGGGGTTCTTGGCCACAAAGATATTTGTGGCATAGTTGGAAAGAAAACACCCAGTAATATTTGGTTTACCACTTGTCCTGGTTTGAAGTAAAACAGAAGCAATTTTCTATTCAGTAATTTTACTATCCAGTCACCAGTCCACACATTCCCCTGAGGCCGTTACATTTCAGTCTCTAAATTATTATTTCTCATTCTGTGTTCCTGATATTATCTTGATGTTCTTGGCATATTTTAATAACCCTCACAGGGCAGATAAACTGTTCTGATGGTCTCAAACTAATAAAAGAAAGGTTCTTACCGGGCGTAGAGGAGATTCCTCAGAAACCCATTAACAGTTACAGTAATTCACTCAATTTTCCATGGATTTGTATTTGCTATGACATCAGCCTTGCTCATTGCATATTAACAAATGTCACATCTGTTAAATCCCCAATAAATGGTAATTTTCCCTCGATTACTGTCCAGTTTGACATGCATTACTTCAAAGATAACGTTTTGTGGGATGCAGCACAGTAATCTATCTATTGGGTTCAGGGGATGTGTTCTGGGGCAACGTCTACCCTATTTTGATCACAGAGGCAAAATACTGACCTAAACATGTCCTTGTATTTCAGGTACCACTGTTCCCCTTACCAACCCAATCCTTCTTAGTATGGTGTCTTCTCCTCCCATGATAGACTTTGACTAGTCCCAGAGAAAGCCACCGAGGTCTTCAGCTGCTCTTTCTCACTCCTTGCTCCCACATCTGCCTCTGCCACGGAGGCAGCAGAGACAGAAAACCTCCCCAACCTACACTGCTCTGCTGCCGACAGCAGTGATTCATCCAGGACTTCTCAGCAGCCACAAGCTAACAGCATTTCAGAGATGTCACTTGAATTCACAATTACAAAAGAGTTCAATGCTACAGCTTATGTGGTTTTTAAACTTAATCTCAAAGTACGCTACAAGTCAAAAATCTGGGTTTGTACATGCAAATATATACGTGCATATATATATACATTTTTAAACACTGACACAAACATTCTTCAAGGAGTATAACTGCACAACCCAAGCCTTCAGCTGAAAAAAGGCAATGGATATGAAGTTTGTGTGTGTTCATACACAAATGACAGTTTTTATATGTTTACAGGGTTTTCTCACAGTGTAATTCTTACCTCCTCTCCACATCGTACCAGTGATTTTCCACAGTATCAACAGTCTTGAAGACACTGGGAAAGCAGAAATTATTATTAAAGTATAACGAGATTGTATTGGATAAACATGCATGGATTTATTTTACCAATGCTGACAGAAACCAAACATCCAGGTTTTAGGGCAGGTCAGTATGTCGCAAATGAGCAGAGAAACCTCTGAGCTGTCAGGGTGCCTTTGGACAGACATGACAAAACTGATATTTAAGTTTAGGCTTCCACGCTGGAGGCTCCTGAGTCAGGGGCCCCTAGGAAGGAGAAACAAAACAACCCCAGCAACTAGGCAGCCAGCAAAGGCTCATAAAGCCACAGCCTTGATGACTGACAGCAAAAATGGAGAAAAAGTCCAGAGGAGTAGACAAGGGGGCCCTTGGAATCACAAACAAGACAGATAAATATTTTCTTTCATACGCTTGCCAATTTTTGATGAAACAAACGAAAGAGAAGCTGCCCTAGGACTGTGGTTCTGGATGTCAGTATTTTCCACATTTTACCACTTCTTGCTCTGACTTAATGTACAATATGGCAATTTATGGAAACAGATTTAGCAGTGTTTGAGAATAAAAGGAATACAATTTTTTTTGTTATTTAAAAAAGTTGATTTTGAAGGCAGCAGCCCCAACTCCAACATGAGTTAATGACAGTTTAAGTAGAAGTATATTTTTTAATTGACTCAAACTATAATTAGGCAATTATAAGCAATCAAGTGGGAGCTGTTTAAAAGCTACTGGCCACAGCTGTTAGCTACCTCACCTCAGTTGGAAATCAGCACCCCCTCAGCTGGGGGATTTAAGCAAACTCCTTTTATCACAGCAAAGTGTAAGTGCTCACGTCTTCAACTACTCAGCTGAGAAATCAGTAACTTCTGGGAGCAGGGCAGTAACTTCGTTATAGCTCCACATGGATCTGGAAAGGGCATATCTGACTGCCCAGCAGTTTGTCAGAGTTTCTAGTTCATATTGCTACTAATTTTCCTCTCAGGGCTGCCAAGATAGCATGTGTTTAAAATGCTGTTCTTCTCTGAAAAATGATTTTAATTAAAATGGTATTCAGGGGTCCCATATTCTTTGTTTCTCACTAATTATCATAACACATTTGTTCGGTTTCTAAGCTAATGGGTGCTTTTGCTAACTGCCAGCTCCCAAATTAAATACAGGACCTGAAACACCAGGCTTTTTTCTTCTCAAGTCATATTTCACTGCCACCCCATCTTCTGGGATTGCAGAAACTCTGCAAGGAGAGCATCCTCCAACATCTCTTCGCATAAAACTCAGAGATGAGCCCTGCCAAGTGCATCTGATAGAGCACAGCACACATCCCAGTTGCTGCACTAGGTCTGTGGATGCAATGGCAGCAAGAACATACTTTAGAGCTTAAAGTAGGCAAGAAGTAATCACTAAGAAATCATCAACAGTGAGCACAAAACACAGAAAGCAGAGCTGTTAAGTGCAATTTGGACACAGCCACCTTCCCAAAGCAAGCAGTGCTTAAAGATGCAGTGAAACACCGCTTCCAGAGCAGCAGGATTTGTACAGCAGCTCATCATGTGGCTTTCTTGTTCCACCAGCTCTCCTGCAAGGGTTTCCAAATTCACACTGATTAAAAAAAATCTTAACCTAACAAAAGTAGAATTTCTAACATGGCGCAGTCTTGGAATTCTGAATACAAACTGGGTCTTTCGTAAAGTTTTTGTCCAATACACTTGCTTCTCCAGGATGAGATTTGTGTTAGTTACTTCAACATATACATACCATATTTGTTTGCTTCAGAAATGCAGGCCAAGATGCTAAAGTTATACCAGACAAGGCTATCAGCCAGATCACAGCGAACTTTCCATAGAAACGCTTACTCTGAAGTTGAGAAGATTTAACTTAGCCCACAGGAACAATCAGTGGGCACACCAATTTTTCCGGTCTTTCCAAAAGGCTACCTTGATGTGTACTTAAGCCAACGACCAACACAGAAAATAAAACATTTCAGACTTTGCAAATAATGCTGCTGGTCTCCCTGCTTAGAGACTGTGACCTAGAGGAGCAGGTGCAGAGGTGCACAGAGCATAAACTGGGGATAGACTGGGTCCTGATGACATCCATGTGCAGCACTCCCATGCTCAGAAATGAAAGACACTGCACAAAGTAAAAGCATGTACAGTAGATTTCTCAAAAGATCAGAGTGTAACCACAGGTGTAAAAGATATTGTGCAAGTTTAAGATTGACCATTTTGTCGCTGTGTACTGCTCTTCCAGAAAAAAAAAAAAAAAAAAAAGGTATACACTAATAAATACAGCTGCAAGCTAGTCCAGGAGCAGTCCCAGCAACTTGTTCCCCCATGGGAGGTCCAAGTAAGGTTCCTATCATTCCCTCTGTGGGCTCGCGGAGGGAGCTGGCCCCCAAAGGAAAACTGCTACTCATCGGATTCAATGGATGAAGTGATCGGAGGGTGCAGGGACAGGGGACATGTAGGCGGCAGAGGACTGAATAAGGATGCTGAGAAGGGGGTCACAGCAACCAGCGCTTGCACATTCACAGAGGACATGACTCTCCTCAAGAAAAGTGACAGCTTTATCACTAGCAAATTAAAATAGTTCTTTGCTTTCTAAATGTTTCAGTTAATGTATCAGTCTGACATTTCCATAGTGATAACACAGTCATAATTGCCTCAAAAACACTGTGCGCTTCATCCTTAGAAGAAAACTTGCTGAAGACACTGATACAGAGCACAGACACACAAGTGCTTCAATTATAATTGGAAAGATACTGCCTGAGGCCTGACCTGTGCACCCCATTTCTGGATGGATGTGACTATTTCTAGAAGTCAGAGGTCAATGCATTCACACCAGGTGTGTCAAAACACCCTTTCTAAATCAGTATAGTCCAGTAAAAACAGATTGAGTGGGGACCAGGCATAAGGCAGTGGGTGGATTTCAGGAGGACTTTCTCGATTGGGCTGCTCCAGAGGAAGAGATTACCCCTCCCAAGTGGTCCTTCACAGTCCCTCTGCAAGAGATGGCAGCCCCTTCAGGCCTGTGGGCTCACTTGCTCAGCCAAGGATGTCCCAGCTCATACCCAAATGATTCAAGCTAACTTAATCCCTGGCTTTTGGCTAACCTGGCTCTACCAGCAAATCTGAGGAAACATAAGGGCAGGTGGATGGATATATAAAGGATTCTTTTTTTTCTTTAAATTAAGAATATCTCTCTGCGCCACCATGAAAACTTCTTTGGCTAATCCACATGATTTTTGATAAAAGTGGGCTACGATATAATCCCAAAGACTGCTCTCCCAGCAGAGCTGGTAGGGGAGATGGTATCCTGCTAGTAGGCCTGGTGGGTATTAACATCTTCAGCTGTCCAACTTCAGAGTGCTTAGTTTTAAAACCACACCATTACTTTGGCCTAGATTTTTTCAGTTCCACCATAAAATGTATTTTTACAAATATAAATCAACTACTTGACCAAAGGAAAATAATAAATAATGCAGAATGCTTCAAAGCTGCCGCCAGAGTAAGAGGAAGGGGGCTCAATCGATAAGGATGATTTTAAATTACCTCTGTGCTTCCTGGGGACTCACATATTGGGCTGCACTCATTTCTCCAGAGCTGCATCCTGAGCCTGACACACTGCTGGATACGGGAATGATCGTTGCAGACTGAGCAGCAAAGATTACCTGGGAGCCACTGCATGTCCCGACACCCACAGCTACAGCCTGAGCAACGCTGCCTGCTCTCCCAAGTCTTGCTCCTAATCCTACTGTGACCAGATTGACATTACCGTCAGCCCAGTTATAAAAGGAAGAACGAATGACCAGGCAGAGTCTGACACCAGGAGTTAGCTTTGCTGGCTTTTGTCTACGCAGCGATGAACTCTGCTTGGAATAAGCAAGGGAGACTACAAAGAATTTCAAAGTACATTTTATTTACTGTGTTGTGACAGAACCCAAGATAAGTATATAAAATGTTATAAGACAATCTTCTTCCCTATTTAAGTCTAAGAAATCACTTTGCTTCCTGGAAATACAGATAATTTTGGAGTAACTTTCAGGACCTCTTCCCCAAAGCTGTCTTTGAGGTTCACCTGATCAGGTCACAAGAGTAGAACAACCCCTTTGTAATAGCTTTCAGACTTCTAATATTTTCTCAAAACAAACGAACAAAGGTACACATTTTACTATGAAATAACATGCATCTTTACAATCATTGCTGCTTTAAGCATATTATATAAAATGGGTAATTTCCTGATTAATAAAAGCTGTATTAAAATACGGTGATGGATTTTGGTGTAGTGCATTTAAGACTAAGAGTCAGAAATATTTCCAATTTACCTGTTTTTTAAAAATCCTTTTTTTCTACCTCATTTAATTCATTACCAGGTTTTAAGCTAGGAAAAGTCTGTTTTGCCTTTCACCCCTTTGAGATAGGGTCTCAATCCTGCCCCATGAGATATCCCTGCCAGTTAGACTACAATTTTGACCTATTAACATAACTAAAACATACAAGCTAGTCCTTAAAAAAATAAAACAGAATTTGATTCCCTAATCCCACTGAGGTAAGAGACATTACAAACACTCCAGTGATGATTGTGCTGCTATTGCTTGAGCAAGAAACCCTCATGATAAATGCTGTTTAGTTTCAGGTGTCATGGTAGGCAAGGGTACCAAGACTTTGGTACTGCTAGTTTGGGATAATGGCTTAATTTCCTCTCTGTAAAACAACGTAAATAATATCTGCACCTCATTAAGGTAGCAATTACGTCACCGAACTTTTAATGTTTAAGTCACTTTTATGATGAATTTAGCTATCTTTCTTTCAGCCTAACATTATCAAGAAAATACTACCCTTGAGTCCATGAGGGTGGGCTGCTGAAGTGGGAAGATACGAAGACCAGAGTTGGACACATAAGATACCCACAAAAGCAGACAAAAGACAGTGAATAAATCAGCAGTATTACTGATGACTCATGGAGGTGGAATAGGATGGACAGCCAAAAGCTCACAATCCCTGTCAGCTCCTACAAGGTACAAATGTCACATCCAAAACCAGAGAATAGTCACAACTGTTAAGGTCTCAAGAGAGGTGATAAGGACTCACCTGCATCCCTTGATGTTTGTAATCCTGGCTGGATCAGTTGGACTTGGTGACTGAATGCTAGACAAACCACTTGGAGACATGGTCTTGGTGTTTTTGTGTACACGGGTACAAGAGAGTGGGTGAAAGTGTGTGAAACTGGTTTTGTTTTAAAATAAAACTACCTTCCCCCCCCTAGAGCTCTGCTATGTCAGCTAGGTTGCGTCATTTGCTATACTATGGCCTTGATTTTGTTGAGCATCATCCAGGTGCTATTATCATATAGATATGAAGTAAATGTGTGGCTGTTTTATAAGCAAATGCAAAGGGCTTTTTAGTTTTGTGTATTATGAATAAGCCCTCCAGATGCTATGTTGTGTACAAGGGAACCTAATCCTTTTTTGCGGAAAAAGAATCCATTTCACGTCATGTTTCACATGTTGTAACAGCAACTGGAGAAATGCAATAGGGTCCACTAATACACCGCTACCTGTGCTGCCAGCAGTAAAGCCAAGATCGTGTGCTCTGAGCAACTCCAGTTGTGTACCCTCATAAACACAACAGCAACTTCTGCAAACATAACAGCAACAAAACAACGGCACTGAATACAGAAAACAGAAAAACACTGAAGTTACATTTACGCATTGGAAATGAATGCTGATCAGTCAGAAAGGTGAACAATGAGAAACTTAAGGTGAAATGTATAATCAAAGGTTGAGCTTGACTGTCCTAAGGCTTGCAGACCACTGTGCTGACACAAATGCAGCATCAAGAGTTTGCATCCTTCATACTAGCTGTCTGCACCAGCATGGCAAGAGGACCATGCTGTCCCACTCTCAGTCTTAATGCACCTTGACTGTATCACTGCTTTGCAATAACACAACTGCACAGAGTGACAGCATCCATCCGTGCTGGACACCTTACTGCAGATAGGCTGTAATAGGTAAGTTAGGACCTGTGCAGATGGAGAACGGAAGGGAACGTCTGGCACAGGAGGTGCAGAGGAAGGGCTGTGAGAATGTGCTGTGCTTCAACCCCAGCCAGCAACAAGGACCATGCAGCTGCTCGTGCGTTCCCCCTACTTGGGATGGGGGAGAGAATCGGGAGAGTAAAAGTGTGAAAACTCGTGGGTTGAGATAAAGACAGTTTAATAGGCAAAGCAAAAGCCACATGTGCAAGCAAAGCAAAACAAGGAATTCATTCACTGCTTCCCATCGGCGGGCAGGTGTTCAGTCATCTCCAGGAAAGCAGGGCTCCATCACACGTAATGGTTACTGGGGAAGACAAACGCCATCCCTCCGAATGTCCCCCCTTCCTTCTTCTTCCCCCCGCTTTACATACTGAGCATGATGTGACATGGTATGGAATATTCCTTTGGTCAGCTGGGGTCAGCTGTCCTGGCTGTGTCTCCTCCCAATTTTTTGTGCACTCCCAGCCTACTTGCTGGCGGAGTACTGCAAACAGAAAAGGCCTTGTCTGCTTAGCAACAACCAAAAACATTAGTGTGCTACGAACACTATTCTCATCTCAAATCCAAAACATAGCAGTATACCAGCTGCTAGCAAGGAAGTCAACCCCATCCCAGGTGAAACCATGACAAAATGGGAAGCGGTGGTGGTATCTTGGCTAGTCCATCACCAAGGTCCCTGCATATCTTCAAGACACGCACTTCTCAGACAGTGCTCCCAGATTGGGAGACAAAGGACAGTGAGTAGATCCTGGCGGCTCAGGAGAGAAGGAGGGGAACAGAGAGTAATCCCTGTCAGAAACCAGCACGTGGTCACCAAGCTATGAGGAACCCAGGAAACGATCTAACTGTCATGGCAAGGAAACCTGACCAGGCCACCTAGATGCACACATCTTCATGCCTGAACACTAGACAGACTACTTAGACACATGCACATTGGTACTCATGAGTATGAGAGGGAGAATAAGTGGAACTGGATTCATTTTAAAATAAATGACATGCCCTAAGGCATTGCATTGAGCTTTGCTACATTGTTGGTACAATGCTGTAGCACTATTTCGTACAGAAATGCTTCGAGGTAAAGTATTGTATAGGATCTTGGTGTCTGTTATTGTTAGACTAGCAATAGTTGTATATGCATGCATTTCCTTTGGTTTGCATTTTTTTTTGGAGGGAGGAAGGGCAGGGAAGTTGGCCTGAGCTGCAATGGATTACAAAGTTAGATATGTGAATTGGGAAGGAAAACACTATGCCTAATTACCTAGATCCTATAGTCCACTTCCACACTAAGTGTTTCTATAAATACATTAGCAATAAAAGGAGGACTAAGGATAATCTCCATCCTTTATTAGATGGGGGCAGAACATAGTGACCAAGGATGAGGAAAAGGCTGAGGTACTTAATGCCTTTTTTGCCTCAGTCTTTAGTAGTAGGACCAGTTGTTCCCTGAGTACCCAGCCCCTTGAGCTAGAAGATAGGGCTGGGGAGCAGAATGAAGCCCCCATAACCCATGGGGAAATGGTGAGTGACTTGCTACACCACTTAGACACACAAGTCTATGGGGCTGGACGGGATCCACCCAACGGAGCTGGTGGAAGTGCTCACCAAGTCACTTTCCATGATTTATCAGCAGACCTGGCTAACCAGGGAGGTCTCAGTTGACTGGAGGTTCGCAAATGTGATGCCCACCCACAAGAAGGGCCGGAAGGAGGATCTGGGGAACTACAGGCCTGTCAGTCTGACCTCGGTACCTGGGAAGGTTATGGAGCAGATCATCCTGAGTGCCGCTACACAGCATATGCAGGACAAGCAGGTGATCAGGCCCTGTCAGCACAGATTCATGAAAGGCAGGTCCTGCTTGACCAACCTGATCTCCTATGACAAGATAACCCTCTTAGTGGATGAGGGAAAGGCTGTGGATATTGTCTACCTGGACTTTAGTAAAGCCTTTGATACTATTTCCCAGAGCATTCTCCTGGAGAAACTGGCTGCTCACGGCTTGGACAGGTATACCCTTCGCGGGGTAAAAAAACTGTCTGGACGGCCGAGCCCCAAGAGTTGTGGCGAATGGAGTTAAATCCAGTTGGCCACCAGTCACAAGTGGTGTTCCACAGGGCTCAGTACTGGGGCCAGTTCTGTTTAATATCTTTACCAATGACCTGGACGAGGGGATCGAGTGCACCCTCAGTAAGTTTGCAGACGACAGCAAGTCACCAAGTTGGGCAGGAGTGTTAATCTACTTGAGGGTAGGAAGGCTGTACAAAGGGATCTGGACAGGCTGGATCGATGGGCCAAGGCCAATGGTATGAGGTTCAACAAGGCCAAGTGCCAGGTCCTGCACTTGGGTCACAACAACCCCATGCAGCGCTACAGGCTTGGGGAAGAGTGGCTGGAAAGCTGCCTGGCAGAAAAGGACCTTCGCGTGTTGGTCGACAGCCGGCTGAATATGAGCCAGCAGTGTGCCCAGGTGGCCAAGAAGGCCAACAACATCCTGGTTGTATCAGACCTAGGGTGGCCAGGAGGACAAGGGAAGTGACTGTGCCCCTGCAGTCTCAGGGCCCACAAGGAGGATTTGTTTTAGGTGAAACTCACCCTAAAGTTGAATTCAGAAACACACCTTTTGCTTAATGTGCAAATGAGCATTTGGCCTGATCTAGTGCAAAATACCCCACCACCACCCCCCAGAACAGGTATATAGAGTCAGGTCCTCTGCTCTGCACACCTGCCCCTCTGGTGTTGCAGTACTTGCTGATGTGGAGATTGCTGGAGAAGCTCCTGCTCTGGGCTGGTGGCGTGGAGGGGCGTGCCATAGAGCTGTGCTTGCTCTGTGCTTGTGCTTCTCTCCAGGTGTCTCCAGGTACTGGAGACCTGATACTGGGCCAGGCTAGACCTTTGGTCTGTTAGGCTAGACCTGCTATGGCTGTGTGAAGGAAAAAGACCTGGGGGTATTGGTAGACAGCCAGCTGAATACGACCCAGACGTGTGCCCAGGTGGCCAAGAAGGCCAATAGCATCCTGGCTTGTACTAGAAATAGTGTGGCCAGCAGGACTAGGGAAGTGATCGTCTCCCTGTACTTGGCACTGGTGAGGCCCCACCTCAAATACTGTGTTCAGTTTTGAGCCCCTCACTACAAGACAGACATTGAGGTGCTGGAGTGTGTCCAAAGAAGGGCAACAAAGCTGGTGAGGGGTCTAGAGAACAAGTCTTATGAGGAGTGGCTGAGGGAACTGGGGTTGTTCAGCCTGGAGGAAAGGAGGCTGAGGGGAGACCTTATCGGCCTCTACAATGACCTGAAAGGAGGTTGTAGCGAGGTGGGGGTCGGTCTCTTCTCCCAGGTAACAAGCGATAGAACAAGAGGAAACAGCCTCAAGTTGTGCCAGGGGAGGTTAGGATGGATATTAGGAAAACTTTCTTCACCGAAAGGGTTATCAAATGTGGGAACAGGCTGCCCAGGGAACTGGTTCAGTTGCCATCCCTGGAGGTATTTAAAAGATGTGTATACATGGTGCTTAGGGACATGGTTTAGTGGTGATTTTCATAGAATGGTTTAGGTTGGAAGGACCTTAAAGATCATCTAGTTCCAACCCCCCTGCCATGGGCAAGGACACCTCCTACTAGACCTGGTTGCTCAAACCGGGTCTAGTGGCAGTGTTAGGTTAATGGTTGGACTCAATGATCTTAAAGGTTGCTTCCAACCTAGGTGATTCTATGATGCTATTCTGTGATTCTATGATTCTAAGTTATTGAGGCAAACAACAAAATAAGAAAAAGGACTCTACATGCAACACACATATCCAGCATTAACATAAAGAATAGTTAAAAGTATCAGAAGCAATATTACATATAATGCTCTAGGGTTTAACCAAATCTGTCACTGAGCATACTGATACAGTACAAATCATTAACCCACACCTGCCTGCTAAGGTGTCCAACACCATCATGGGGGGCTGTCAGTGCTGGCTGCTATTTAAAGTGCCTCAAATACTGGGCAGAACAGACCTGATACCTGGTCTAATCTTGTGTTTCTCCTCACAGTAAACCAACTATGGATCCTCAAACCCTTTGTCATCCTTCTTTAAGTTTCCCTCCCCTTCAAGGAGAAACTTTGTATTTATCTTGAACCTACAGCTGTCAGAGCAGGAATGAAGACTGACAGCTACAATGACATTTCAGGCACCTATCTGCAAGCAGAACAAACTTCACAGGTTTCGTTGCTTTGTAAAACTGTAACAACAACTTTAGGGCTGTTTCTTATCATGCATGGTCTTTGCTAGTTTCTTATTCGGCATTAATTAATCACCCATATACCAGCAGCACTGAGCGCTGCTGAGCAGGACACAGGTCACGATGTACTGGGTCCTACACAGTTTTGTTGCAACAGAATATGTCTGCCTCTCCCACAGCAAACAAGTACCTTTCTGCAGCCAAATCACTCAAGTTATTCCACGAGAGCCATCACCACCTGTCAGTTATCAGAAGGGCTTAATAGCTACAGAGAAAAACCAGAGAAATTCAGAGCAACTTAATAAAGCTGCTAGCTATAAAACAGTTGTTAAGGTTGCACAGCAAAGCTCAGTCTGCCTGATAGATCCTTTCTTTCTTTGCTTAGAACAGAGATACGTTTACAACAATGCTCACGGGAGCGTTTGGAGCAAAACCCTTCCTTGCTAATAGCCCACTTATCACTAGGTTTCCTACATCATACGTGCACATGCACAAAAAACTCCCACAGCAGCAGTGATGTTAGTGACAACTTCGAAAATGCTGAAGCTCAAGTCTTCCAAGCCGTGGTATCCCTGCTGTGTACACTTTGCTGCTGTTTCATTTACCTAACATGTCAGAGTGGGTGATGAGTAAGAACACGATTCCTTTACTCCCAAAAGGAAGAGGCAATAGTGAAGGTGATTATGCAGCTGGAAGCGCATGTGAAGCCTGACTGATGACTGCTTTCGTAACAGACTGGAGACATCACTTGGTTTTACCTTGATAATGTAACTTGTCCAGTAACTACCAGGTGGTGAAGTGTCCCAGGAAGTTTAATAATTTCCAAGAACTTCCCATTGCAAACCAGGGTCTTACCCAAAATGAGTCCACTTGTACAAAGAAATAACTATGAAGAACATTATTGCACAAGCCAGGACTTTCTGGGTGTTTACCCCCTGCTTAGAGCAGATGCAATAAACCTGGCATTTCCTGAAAGCATGAGACCCACTGGGTCTATGTGGTCCTTCCCAGCAAGTTTTGGAGTGGTAAATTAGAAAATGAGTAAAGTCATCAGTATATGAAGTTCTCAGTAAACAGAGAAGCAGGTATGTGGAGTTTTGGCCTGCATTTACCCACAAATATGGCACTGAGACCAAGGCTCCCACGAAACATTGGATTTAACTGAATCTGGTGCCACACAACCATTTGGCAGTTCAGTTCAGGCTGTGGGACACTTCAAAAAGTTGTAGAAAAACCCACAACAGTTATCCTGACAAAATTCCCAGGCGGGAAACAGTATACATCTAGAGAAACCCAGAAGCAGAATGATCTTGAGCATAAGTAGTGAAGTCAGAGTTGGGCCTTGCCCAGGACCACAGGTAACCAGAAATACATGGAGAACTGAACTGTCAGAGTGATCAGTCAGTTGGCTTGAACAGAAAATGACTTGGAAATGTCACCACTCCCCCAAAATAATCGTAAATAGAGGTTATTACAAAATTACAAAAAATTTACACATTTCTCAATATGTTTGTCTTTTCATTCTATGCACAATTTGAACTTGAAAACATGTAATTTACAGATGGTTCATTAATTTAGAGTCCCCGATCAATTATAAAAAAGAAAAATAACTTTCCATTTACTTAAAGCACTTGAAAGGTATTTAATTTCATTTATGATTGTTTAAGGTGCATGACTGTATATAGTTTCAACAGCATCATTCAGGTGAACATAGATAGGGAGCTGCATAGGTAGTAAATAACAGAGCTCATTAATTGTTAAGAATGTTTCATTTTCTTCAGTCAACAAAATTTTTTCTAATACAATACCTTAATTTCCATGTTACGGTTCTTACAAAAATCTCAAGAATTAGAGGTGTGCATGAATTATAAGCATCCATCTTATGAAAAAATCTGTATTTCTGTCTTTTTTTCCATTTTAAATGGAGTGAAAGGCTGGAAATGTGACATATTCCACTGAATAGACATTGCTGAGAAATAATAGGCTGTCATGCCACCTCCCTGGATAGCTGTCACTCAGCATATCAAGCAGCCTGCCTCGTTCATAGCCTTTCTACTGCAGTGGATGGGTAGGAGGAAAAAGCAGGCTTCACCTCCATCAAGAATTACAACCGAATTGCATACATCTCCAGGGATATTTTGATTCCAACATACAAGATTTCTCTGACCAAAAGCTCTCTTAAACATTGGGGTCAGCACACACACACATGTGCATGCACAGAGATACCGTGTGGTACAGGTGAGAGCACGCAGTTGTCAGACCAAGCAATATCCTTTTGAAATTATCTGTGTGAGGAAATGATGATAAAAATGGAAAACCAAGGGGATCAGCTTTAGGATGAGAACACTATCAGAGCACATCTTCTACTCAAAAGACAGGAAAAACCTTGAAAAAAAAACACAGATCACGCTTGTAGACTTTTTTTTCTATACAACAAGAGGCCTATAGATATAGAATGGAGGCCAGGTAAGGGCTGCATAGGAAACCAGCGGCTCACCAGAGTCCCCAGAGATATGGTTCCAGCTACAGCTAAAGGGCTTAGATAGTTATGTCAGTAAATTACAAAAATAAATTCAGGAACAAAGCTAAGACTAATAGAATTTGCTCCTAAATAAGCAGAACTCTTGTCATCCCCTCTTTGAGCCATCGCGCTCACAGGTAGACATAGGAACTTGCAACTTCTGTGGTGAGCACTCCTGGAAATCACCCAGAACAAACATGCTGTTTGCCTGATCTAAATACTCTCCAATCTAATCCACATTATTTTAACTGGCTGTTCTCTACTGTTGTGGCAATCGGATGTAGCAAGGTACTGCCAAGGCCTCTGCTTGAAGTTCAAAAATCTTTGATGTTCTTGCACCCTACAGGAAGAGGGGTCAGCACATCTCAAGTAGGACGGTGCCAACAGCCTCCTACTGAGCCCAGGTGGCCATGTGGGCTTAGTTCGCAATACTCAGACACCTGGCACATTTTCCTGCGATGGGAATCTTTTATCTCGTAAGTATGAGATTATTGATAGAAACTATGGTAAATCCCTAGTCCTTTGAGCTGCAAAGAGCACTTGCAAAGCTCTGACTCACTGCATACTGGTGGCACAGTGTTGGAACTAGCTCTGCCGACAACCTGCAACAACAGCTGAGAGAGGTGTGACCTTTCTCAGCGCAGAGCAACACGCTGTTAATTTTGAAAGTCAGCAATAAATGAACATCAGCTTTGTTAGCAACCTAATGAAATTACCAGAAGTAAGAGGGATGATCATGCTCTGAAGTAAGCAGCTTGAGTAGCTTATGAACAGAATTTATGATAATATCAATGGGGTTTTTTTCCCCAGATACTCCCAGCCAGGAAAAAGAATATTGAATGCTGCATCTCAAGCCCAGTCTCCTACTGTCACGAACATCCACACTGCACAAAACCTCCTGTAAATTACCCAAGCACACAGGCAGAACGAGGTAAGCATCTCTGCTTCTCTTGTTGGGAAGCTGTTGCAGAAATTTGCTCCTCTGGTGGTTACAATTTTTTTCTAATTTCTAGTCTAAGTGTGTCCTCCTTCAGATCATCTGTTTATACACTAACACAGCCCTTTAACTGAAACAATCCTAAGAATTCCCTGATTTTTATCCTCCAGACAGGAGGCTCTCAGGCTTTGTTTTTCTAAACCAAACAGCCAAACTCTTAATCTCACCTCCTTAGGAACTCTGTTCCTCATATCACACCACTTTCATTTGTCTGATTCACAAGATAATCCAGCTCCTTCCTTCCCCTTAAGAAAGGGATATCTTAGTCCTACTTTCTGTTGATTACAACTCCAAGCTTTGAGTCATCAGCATATGTCATCAGTATAGTTATTCTTTTATTTCAAAGGTCTATTATATTAAATTGGTCCCAAGACCAACAGGAATTTTTCTAGTAACTTTTCTCCAGCTAACACTTCGGCTTCCAGCACTAATTGTTGTCATATCCCCATTAGCCAATTCCTTATTCATCTCAGCTTTTTTTCCTACTAATCTGACTCATTGTATATAACAATTCTCCATGTAATAAAAACATTAAGGTCAATTAAAGAACTACACATCAAAAAAAAAAGATCTTATTAACAGAAAAACTCAGGCAAATACTTCATTAAGTAATCTCCCAGAACAACCAGAGCCACAACACAGTAAAAGTATTTGCTAACCGGTCTGTACTCCAATGGAGACTATTCAGTCCCCTTTTCCCTTTCCTTCTGTCTTCTCTTCCTCCCCATTGAGCATAGAAAGTGAATGTGAGCATGGCTTTAACCTCAGCTGTGGTTATTTCCATTGCAGGAGCACTTGTGCCAAAGATGATGTGGAAGGATGTTGGCTGCTCAGGTAAAACTGCTGCTGAAGGTAGTTTTATGCCAAGATTTGACAGTTTCCACTCAACTGACAGACCTTTTCTTCTGCGCGCACTGCTGTGAGGGCAGCCATCTCCACCTGGGAGATGGAGTGGGGAGGGAGGGACTAGTAACTTCTTAGACTGCTGTACCAGGGCTTGCCACAGCATCTTCTACAACATGCTAGAGACGGTATTTTAAACTGATCTACCTAAGTCAGAAGGTGCAGTGAATTAAAGTCAGTCAAGGGTGCGGTTCCATCTTAGAGGTAATGATGAAGTTCCACCAAGAGCCACAGTGCACCCCTGTTCAGCCCAGCACTGCTAGCACCAGCTCCTGCCTGAGCTTACAGTGAGATGATATTAGGAATTCCACAGAGAAGAAAAACAATCATTTCATTTTTTTCCAGAAGGTTGTTTCTCTCTCTCAACGAGTTTGCCAGGAGCATCCGTGCCAGTGAAGCTGTTTAAAACTTTACTGAAATAACCATACCCATCAGGCAGTTGTGCTGCCTGCAAAACCAATTTTAAAATAGATTTAAATAGAAGCCATGCAACTTTTTTTGGTGCAAATGGAGCCTGTGGGCCCAGATCATGGTTGGGTGCTCCTATCCCCAGCGGTCTAACTTGTCCTTTTGCCATACACTATTTTCCCTGTAATAAAACTGGATGTGTCTCTGCTCAGATGGCCTGGCAGGAGACAGGGCTGGCTGAGCATCATCATCTTACTTCTAAAGTCATGCCAGCAAAATGCAGCAGGGATGTCTACTGGAGGATATGGGTCAGGATGATTAGAGATGTAGCTATCATTTCCTCAGGAGAATGACTGGAAAGCTATCCTGGCCCTACATTAATCATATGTCCATTTAACTCTTGCACCCACTTCTAAAGAAGCTATGTTAAAAGCTAATTTTCTGTTTTTCTGTTTTCATATTTTTTTATATATATATAGCAATAAGGAAAACAGGAGTCCTTGGTGAGACCCGTTTTAGGTAAGTATCCTTAGGTACTTGCATGTATCTTGAAAAACTGGGTTGCAAATCCTGGGGAATAAGCTTGCTGCAAAGATAACACATTTTTTATTATTGTCTTTTTGGTACTGATGCTTCTCAATGTCTCACAGAACCGAAAAAAACCCAAACCCAGCTACAGAGATTGAAACAATAGCTAATAACAAAGTATTGTACTTAAGAAAATCCCTGAATTCTTTGAATGTATTCTTATTGAACTGGAACCATCTCACCCAGATACACCAGTTGGGTTTCCTGAGAGTTCAGAGATAATAAGTGTCAGCAGTAATTTATTACCTGTAAGAAAGAGCCTCAGTACAGTGTCAGAACTTTTGCAGCATGTGGCCTTGTGTTGTCTAAGATAGTGCACCAGAAATATTAAAGTGGTCTGGGAGACTGAAACCATTGAACCCTCAGAATTAAAAAAAAAACCAAACTATATTAGAAGTGAAAATATTTCCTGTTTCCTAGCAGAACTTCAAAAGCACACAAATACTCTAGGCAGTCAGTTTGCAGCTGAAAATAAGTTTTTCTCACACAATACGTAATTTCAAATGAAATATGCTAACATTTTTAATTCATGTGCTTCCTTCTAAAGATTTCTGGTGACAAAACTGTGAATGCTGTTAGCAACATTAGGAAGTCTTGCCACATCACTTATTCTACGTGTTTCAGAGAAAGACTTGAGCCACCCAAAAAGTGCAACAATCTCCCAGTACACATTGTTTTGAACGGCTGTATTGATTTCACGTAAAAGGGTGAAGGTGGAGAAGGTCATATTTATGTATTTAGTGTACGTTCTTGACACACAATCAGGAAACTCCTCTTAAAGTATTTCCAAACCCATCTCCAAATAATATTCAACACTGTAAATCCCGCTCACATGTAATCCTGCTCATCATCTGAGATGAATCATGCTCCTCTGAAATAAGAGAAAGTCATCTGGATTGTCTTGCTGAGCAGCTACAAACCACTGTGAATTCAGGCTGGAACTATGTATGAAAATGGAAACTAGAAAGTCTTAATCACATCAAAGCTTTTACATGAATATAAACAGCTAAAGCAAATTGCCACATTTGACATACATAGCAGCATATGGTGGACCTAGCAGAGTCCTCCAGCAGTACCTCCACAAGCTTTGTGCTCTCAGGGGCCCCTATATGCCCTCCTGCCACACATATTCTTGGTTTTACGCTATAAAAAACATACTCTGGATGGCTGTGACATAGCCACCTCTTTTTTTCATACACTTTGTTATTGTTTTTCTTTGTGCTTTCTCCTTCTTTTCAATATCCAAAGGCAAGAGGAGATGCAGGGTCAAGTGCTATGTGGTGTGGTGAATCCAGCCAGCATGTGCCAGTTTGCCTCAGAGCACATCTTGGTTTATTTCACCTTTGAACTAAATGCAGGTGTAGGCTTGGGGGCATACATACTGCAAACCTAACAACACATAGTGTGATCCCCAAACAGCTGAGGAAGGTCAATCTCACAACATCAATCAGAGGATTGGACCATGGCACCTTCCACTTCACACATCCTGTATTTGCCCATATAAGAGCTAGGTCCCTCTTTCTGCAGGTGAAATCTATACCTAAAGTCTTGAGTTTAAGCAACATGGAATGGTGCCAAAAGACTTGCTCCCAGGGCCAAACAGACTGACCCTGCAGCCCTGTGTGGCCATACCTCTACAAAATGAATCCTTTGGCAGCAACACCAGCATAAGGAATTTTGGTCCCTAGCTCCCTGCTGCCTCATTCCCTCCTCTGCTCAAGGCTGAGCACCATCACCCCCCATGGTGCCGATGCATCTGCTTGTGGGACTGCACTGTGAAACAGGTCGTTCTGCAGCCCTGCCTAGTGCCCACTGAGGCCATGGGCAGCTTGGACCACAGAGGTAGGGAAGAGGAGACCAGCNTTCTGCAGCCCTGCCTAGTGCCCAGCGAGGCCGTGGGCAGTTTGTGGGCATAGCAGAGAGGGTGGCAGCTTGGACCACAGGGGTAGGGAAGAGGAGACCAGTGCTAGAGGACAGCCCAAGTTTGGATACTTAATCAGAAACCTCTGCGTCAGCACAGTTTACAGGGCTGATCTGTTCTCAAATACCTCTGCTTAGAAAGTGTAGAAACTTGAAGGGAAAAAAATCCAATGTAAAGAGTGAGGATTCCATTTCCCTCTCCCACATTCGGAAACTCTCAGAAATATTACCTTTATTTTGCTTTCCACTAACTCCATCCTAGAAATATTTCTCAAGCAGCTGAGCTGCTGATCCCTGAATTTTTCTCTTTTATCATTATTTTTTTCTATTTGTTAATTTGTGCTATCATTTCATTGGCTTAATTTTTGTATAAATATTATAAATGCTAAACTTGTGTAAATATTTGTGATACAAATATTATAATTTACCATGGTAAATGATTTCTAAGTCAAAGCTGATCTCAATCAAGTTTCTCACATTAGTGCTGGAGATAAATGAAAAAGAAGATGCTGTATAGAATCAGGTTTTGTTTTATACAACATACCATTTTTTCTGTTCTAGACCATCCAGGCTCGCCAAGAGTGACTTCAGCTGGAAAATATCCTGGTAGGGAGACGTACTTGTAACTTTAGATATCACGAAGCACAGGCCTGAAACTTCAAATTTCAGCACTCTGTCCATAACAGTAAGGGGCAAAAGAGCTCCACTTCAGCTGAAAGATAAACTTAAATAAAGCTAAGTAAAAATATTATTGCATAGTAGTCCAGCTAACAAGCAGTAACAGAGAAACCAATGAAGTGACATTAAAGCAAGCTTAACTCATTTACAAAATGTAAAAAGAACTCAAGATTGATGAGAGGGTCAAATAAATGTAACAAACATTCCATTTGGTGTAAGGTTTGCTTCTCTGGTTCTACATGCCTCAGGCATTGACTGGGTTTAACAAAAATACCCCAAGTAAGACTGGTTATCTGACAGCTTACTTTCAGAGAGTATAAGACCATGAAATCCTATGCAATGGCATAGATTTTCATTCCCGGTTTTTCACTTAAAGAACACAAAAATGACCAAAAAAAACCCCCAACCAATAAACATTTCAACTTCCAGATATGTCTGGATTTTCAGACCTTCAAGGCTTGGTTACTGCCAGCCTAAACCTCCAGATACCTTTGTTTCCAAATGTCCAAAAGACTGCAAAAGACTGAATCCACCTGCAGATCAGAGGAAGGAAGGGATTGACTTGTACACAGCAAGTAATGCTCATTGCTTACTACCACAGTACCTCGACACCTGAAGAGACATTAAAGCACCACTACATAAAACTACTAAGAGATGGTGTCATCATTCCTGGATCACACATTCTTTGTCATGCAGCTCTACCTCCCTAATGCAATTTCTCCATCTTAGCAAGTTTATCAAAGAGGGGAATCCTTTTGTTTAATTAAATCATGATGTTTTGAAGCTGAATTCCATGAGTTACCATGCAATTGGGCTTCCTAACACTGAATAAAAAAAAAATATTACCGCTTCGACAACAGAAGTCATAAGGCAAGATGCCCAGCTATACAATTTTTATTCAACTAATGGCTAAATGCTCTTATCCAAGAGCTCAGTGGCAATTAAGACTGATGTTCCCTATGCTAAATGCACTCCTGGAAACTCCCCTCTTGAATGACAATCAACTAATTTTTTTTTTTTTTCTTAAAATACACAGTGGTGGTTAGAACATGAGGTTTGGAAAATAGATCAGAAGTTATGACAATGAGTGAACATCACGATCAACTAGTCCAACAAATAAGCACATTTTTTTTTGTGGAGAAGGGCAGGAGCAGTGGAAAGAGCCTTTACATGACTGGAAGGACCACACAGCTGTGATGTATGAGACTACACCATGGCAGGCAATACTCAGAGGCAAGGGCACTTACATCATCTTATTCTTCATAGTGAATCCTCAGCTGGCAGATACGTGAGTTCCTGTCATTGTCGCCAAGACTGCTGACAGATTTACCATTGAGAAGTCATTGAGAAGACACAGGAACAAACCTGGCACTAGAAATCAGGTTTCTCCTCCCAAGCGAGTGCTTGCTGCTTTGTCGAGGGGAACCTTACCCTGCTTTTCCCCCTATTCAAGTAGTAACGTTCAGTGACAGCTGTTCACTTGAGCAAGTGTTGTCCTCAAACATCAGCCTCAACCTCCTGACTGCAGAGACATGTCAGTTTGAAAGTATCTGGCCAAGAAGAGACCAACCAATCAAACTCCTGAAGCAGTTTAGCAATGAAAAATTAAGCACTTGCTAGTGCAATTGCATTTGTACCACAGCCCATTTGCAACAAGAACATTACAAAAAACAGAAACATACAAATTTGGAATGAGATGTTTCCTGAAAAGAAGCACAGTCCAGGACAGACAAATGTTATATTCTGAGGAAGTAACATATCACAATATCAGAGAGAAAAAGTTTAAAAGCTGATGATTAAAGGGGGAAACAAAAATGGGTTTGGTAGACATGACAAAATTAATAACTGATATGAAATTAAATACATAAAATTACAAGGAATGTACAGCACCAGTGACTGTTCTACAGCAGCAATGGCAAGCAGACAGACCTCTGTTTACTTTTATCCATTTTTTCTTACAAGGCTCAAACAGGATTGAATACAAATAACTGTATTGCTTCCATTCCCCAAAGAGTATACCCTACCATCTCCTGGTAACAAAATGGGAACTACATTCTACTCCTGCTTTAGCGCTGGCTCCTAAACACACTCAAAAAAACAAAAATTTCTCCACTACTGTCAGCAGGCTTTGAAAACCTGCCAGTGGTCAATGCTGGCACATAATGATGGATACGGACTGTTAAGCATGATATTCATGTTTACCCTCTGTCTCCTCTCCTACTTCCTCACTGCTATGACAACATCTCACAGATAAACAACATACTGCAGTGCTGCTTGTGGGACATGTCACCTGCTCAGCCAGGTGTGTCACGGTTGAAGGCAAATAACTTTGCTTCATTAGGCAACTCCTCCCAGTGCAGAGGCCATGCTGCTCTGCTGCAACAGGGATGCCTTTTGCTAGCAAAGCCCCGTGAGAAGTCCTCTCTAGAATATGGCTGTACATTCCCTGCCCTCCTCTGCCATGTGATCTCCAACACCATTACTTGACCCTTGTCATCTTCAAGGTGTGCTCCTGCCCGATTGCCAGTGCCCAGGAAGGCCACTCATCCTACATGCCAAAATATGGATCTGAAGTAGAGATCATAGAAAACTCAGAGACATCTGCAAAAGGGAGACAGAACTAGCAGTGACCACAGGGCTCAGTCATTCTTCAGTACAAGAGGATGATGGTCATGATAATCATGTTCACAGCACTGTGATTTATTCCACCTTAGACACCTTCCCTGTTGCTAAAAAGGCTCTTAGGTTCCCTTGCCAACACTGGTGCTCAGAGGTGGAGTGGAAACAAGGAGGGCATAAGGGACACACCAGAGAAAAGCTGCTTTCTCGGCTGCCTAGAACATGAGTCTTGATGCTTCATTAACCCTTTGTATAACTCTCCTGCCAACTGAAATGCTGCTGGCAGTCCTTTGGCAGGTCACGCAATGGAAATTACATACCAGGCATGCACTGCTAGACAAGCAGTCACCAGAAACATATCACTGAGTGCTCTTACCACTCCATTCCTCCACCTCTCCAGCTGCATACTTGGAGGCAGTAATTTTCAATTATCTTCCCCTCCCAGAGCAGTATGAGATCAGTGTACAAAATGCAATCTCTTCACAAGAGATCGCTTATACAGGCATGTCTGCTTGGCTATGGGAAAGAAGACCTCTGTGCACAGCTTTGCCTATCTCCCACTAAGAGCCACATCTATGCCAGCTACAAATGAAGATGTTTTCCTGATTTGTTTAAGCCAATTTCAGTGTAACTGCTTGCAAAAGTGATGGTCACACCTTCCCATCACTTCTATCTTCATGTTCCCAGTCTCCTCCTCATTGCAATGCTAAAAATTGTGTGACTGTGTTATAAAGAAAATGACTTGCTGAAAATTCACCCAGCGGCAAAAATGGAGCAAAAGATTAGTTTTCAGCTGGGTCAGTTCTCTCATCCAACAACTTGCTATGCAGCTGTGTTTTTACTGGGCGCTGACACAGAGGAAGCAGAAAGAACACCAACTATCTTAAATCATGAAACTGCAACCTAACCAGACCTAATTTTAAAATACTGCAACCGTGGCTGAAAGTTCTATTGTAGGTGGGTCCCCAGGGCTCAGAGTATCAGCCCAGTTAAGGGAGTGGTGCTACACCATAACCTTCACCTGCAGGACGGCAGGGACAGTACAGCAGTCTGATGGGTGCAGTGCAAACAGGGCCCCCACATTCCCTTCAGAATTGTTAAGGGTGTCCATGTCACGTTGCATTAACAGTGCTGCACAAAGGAAGAGCATGAAAAGGAGTTATTGTTACCTGAAAGTCATCATACAACCCCCCCTCCAAAAACAGCAAGGTCAATGATCTGAGAGAAGCAAGGGAGTCAGACATTTTTGCAGATGTTTTGCTTTTGTGCAGCATTAATTACTCAGATACCATCATACTTTCATTTCGGGGAATGGTTGGCTCTGACATTTTTGCAACTTTGTGTTTTTATTATTTGTACATTCAGAAATGGTTTTCTGTGGGGTTCATCACTGCCTTATTAAATGCCTAATCCGGTAGGGCATGGCAGACACAATTATTAACATCAAAATTCTGGCATTAAATCTAGCCACACAATTCCGTCTGATGTTAAATTTTGCTTTTCTCTAATTTTGCCAACACTGAATGACATGACAACAGCAGTAAAACTACAAACATCCTAAAGCTAAGCACATATCAAAAGGTACAAAACCTACAACTAAAACGATTTGCAGAAGCACTCACTTAAGAGACATAGGTGTGCCTAGCCTTGTGTCAAAGACAAGGAGATGCTGCCTCCACATGAAGTCAAACGTGGTGTGTTTCTTTTCTCATCAGGAAGACTGCATCCCATGGGGGGGACACCATCCAGCACCTGGGGCTCCCCCCACCCTGCCCAGGGCCCAGCACCCCATGTCAGCCCCCCAGGGCCATCAACCCCTGCCCCAGCAGGGCCGGTCTCCAGCTCCACACAACCCTGCCCAGCCATGGGCCCTGCCAAGCCCAGCCCACACATGGGCCCGTGACCCATCCCCGTCCCCATCCCCAGGGAGATGCCCGGGGCTGGGGCTGCCCCGGTGCCCCCGGCTGCCCTGCGCCTGGCTGGGGGTGAGGACAGGCCCTGGCTGCCAGGTCCCGCCATCACCCACCATGGGACTTGCCATGGTCCCGGCCTGGGGCAGCCCCTGGCCCCCACAGGGCCCTGGCATTCAGAATTAAGAACTAGGGCAGGAGTACAAGCCTGCCAGCAGCAGGTCTGGTTTAAACCTGAGCGCTCGCTGCGATATGGCTGCTGGAGGTTCACAGGTGATGCCATTTGTGAACACAGATCTGCCCGGCAGCCTCTACAGCAAGAGGACACACAGGCAAGGGTGTGGGTTAAAAACCATTTGTTCCCCATCCCGGAAATGTCTTCCAGCAAGCCAGTTCGCACTTCTGAAGATCCTGTGGCAAAATGAAAACAGCACCAAGCACCAACACGGTGTAACACCGGGGTGCTGCCACACTAATCGCCTCCACCACTGGACCACTGAGTTAATGTCAGTTCTCCAGTTCCCTGAACACTAACGTGGGTGTGCAAAATGTGACCCCAATAATTAGGGTTACAACAGCTTAAGCTAGCAAGGACCCTGATGAGTTCAGACTTAGAAAATTAGACAGTAACAAAGACCTATTAAAAAGGTGTGAATGCAGCTCCTCGCCGATTTTAATTATAACAGTCCCCACAAATGTCTCCTTCCTGTTTTCCCCACTCTCCTTTTAATGCGCTGCAGGGACAAGGGTGACGTTAACCACGCTGGAAAGAGGATGGCTGACAGTAGCGTTATCTTTAGGCTGGCCTCTGGATAACCCCGTGAGCCAAAACTGGGAGGTCTGCCTGGGATTGGGAGCAATGTCTCTCCCTCCACCCTTATCAGACCATAAAATTGGGGCGTGCAGCTTCTTTGCCTTTCCTATTGTCTCGTACCTCTGCGCTGAACTGGAATGTCAAAAGCAAACAGCGTTACATTAGCAAGGGAAGGTTCATCAGGTGAGAGGTGTGCCACAGAAACCAAAGGGCCCCCCCGCGAGGGTCTGACTCCTTCCAGCCAGGGGATTTTGTCAGGAGCCGGACAGGAGCACTGAGCACACCCACAAGAGCCTCCCAGCCCCCTCCATGCACATCCTCCTGCATCCTCTGGGGTCCTACCTACCGAAATAGAGGCATTGCTCGCTGGTCTTGTAGATAACTAATACACTGCTCCCTAACCTACTCTAAACGAGAACATCCTTTCCTCTCTACTGACACTTTCTGTCACTTGGGTATTTTTAAGGCCAAAAAGGCTGTTGTTACTGCAACTGGCTATAACATTGATCATATTTTCCCCCCAGACACCATCATAGGTACCTTGCTTCTGTGCTCTCATCTGCTTTTATATGACCAGCATCCACCACTGGTCCACTGTCAACAACTTGCTAAGGGGCCACTGAGGCAAACTGAAGAGAGGGGCTTCTTCCTCCCTCCCCAGAAGCAGGTGGTGCTGTGCCTGCGCTCCTCTCCATTCTTCCTGCGTGCGCGCCAGAGCCCGTAGGGCTCTTCAGTGAGCTGTAATTCATTAGGACAGCAGAAAGCTATCCTGCTTTTTCGATGGATACATTGCATTTCTAAAATCGCAGGAAGAGGCTCATGATAAGTCACGTAGGGTTTTCTGCCCCCAGCCCTGATGCGGAGCTTGATTTCTGGTTGCACAGACCATGACAAGCCACCCCAGAGGGCAGGCCGGCTCCTTTCTGTATCCATGAGCTTATCGGAATCACTGTGCTGCCATACTGATGCCAGAGAAGCAGCAGGAACATTCTGCAGAGGGGAAAGCCTCATGAAAGACTTTCCTAGGCAGCCCCAGGTCAACTAGCGAAGCAGATCAATGCGGTGACCTAGCTTTAAAACATTAGCCTGGGTTTGTGCTGGCTCAGCTTTAACTGGGAAGCCAGCTCAGGGTGAGCCAGCTCATCATGTGGCCTCCTGACACAGCACAAGGGGGACGATCTGTGAACCTGCCAGCTGGGGAAAAGCAAAGACATCGAGTCAGAGCCACTGCAGTGTGCAATGGTCCCTCCTACATGGCAACATGTCCACCTGGATACTCGTCATAAAACTCTCATGGTTCATAAGCCTATGGTTAGCCAAATACAGTGGGTGCCTTTGCCACAAGGAGAAAAAGATGAGTAATCTGCAAATTCCACTGGGAAAGAGCCAGTTTAGCTCTTCGCCTTCCCCATGGCCTTAGCCTTGATGACTAATATGATAATCCCAGATTCTCAACAAAACAAAGCTTGTATGTGACTGGTGTATATCAGGGCCTCAAGGGCACATCAAGGCTGAACTTCCTACTTCTCTGTAGTAATTAGGTCTGGTTCCAGTAATTTAGATTCTTGAAGGGGTTCCATCTGTTATACTGAAACTGTTCAGCACTGAAAGTTAAGGCTCTGCAAGTGCAGCAAGAAGTCATGGTTTCTGAAACACCCAGAGGGTAGCTTGGTGCTTTCCAGACCATTCTGAGCAAAAAGTGACTTAAAGTGGTACCTCAGGGTTCAGTAGCAGTTAATAACCTGATACCCAAAGTAAGTCTTGTTTACTTTGGGTTAAATAGCCGTTTGTCCTAGCCTTGCAAAGCCTGCCTGAAATCAGTAATGTGCATTGGTTTTTTTTATTCTAATGAAGTATCAGTGGCACAGACCAGTCTATATGGGGCATTATTCTGGAATAATTATACATAAGCTAGCTCAAACACTCCTGCAGAAAACTATCCAGGGACAGTTACTTCTTAATTCATACCTCACTCTACCTTGTCTGCTAGAACAAACTCAAATGCTGCAATTTTGTGATGAGGCCCAAGAAAACTTAATTTCCTCACTGGCAAAATAAGGAGTTTCCAGTCAACTCTATTTCTGCCACCTTCTACTCTCTAAAAGGCTAGAAGAATAACCCGAGTTTAAAAAAAAAAAGTCTGCTTTTTTTTTTTTTTTTGGCTAGGTTTGAGAGCTGAACTGGTTCACCATAAAGAAATGCCAAGACTTGAGAGGAGGGGAAAGACAATGCAATTGGGCCACGGAAGGAAGATCAAGTGAGGAAAGACTGAGCCTGTCCCTTGTAACCAGTGGTGTCCCCCANGTAGGGCAACAAAGATGATTGGGGACTGGAGCATCTCCCTTATGAGGAAAGGCTCAGAGAGCTGGGACTCTTTAGCCTGGAGAAGAGAAGGCTGAGGGGAGACCTTATTCTTGCTTAGAAGTATCTAAAGGGTGGGTTGAAGGAGGATGGAGACAGACTCTTTTCAGTGGTTGCCAGTGACAGGATGAGGGGCAACGGGCACAAGTTGGAACACAGGAAGTTCCATTCAAACATAAGAAAAAACTTCTTTACAGTGAGGGTGACAGAGCACTGGAACAGGCTGCCCAGGGAGGTTGTGGAGTCCCCTTCTCTGGAGATTTTCAAGACCCGCCTGGATGCAGTCCTGAGTAATGTGCTCTAGGCATTCCTGCATCAGCAGGGGAGTTGGACTAGATGATCTCTAGAGCTCCCTTCCAACTCTGAAAACTCCATGATTCCGGCACAGGTGAGCTCTCAGTTTGACCCACTCATAAGGTGACTTAAGAACACTGTGAGCCAAGATCGGTCTTCAGTTAAGGATTTTTGTAGTCCCACGCATGCTCACATTTAGGATTCTGCTTTCCCTGAGCCTTAGTTTTATTCACTTGTGCCAAGCTTAAGAGGTGATTCACTGTTGCATCATGGCAAGTGCATTTCTGTGCGAATTTGACAAGCAGAGTAATAACTCTCCTTTCCTCATACAATTCTAATCTCTGGCAAGAAACTGGAAAAAACTATTTCCAGAAAATTACTATGATAAGTGCAAACAATTCAGTGCCATTTTCATAGCAATGTGCTTTCAGCTATCATTAAGCCTGTATGAGAAAAACAAGCACAGAACTGCTGGAGCACACTGAATGCCAATTGCAGGTTTTACTTTATCTGTCATTTTCCATTGTATATTTAAAAAAAACCACACAAACCTTTTTGGCATGCAGAACTGTTGTATTCAGAAAAGTTAGCCAACATAATTCTTCGAGAAATGTAAATGTACATATGCTGATTTCTACACATTGAACTAGTTTAATTGATCTCGCTGTAATTACCCATATGCATTAAATTTAGCGGTACATAAATGTTTGAAAGACTGGGACCTAAACTACCACATTGCAACTTCTTCAGAAGTACTTGGGACTAAGGAGAAAGAGGAGGAACAAGTGGATAAAGAAATTATTGCAAGCTCCTAATTTCCACACAAACCCTTAAGAAGAAATAGAGCAGTGAAAACAGACAACTATGTTATATAGCCTTCGGACAGTGATGTGCGTTTGCTCTAAAATGGAAGAGACCATCAGTTTTAAAGGCCTCCTTCCAGTAATATAGATGTTCGTCTTTGTATGTAACAGAAATCAGTCTAGGCTTTCTAGTCCAGCAGAGAAGACTGCTATTCTGAACAGCGTGCCCTTCACAGCTTGCTACTGGACTTACTCCCTTAGGAAAGATCACATTGGTGCCAGTATCTTCAGTTCCACGCTTTTTTTTTATTGAATTCCACTAGGAACCTTTTAACGCTACTCTTCCACACAAGAAGGTTATGGAACAATGAAACATGGAAGAACATCCAGTGCTTAGGCAGTGAGAGATAATGACTTCAGGGGGGCCTGCCGCCTAGTAAGAAATTAGTTTCTTTCCAAAAGGATAGGACTGCCCACGTTAACTCACAATTCCCCCTCTCTCATACTTCTTACTGTTTAAGAAGATATAACTATGACCTCAGAAGATGGTTCTCCTTGCCCCAAAAAGTACCTATGATACAAGGTACTGATAATAGAAGATGCAAAATAAGTATGGGACTACCAGTGATTTGGATGCTTCCTGAGTGAATTAAAAATCAGATTGCCATACACTTTTACTTTTCCCATTCAAATTTTTTTCTACCAGTACTTAAAAGCTTTACTGGAATGCAAAGAATATTATAATTTATTCAGCATCCTGGTATTTATCAGCCACTGCTATTTCGCTCTTATGGTAGTCTCAAAAGATGTATTATTCACTGTATTTATAAGGCCTATTATTTTATGCATGCCTGTAAACCTCATGAGAAAGTTGTGACTATGCACGATTTCAGCTTAGTCAGAATTCCCTCTGGTAATCTACTGGGAATCAGTGCAGCTGCAGCTGGACTGATTTCTACCTGTACCTTATTTTCTGTGAGGTCTCTGCTTCCCCAGCTGAAGGAAGCAAAATACATCATGCTTCTCATCCTAAACCTGGAGGAGATGATGAGCAATATGTTGTGAATTAAGCTGGAGAGAGCTCTCAGAAGGAAGACTTACCTATATCTCTGATATATCTGATACTGGAACTGTATGTCACAGTTCCACTGGATGGGGAGCGCTGCAGAGGCATCAACAGCTGGGCAATGTGAGGCAGGAGAGAAAGGTCTCAGGGACAGGAACTCAAAGACTACATGCTACGGTGGGAAGACAGTAAAAGGAGGTGAAAAAGAAGCTATGTGAGGAAAGAGATGCAGTGGGTAAGGAACTTAGGCTGAGGACTGGTAGACAGCCATTTTGAGACAGTTTGTCAAGTGTATCCAATGGATTTCAAGATGCATTTCTGTAAGTGTATGAGCAGACAAGTGAAATACTCTTCTTCCAGGAGGAATTATAAAACAAGTAGGACCAAAATACAGTTGAAATTAGAAAAAATACACTAGTTATGTAAAGCTAGTATTTTAGTCATTATTTTATACCAACACATTTATATTTTGGTTTGTCTCATACCTTTTAAATTCACAGGCAAAATATTTATTTTTCAGTACATGATTAATATGTGGTATTTCTCTGCCATGTGTTTGACTTTAGTACTATGAATAATTTCTGGATTCAAAATTTGTTTTCCAAAGTTCCTTTGGTTTTGAACTTGCAATGGCCTCTGCCATCATCCTTTACCTCACAAAAGTACTTGGAAGATGTGTTCCCCAAACACTAAACCTACAGCACTTTAGCCAATATTCAGCAAGAAACTATCCTGCGGCTTAAGTTTGCAAGCCAATTCTCTTTCAAACAGTGTGAAAAAGCATTCATGGCATTTTTAGTATTCCCTGCCCTCACAACCCACACTTTACAATATTTTTGTTGGAGGCAAGAAGAAGGAAACATACAGAATAACCACACTGAAAAGAGCCACGGTTTAACACTATAAAATGCTAATTCTGCTTCATCTGCCGCAGTATATAAACCCTACTGTATCCAGTTCAGTGGCAGACAACATTAAAAGTGTTGGTGTTTTTATGGTGCTTTCTATCTTAAGATTGCTTGCCTAAATTAGACATCAAAAATTGCTAGTCCCTTTAGGAAAAACTGGAAGGATTTTAAACAAGGTGATTTGTTGCATACCACCTTTTCTGGAAAGCAAGTAGTAATCCATGCCTTTTTAAAGGTGCTTCAAGCTGGGCAAACAAAATCACCTATGACTATTCTTTAGTGCCTCCAGATGCTTGAAAACAAATGCAATTTTTCATTGACAAATTGAGTTTTTGAGTGCTGCAGCCCTATCATGCAGCAGTGGAGTATCAAGGGGACAGGGGTATAAGAGCAAGCTGATGGAAAAGCTATTACATACCCCCAGGTGCCCTGTTACAACTTACTCGTGAATATACAGGGAATCTGCCAAGTCAGATTTCTAGATTTCCCTACCCCGAGGCTCCCAAGCGTTTTACTCACACGGGAAGGCTGATCTGTTAAACCTGCCTCTGGCTGGGACACCCTTGTTCCAGCAGCACCGTGTTTTGCTGCGTAGGAAACCTCCAGCTCACAAGAGAAACAACCATCAGGTTGCGTGCAGCTTTGCCAGACGAACTACCTGCACACGAGCTGTTCCTGCCAGGAAAAGCCACAGGTATCGAGGCTCGCACAGCTTCACACCCCAGCTGTGACCCAGCTGCCTTGGCAGAGGTCTGGAGCACCGAGCTGGCCCCAGCCTTGGTTCGTAACCACAGAGCCAGCCTCTCCCTCAACAGGATGAGTCAACTCATTTAATTCCTCTTGATAGACGGACTTTCATGCAATTTCACCTGGTTTTCTTTCACCCAGAAAAAACCCCTCTAAATATTTAGGCTTTTAAAAAAATAAAGGAGGCCAACTTCCTGAATGTGATCCACGTGCAGCTCTTTTACTGGTACAAGGAAACGGAGAGCAAAGCTATTTGAGTGCCATCTGGACAAACAACTTCTATCTACATAAACATGTCTCAGCGAGTGCAAGTCCCATGGGCAGGATATTTGCCACCAACTTTCAGATTCACATGACCCTTCTCACAAACACTTCAAGGCCTTTAGATTAGGTGTCTCTGTTCCTGGCACAGCCTTTTGGTGCCTATTCCCTCATGGGCGTGGAAGAAGGGGCTTATCTACACATCTGACTTTGGTCCTACCAGCTCCATGACACCCCAGTTACAGAACTGCTGCCGAGTCTATGTAACACACTGTTGATTTGTACTTTTGACAGCCCTTTAACCGCCCCCCACTCCCCCCTTTTCCCCAAACAGTAATGTATTTTAAAAGCAGTATTCAAGTTTGGTTTAAACTAGTACATGCTGCTTCTTGCTGGGTCAGGACACGACAGTGCATGAAGGAACGGGGCATCCCAGACCTGCTGGAAAGACCTGGCACATGATCAGGCTGACCTGTAGCTCCAGGTGGTGAAACACAACATGCCAGTCACTGCTCTGCTCTGTCACAGCTGTTCCCCTAAAACAGGCAGTAATACCATGAGGCTGGGCAGAAGGGGGATGGCTAAGTCCAGTTACATCACTTGCCTCCTCTGTCTATCCTGGCATCACTGATGTCCATACTGGAAAGCATGACCAAGAGGAGTCAGTGGGAGTGAGGCTGAGGATGCCTTTCTGTTCCCATTGCTCCCCTGTAATCACCTTCCTGTCTTCGAATCCGTCTCCCACGGTCTCTTCTGCAAGATCGTACCTATCCTGCAAACAGTTTTGTCACTCCCTGACTCCCCTTCCTGCCCTTCCAGCAGCTCCTCTCCCTCAAAATGGAGTCAGGCTTACTCTTGCTGTGAGAAGCAGGAAAGAGGAGAAATCTCTGAACAGCGGTCCCTCTCCTTCTCCAGCATCACTCTGCTGTACGCCTCCTGTGTTAGGGAAGAGGTGGGGGAATGCAAGGTAACCTGTAGGTGTGCTAAACAGCTACAACGGTAATTGCATTATTAAAATCCTCTAATGTAAGACTGCCTAGAGAGAGGAAGGAGAACAGCTAAGCTGCCTACTCAATACTTCTTTGTATAAACAAGGCCATGGAAATGTACGCAGTGTACCATGGAGACCGGCTTATGAGAGCCTCCTTACAACCTTTGACGCTCTCTAGGGCTACATTTGCTCTGTTGTTCACTTACCTCTTTTGTTTCTTTGTTCAGTGTTAGCTAATCATCCAAAACCAGTAGTTCACACTCAGTCACAATAATGCCCTACCTTTCTACAAAAAAACCCATTAATTTCCTACATTAGTATTTTTCAAGTATCAAAGTCAAAAATCAAGAAGAGGACACTGTAAGAAAAAAACCTTTGAGCATAACTAAAGGATCATTTTATTGGTGCTTAAATGAAAAAGAAAAAAAATGGAAGAGAAAACCCAACAGAGCTATGAGGTGTTGATTTTGTACCCTTTTTACCAGTGCCAGCTAGCCATACACACCTTTTTTCTCCTAACTGATGGCAGCCAGACTCAACACCTTCCTTAGTTAAGCCCTTCCTTCTGCAGGCCTCTCAAAGCATGCTGACCACACGGTCATTTTGAAAGAACACTATTTGAAAATAGAGTTCAGAGCTTCAGTAACCACCTACCTGGGCGCTCCCAAGCTCTGTCCCTAATTCCACCACACACTCAACTGCCCTTGCTCCCTGTACAGTTGCCATTCATGGTCAAGACAGTCAGTAGCAGGGTCTTGCACCTGGAGGTGCATCCCATGATGATGCTTCAGCCTTTGAAGTCAAAGCAACAAATCCTGAAATCCTTTCAGCCTGCTTAAAGCATGTATCAGGGGTGCATGCTGTTTGTGGCCGGTAGCTTTTCTGGATATCCATTCATGACGTTGTGTGGAAATGTAAAAGAAAAGGTATGCCTGGAAGTAAAACAGGCTTGATCTAAAGCTACAAAATCTGTGGTACAGGGACTGGAAGATACCTCTGAGCCAAGAGTCCTGGGCACTGCCAGCTATTGCAGTAACTGCTCAGGCCACAGTCACAATCTTTCTGAGCATACAAGTCTTTTCGTAAACCTGTTGCCTTTACTCCCATTACTTTCATTCTGAAGAGTTTCAGAGCCTCACTGTTTCAATGGCTGGAAATCATCTTCTTATTTCTGTCCTAAGGTTATTCAGAGCCACATTATAGACCTTTAAATCTTCAGCTTAAATAGCTGTGCTTTCCCATTTCATCCCTTGTATTTGGTCCCTACTAAGAAAGGATAATCCTACCGCCTTCTCAATGTCCTTCTTTTGTGAGGCTAAGCAATCTAAAATCTTTTGATCTTCCTCCTCCCTGATTTTAGCAGTACTTACTTGGAGCTGCTCCAGACCTAGGTCATTGTACTTGAATATGGATGACCAAAATTGTACATAAAGTCTTAGTCATGCTTTGTACAATGGAGTAACTCTTTTTCAAATAAAACTATATATACACATGCAAATTAATAGTCTTCAAAGATCATAAGGTATTTCCAAAATTATGTCTCATCATAATGCTACAACATAGATGTTAGTTATGAGTGAGGGCATACTAGGGCTTCTGTTGCAAGTCACTGACAGAACTGGATCTTATTCTTTCATTTATTGAAGTCCCTTCTTTTCTTTAACCCAATGCTGAGGTAAAAAATTCCATTAATCAAACTCAGGTATTGCTGTGAGTGCATCTGATGCTGCAGTATACAAGTACCGGATTTCTAGGTGAAGACCCTCTCAGTAAATCAAATTCAAACTACAGATGTTACTGACCATTAGTGTTTGAGAATCAATTTTTTGGTCAACTTTTTTCTCCGAAAATTTCACAGTTATTGTTAAGTCCATAAACAAGAAATCATCTTCTCTGTGCCATTCTGTTATGCTACTGTTCCATCATTTTAAGTTTTCCTCTGAGAAGCCGTAACAATTCCATCAGAAAAACAAAGGTCACAATTACCTACATAAACAATTATTTCCCATTCTTTGTTCACTTTCCTGAAAAGGAAAAAGTTGCTTGCATAATAACCTATGCTCAACTGTCTAGAAGAAAGTATGACCAGGTAAATTATACCTCATTAAAAGAAACAGCTTAATGACATTTGGATGGGTCTTAGTTCACATTCCCTAAAATCCAAACAGTAAAGATGATTGTGATAATGCTTATTTGTGGAATAGTTTTCCTTTTGCTTCTAATGCATGAGACCAACATACATATCTCCAGGTGTTTCCAAGATAATGATGTCATATTGATGCCTAACCTGCTTGTAAGAGTGGAGCTATGGAACAGCAGTACTGATAAGACTCAAATACGCTGAGAAGGTAAATACTATGGACAAGTATTCATGCACCTACTGTGAAATTTAAAAGTAGTTTACATTTTTAACCCATTTTCCAGTTTTACAAATTCCCCTACAGTAAAGCAACTCATCTTCCAATGTGTCCCTCAGAAATCTTTAAAATTCTTTCTGTGCTAAAACTGTTCTGGAGCAACTGTGGCATTGAGGCTACACAAACGCACCCGTAACTGAAAGTCTGAAGATAACTTAGCAGGACCACAGAATCAAAAAAGCCAAACAACTTTGTTATCCTACGAATAGGCCTCTCTGAGGCCTGGTCTGTCAGAACAAAGGTTGGCTTGACCTCAGCCAGTTCCCCTCTCAGAGTACCAGATGTTTAACAAGACTATATAAGCAGTGGGCAAGTATGAAGTTATCCTTATACTGGCTTTCCCCCTTGGTTCCAGCAATGCAACATTTAAGGACTGCCACAAGCTCTCACAGAATCACAGGGGTTGGAAGGGACCTCTGGAGATCAGCTAGTCCAACCCCTCCTGCCAGTGCAGGTTCACCTAGAGCAGGTTGCACAGAATGGTGTCCAGGTGGGTTCTGAATGTCTCCAGAGTTGGAGACTCCACCAGCTCTCTAGGCAGCCTGTTCTAGTGCTCTGCCACCCTCAAAGTAAAGAGGTTCCTCCTCATGTTTAGATGGAACTTGCTATGTTCAAGTTTCTGCCCATTACCTCTTGTCCTATCACTGGGCACAAAGTGATAGGACAACCATCCAAAGCATTTTGGTTTTTATCTAATCCATTTTTTAACTCATTTATACTCTTGCCCCTCCTAATAGCCTAAAGGAACATACTCTTAACAAAACCTCTTTCTTTCATTCATGATAAAATCTGCTGCCCAATATTCCACACATTCTACCCAGCATCACAACAGTAACTTTTACCCAACATCTACAATATAAGAAAAAGACATTCTCCCAGAAATGGCAGGAACACACAGAAATTACTGTGAACCAACAGATGTCATTACCAGCTTCACTCAGAAATTTCCACAAATACATACGTGTACATACAGCATTGCTTGGGGATGTTGCTATTGCTGTGATGCAGGTTGCGACAACAGAATGGAGGTACCAAGCCAGGACTGCAGCAGAACATATCCCATGTGGCCTTTAACTCAGCAGAGTGACCAGCAGGACTGCACAGTGATAAAGAACCGTAAAGACCAGCAGCAACAGCAGCACTGGAGGATGACAAAGACAATAGTCCTACAAGTCACTGTGGGGTTCACACCAATGCTCTGTGGCAGAAATCTAACCTGGGAGCACCCCTCAGCAGAAGAAATACATTGTGAGGCCCAGCTGGAAGGGATATATCCCTGCAGCCAGCAGCTATCCAGGTGTTCTTGATAAACTCATTATCACCACTGTTGTCTGGTACATTTGACTGGCTGCAAGGCAGTAACTGCTGTATCTTGCTAAGAAGCTGGGCAGAAGGTTAAAATCCTTCTCATAACCAGAGACCTAACTTACCTTCTGCTTTCCTGGTTTAGGGAGCCTCCTGCTGAAAGCTTGGCCAACAGAAAGGAGACATGCGACTGAACACAGAAAAGTTGTACAACTGTTAGATCATCAGTTAGATGGCATGGCCATGCTTCCCAACTTTTCTGTTTCTCAGAGGGGAACTGTCTGCAGCAGTTTGCCCAACATCTAATAAACAAAATTCTGGATAATATGCAAGAGCAGGAACTGAAGCAATTTGGAAATTTTGGGCAGTTGTAGAGGCCAGCTCTGAGAGGAAAAAGTGCAATTTGTCAAGGAAATAGGTCATAGATACATTAGTTTTGCCACTTCAATGGCAAGGGCAGTTGTGGCTAGGAAACACTTTGCAAGACAGGAAATATCCTTTTGCATGGGAAAATAAAGGAGAAAAAGAGAAGTTAGGTATAAATAACAGAGAAAGCTGGCATATTGTCATTTGCAGATTGACAAAGCTACATAAAGTTTTTTGGACATACAGTTAAAAATGCACTTGGTTTCAGGAAACAAGCATTTGTTCCACAAAAAATGGAAATTTTTAAACTTAGGAAAAAGAGAAGCAAGTCATGGCAAGGAAGACTTAATCTCCTGTGGGACTGAGTATGGTGGAAACAATCTGCAAGTTGGTTGGCTGAAATGGATATTCCAGTGTGGAGTGTTTGCTCAGTTTTGCAGGGCACTGGAGCATAGTGTTTGATCTTATAATAAGAGGTGCAACCCAGCAGCTGTGTTCCTCTGTAGGGTTTAATCCTATCACTATACAAAGCCACGTGTTACCATTTGCTCCACTGAGACTGCTCCAAGAAGCTAATTCTCTACAAGTCTGATTTCCCATCTCTTGGTTGGGATAGACCAAATGTTTCCTGGAATTATTTGGAGCTATAGGCAGTGCTGAGGGATTTACTTGATCATTTACTACTCTTGTCAATCAGAATGCTTTCTTTGCCTTAACTCCCAGAGACCAAACTGAAGTGCATTGCCAAACTGACAGATTTCTGTATGATCACCACACGTGACAGTGCCTTAAGTACATAAGGATTTTGAGCTCCTTGCAGCCTTCCTCAAAGCCTTTGAATCATGACCTCTGAAGTTTCATGAAAGAGGAATGCATGGACAAGATACTGTACGAAATAGAAGATAAAATACTTCCATCTCTGGCATAGAGGCCACTTGGGAAAAGCTGGCAGTAGGGGGCTAAAAGCCACGCATGACTACAGACGTACTTTCCTCTACACAACAAAGTGCTAGGCCATCTGTAGCTAGGAAAAGTAGCTGAAATATACCTGCTGAATTACACTGCAGGGAAAGATCACACTACTGGGAAGACTCACAAAATAGTGCTTTCAAAAGGACTGTCCACTCAGGGGTCTCCTGTAGCATCACTCATGGCTAATGTTCCTCTCCAGATTGACTGGCAAGTGACTGCCATGCTCTCTGCAGGGCTCTTCACATTTCTCTTTCAATGCGTGGTAGCATTTCCTCCAAGAAACAGGTTCCAGTTCCTCGAGGGAAAAGTAGATATTGGATGAATTGCCCAAAGTCTTGCTATGAGTGCATCTACCCCAGAGACTTCATGGCAGTGTCCAGCAGCCACCTGTCCTATGGGACACACAAACAGGGCCATCAGCTCCAGTCCTGACTTCATGTCACAGGGCTCGAGATTGCACTGTTTGCTACTGCAAGGGGAAGGGCCATCCTGGCTGCCTCAAGCACTAGAAAAGAGTCAAGCAGCTCATGGGCATGCAGCTACCAAGCACCTAGATTGAGTTCATGTAGGATGCCAGTTTGAGGGCTGCCAACAAAGCAGCTATAAAGAATTTGTCTATGCAAGCCTCAAAGCAAACCACCCCTCCATAAAGCAGAAAGGGTGATGCTCTGAGAAGTTTACTTACTGAAATCTGAAGTGCAAAATAAATGGGGTTTGACAAACACTTCCAACATAGAAGACGCTGTAATGTAAATCAGAGGTAGTGAGATAGAAGGACCCTTTGCAGGTAAGATCCAACTGAACTTGTGTTTCTACAGGCAGGAAAAGAGGGAAGCAGGAAGTACATAAACCTGCCTGCTTTCCCCCAGCGCCCTCCCACAAAGCACATACTCGGAGCATGGCTGGTGCACAGGGTGGAAAGCCGGTGTGTCAGCTGCAGAGCCAGCACTCAGGATCTGCTATTATTAAGCAATAAATTCCAAATACTATCCACTGAAAAAAAAAAAAAAGTTTTGGGTTGTTGAGAAACTACTTCAGCCTGGAAAAAGCTGAGAACTGCTGAAGAAAATGTTTTTCTTTAACAGGGTAAAACCAAGAAGCTGAAGTGCCCCATGCTAGCCAGAGAGCTGCTTGCAGCCAGATGCACAGAACAACACTCCCTCATGTGGTCTGTGAAATACACTTCTTCCTTCCCGAAAAGCTGAATTGGGATCGCCATCAAATAGCAAAGCTAAGCAAAAATAAATTATTTTTAGCCAAGTGGATACATCAAACAAGGGGCATGGGAAAATAGTAACAGGCAAATCTAAACCCTTGTAGAGGGACTAGCCTATCAAAAATGGTTACTGAAACAGAAACCATTAACCTGCACAGCATATGCCCAGCTTTCTCCTCTCCAGAGGTGGCTTCCAGTATTTTTTACTTTTTTCTTGCAAAAGAATTTTTTAATTTATTTTGAATGTAATGGGAAAACTGTGAGGGGATCAAATAGAAATGTCTGTTTATATCTGTAAATGGGAGAAGAAAAATTACAGTTTGGAAGAGAACAACTTTCTTCATATTCATTTTATCTTTTTCATTCCCAAAAACTAGCAAGCTTTGTTGTAGTGGGATATCAGAAATTGGCATTGCTGCAAGCTTAATCTCTGTAGCAATCCTCAAGTGTTTTCTCTAGTTCATTTTTCTTTCTCTAAGGAAATAAGGGAATCTTATTTCCCTTAAGGGAATCTTAAGGGAAACTTAATTTACAATCAAAGACATCCCACTCTCAAATTATTAGAGACTGTATGTATCTTTCCTTAAATTCTGGTAAAAGTTGTTAAGCTTTTCTTCAGATGAATGGGAAAAGAAAGCAGGAGGGAAAAAGTGAGTCATCACACGCGTCCTCATCTTCTGTATCAGTGAATCACTAAACACTCATTGCATCACAGATGTCCCGTGCAGCACCCAGAGTAAATACTATAGTTAAAGACGCATAAACTTGTCTACACTTGTACATAAACAAACAAGAATGACGCTTCCTTTTATTTTACATAGCTGCATACACACATTCCTCTAATCTGGGTCCAGGAAGGTTAATATCTGTGTCATCGGCCTTCTTGAAAACTCCAGCTTCAATACTGATGAAACAAAACATTTTCAAACTGACGATCCCTACGTTAGCAGCAAACATGGTGTAAAAGACACACTTCTTGACGCACAGACCTCGGCTTTTTGGTCAGTTGACATTAATGCCACTCTATCAGTACATGCTCTAATCATGTCTCGCTGTTCCATTCAGAGTCACAACAAAATGTAATGTACAAGCCTGCAGGAAATAAGCAAAATCACCCAGCAGAGTTCTTCTTAATGAATCATTTTTGAAAAATTAGTCATTATTCTACCACAAAGAACAGTCAGTGACAACCTTCAGAGGAAAGCAGTGTTTTTCTAACTCCCAATCATCACATCTCTCCATATTCCAAAGGGATAAATTGTCCAAGCAGCCAGGGATCAGATTAGGAAAGCTGAAGCCCTGAAGGAATTAAATCTAGCCAGGGACGTGAAGGGCAACAAGAAAAGGTTCTACAGGTATGTCAGTGATAAAAGGAAGACTAGGGAAAATGCAGACCCTCTCCGGAAGGAAACAGATCTAGTTACCTGGGATATGGAGAAGGCTGAGGTACTCAATGACTTTTTTTGCCTCACTCTTCACCAGCAAGTGCTCTAGCCACACCACCCAAGTCACAGAAGGCAAAGGCAGGGACTGGGAGAATGAAGAACCGCCCACTGTAGGAGAAGATTGGGTTCAAGACCATCTAAGGAACTTGAACATGCACAAGTCCATGGAACTTGATGAGATGCATCTGTGGGTCCTGAGGGAACTGGCGGATGAAGTTGCCAAGCCACTGTCCATCATATTTGAGAAGTTGTGGCAGTCCAGTGAAGTTCTCACTGACTGGAAAAGGGGAAACATAACCCTCATTTTTAAAAAGTGAAAAAAGGAAGACCCACAGAACTACAGGCTGGTCAGTTTCACTCCTGTGCCTGGCCAGAACATGGAGCAGATCCTCCTGGAAACTATGTTAAGGCATGTGGAAAATAAGGACGTGATTGGTGACAGCCAATATGGCTTCACTAAGGGCAAATTGTGCCTGACAAATTATTTTGTGGCANCAATGTGTGCTTGCAGCCCAGAAGGCCAACCGTATTGTGGACTGTAACAAAAGAAGCATGACCAGCAAGTCAAGGGTGGTGATTCTTCTCCTCTACTCTGCTCTCATGAGACCCTACCTGGAGTACTGCGTCCAGCTCTAGGGTCCTCAGAACAGGGAAGACATGGATCTGTTGGAGTGGGTCCAGAGGCAGGCCACAAAAATGATCAAAGGGATAGAACACCTCTCCTGTGAAGATAGTCTGAGAGAGTTGGGTTTGTTCAGAAGAAGGCTCCAGGGAGACCTTATAGCAGCCTTCCAATACCTAAAGGGGGCCTACAAGAAAGCTGGAGAGGGACTTTTTACAAAGGCATGTAGTGATAGGACGAGGGGTAATGGCTTTAAACTGAAAGAGAGTAGATTTAGATTAGATATCAGGGAGAAATTCTTTACTGTGAGGGTGGTGAGGCACTGGCACAGGTTGCCCAGAGAAGTTGTGGATGCCCTGTCCCTGAAAGTGTTCAAGGCCAGGTTGGATGGGGCTTTGAGCAACATGGTGTAGTGGAAGGTGTCCCTGCCCATGGCAGGGGGGTTGGAACTAGATGATCTTTAAGGTCCCTTCCAACTCTAACCATTCTGTGATTCTATGATTCCCATAGGTAAAAGAAAAAAAAATCATATCGCAAATTGTAGCTTTTTTGTTTAAAAAACCCTTATGTACACCTGCTAACTTTAGGGAAGCAGATTTAAAAGCAAAGTGGTGGCTATAGCATGACTTTGAGGCCACAGGCGATATGAAAAAATAAGCAACGGAACCAAAGGAGCTCAAAAAAAAGCTGAAAAACTTTTTGAGTAGAGGATCCCAAACAAATCATCAGGCCTAGGGTTTGGCCAAGAACTGGTTTGCTAGCTGAAACAGGAGCTACAAGGCGAGAGATTTCCCACCGAAGTCCATGCCTGCTTTCTTCTGGCCATGCCCATGCCTGGGTCCTGGCAGCAGGGCAGCCTCCTACTATCCCAGCCCTGAGCTTCCCCATCACCCACGCCAGGAAGAACACAGACTTGCACTGGGGCTCAAGACATCAAAACCGGGATATGGGAAAACAGTGATGGAAAAATCCAAACTCTTGCAGAGGGACCAGCGAACAGCTCATGCACTGTGGGGTGATATTTCATGTGCCTGCAACTACAGCTCCAAACACTCCAAATATACACAGTCATTGAGTTGAGCTGGCCCCTCAGCATCAGTTGGCTGGGCGGGTGAAGGCTGCAGTTTCCCTGGGAGGATTCCATTTTCCAAAATCTGGGCAGCGTTGATCCAGGCCAGCATATGACTAACAGAGAGGCTGTGAGCCATGATGGATGCTGTCTCCCTCGCAACACAACAGAAACAGTAAGATTGCCAAGAAACATTAAGTGAAAGTAATTTAATCTCTTTTCACCTGCCAAGCAATCAATTACTTGAAAAATTAACTTGTTTTGTGGCAGCTCATGAGCAGATCTGAACAAACTCTCACCACGATACCACACAGTGGACACAGGCAGCACTTTGGGACTGCACAATAACAATGGGACAATGACAGTGGGACGATAACGATGTCAGGCTGGGCTGCTCTATTTGGGTTCAACCAGGGCTCACAGATGGAGCGACTTCAGTAGCAAACCAGACAGGCACCATTAAACTGAAATCCCGCCCTTTCAGATGAAGGCAACAGTGAAGGATGAACCAAAGTTATTGATCCTAACTGCTGCCTTCAACCCACCTGTGGTCCTTCTCTGGTGCCTTCGCTGCGTTCAGCAACCAGCGTGTAGCAACCCCCCTGCCACCGCAGGAGCTTCAGCAGCCTCTGTAATACCAATTAACACCAAATACTGCGTGGTAACAGTTAGTGAGCTGGCAGGCAACATGCAGAGTGCTTTACACCCCTGTGAGCTGCAACTTGCCAAACTTCTTCCTTTGCGAATGTTGTTAACTCCAGCCTTCCTGAGAATTTCAGGATTGACAGCATATTATATGACTACACCTAAAGAAACATATCTGACTGCAAGTTCCTACTTATATTCTATCAGTTATTTTAGGACAAATTCAATCCTGATAAGATCTCAAGATCTCAAAACCCAGTATTTATGAATCACAAGGAAAAAAATTCTCACGTATTTTTCTAGTTTTCCACCAGAAAACATTTTCTTGAGTTTTATGTAGGAACTGATGAACTGAGCTTTTTATCCTGGGGAAAAAAAATTATTAATAGAAAAATTGAATCAAAACTTTTCAACATGCTTCATTTTCTGTTTTGTATATAAGAAATTATGAAGTATATAAAAAAACATTTCCACATAAGACAAAACATTTTGATTGATCTTAATATTTTTTCAATAATTTTCTTTATAAAAGATGGAAATATCTTGATTTTTATTCTAATTCATAATATGAACTCTATTTTCAGCACAATTTTTGTGTCATTTTAAACTACAGATATTAGTTTAATAAGAAGAAAACAAAATGACTAGCAAAAAAAAAATTAAAATTTCAGGTATCTTTGTGAAAATTTAGAAATAAGAAAATAGAAAGACAATTACTGAATATAAAAAAGGGACAAAAATCTTAATTTCTTCTCAAGATTAGTGTTTTTACATTTTTACTAGCAAGAAATTGCTTTTTTTTGGGTCTCTGTCAGAAGCTGACCATATTCCTCTTCTCCACTGGGTGGCATTACGACCTAGAGATGTAGTTGTTACAATGAAGTAAATGTCTCACATACTTTATTGATCTGAATCTATAGAATTAAATCAGTTTCATGAGACAGCCATCTAAGCTAGTCTGCTGATGTGCAAAACTGCCGCTTCTTAGCCAGATAATAGTCTTGTCTGAGAGTTTCAGAATGAAGATTGCTGTAAAATAATTGGATCTTTCAGCTTAATTTAATTCATACTATCGGGTTTGGCAATGTTGAATGACATATATCTCTCTGCAAATAAGAAATTCAGAGGAAAGGATTAATATAGTAAAAAAACATGGTCACTATCTGTGAAACAGAAAGAAATACAGAATAAAATCAGATATAAAATAACTCACAGCTTCAAAGAGCATTTGAGCTTGGCCTGGTTTGAGATCTGAAGGGGAGAGGGGTAAAATAGAACATTTGTCATTCGTTTTTAGTGGCCACTCCAGCCCAAACCATGACAGAGCTCTAGCAAAAATCAGGGTGTTCAAGCACCTAAGAAGTCCCAATGAAATGAGGCACATGCTTACTATCTCAATGAAGCGTGCTGGAGGTGTCGGGAGAAAAGCAAGAGAGTGGATGTTATGCTGTCTGCTGAATGTGAACAAGATACCTGGGCTCTGCAAAGTATCCCATAAATCCCACCACTAAATTGCCCCTTCTTTCCCATTCATGTACCATGACCATACTGCCTGTTTCCTTCCAGTAAAACCAAAGCGCAAGGAGTGAGGAAAGAAGCTACAAACCCAAGTTACATCTCAATTGGCAGGAAGGCTGTAAGCACTGCGCACACACGGATGCTGGGCTGGGAAATACTTTGGGTCACGGTTTAGACAGCAACTCAGCACTACGAGGAAATACATGAGGAACAGGAATGACTCTCAACAATCTCTCTTTTTTCTCCCCTTTTACCATGTTAAAAAGTAGGAGCTCAGAAATAAAAAAATGAATCCAGTTGTTATGCAAGAATCCACACAAATAAATATGAACAGGTAGAGGGTTAGATTACAGGATAACAAACTAACAAGATTTTCTGATGTTGTTAAGGGTTTCATTTTAATCTGGTTTGACGATAAGTCTTAGAACACGAACCCTGAGTTCTGTCTGGTTGGTATTCCCATCCTTCTCAATACAATTTCTCCACCCCTTTCCCCCAGAAATGCTGTTTTTAATCTCTTAAATAGTCTGTCTTTATGTGCATATAGCAGACCTAACGCACATCAGGCTTTCATCCTTGAAGGACTTGCACACACTTACGATAGGACAGCGAACCTTGCACTTTTGGCATATTGCAACTATCTTATTGCAAAGTTCTGTTCTCATGTTACTATCACTTTTTGTCCCAGGTCTTACCCTAGGCTCGAACATCTTCAAGGCTGGGAGTATTAGCACAGAAGAACCTGCCCTGATTGAACCTTCTAGGAAAACAAAAAAAAAACAAAATCCAAAACTTCCTATTTCTACCCCCACTCCCCCCAGATAAAATAATCCATGAGGTAGAAACTGTCTCATGTCTTCAGTAGTGCCCTCTTCAGGTAATAAGAATAAAACCTCCATCCGTCCTTCCTAAGTCTAGAGTCTCTTATATTACACAGCGCCTTGCTTCTTGTGCTTTTATTCCAGCAAAATCCATTTGAAAGGATTTATAGTCCAGACTGAGAGGCCTGAGTGTGCCCACACTGGCTCCCATGCAATGACGGACAGCAGCACATTCCTGTCCAGCCCCCCCTTTGCATGCACGACGTGCAGGGCTGCCCACGCTTATCCCCACGCATGCACAAAGGGAAGTTCAAGACACAATGCACAGCGGGTTTCTACACTGCTGAATTAATGTAAACGTTTAGAAAAAGAGAATACTCTCTGTAGAAGGAGTTCGTGGTACAAAGCTGTCTACCCACTACTTCCTTTGCTCTGATATTCTCTCTACAAGCACGTACATTTTGGGTAAGAACTTGATTAAAGAGCCAAATTTGTCTTTCCCTGAGAGATTTATGTTTAAAACCTACCCACAGAAACAAGGGTAGAATCCTTCCTTCTCTTTTTGTTTCCTTTCAGCAGCCACATTTAACCTATCTTTGTTGCTTCCGCAGACTTCAAGGGTTTTTTTCCTATTCATCTGTGGACTAACTGCTGTAAATTGTGGTCTTTATCCTCTAAAAGGAGGCTAGATTAGGAGGAATGAAGTTTTTTCAAAAATGATTGTTCCTTTCAATACCAGCAAGTTACAGATGTTCTTTATGTCACCAAGGACAAAGTTATGTTCCTAATGTCACTAATCGTTATTCAAAAGTGACCATAAGAATACAAGAATTACTCTATTATTGCCAAATCCAGTTTATCCACTTGCTAGTTCCAATACACCTTCTCCCACCTGAAGTTACCATCTTCTCAGTTCTACTAATTTAACTATTCATCCAGTCCTATCCTAACCCAGCTTTGTCAAGTGATCCAAATTATGAAAAAAAAGGGGGGAGGAGGGGAGAAAAAAAAAAGAAAGAAAATCTAATACAAACTGTTCTCCACACATCTACTTTTTGCAGTCCATTTTAAAAAAATGCTTATTTCACACATTTGGAAGAAAAGAAGAAGTGGGAAAGTAAAAATGGCAACCGTATTAGCCAAATCTGTCACCAACAGAAGAACCTCTTTTACTCAGATGGGTTTTGGATCACACCTTATGAAGGTACTTTCTGTAAGTTCATCTCCATTCACATATTTGGGCATTGGTTTGGCCAACACAGATGTCTTCCTGCTTCTTACCATATCAACCACATCAAAGAAACAATGTCAACTAAAGAACTTGTCTGTATACGTACAGTCAATGCAGAGGTTTCTCCTCCTTATTTCTCACTCCCAACAGCAGAGGCTAGAGCCCGGCTGGGGGGCTGCGCAGCCGGGAGCCAGAGCCGGTACTGACTGGCACGTACCATGGGTGCCACAACTGCATTTCTGGTCACACTGATGCAACCGATGCTACCCACCATGCTTGCAAAGATGTTGCTCATTATTTTAATGAGTATACAGAATGAGCAATTTTCAGCTCCATACGCCACATCATGTACGAATTAGCAAGCAGAAAAAATGTCTTGCTACAAGAGCTAGACTGACTAATTCATGTGCAGTTGCAGCTGTGCTGCTTTGTCCAAGAAACATACTTCTTGTCATCTCCGAGAAAGGCTGGGTTTAAGATGCACTCAGGCTAGTAGTTCTGAGTGGCCTTTTTCCTCACATAAGGGATTTGCAGATAATCCTACAGATCTCTAAGGTCTCGGGATACGTGGACTACGTACATGCCAGAGAATGTGCACTGCTATTAATCTCCATATTTTCTATGTAAAGTAGACTAGCAACAGAGGACTCCATATAGTCTCTGATTCTTTCTCTTGCCAGTTTATGGCAAATTCTGTCATGCATTTTTGGGTGATTTAAAAAGTGCAGGAGATGTAGTCCACTTTACAGTAGAATTCATCACCAAGAAACTCTCTAGCCGCTCTCCATGTACATGCTCTTCCTCATTCTAGAACAACACATTGTCACCTTCTCTACTTTTTTCTTACAAATGTATAAACCCTTGAGCTCAGCTGTAGATAAACTTAAGAGTCACTGAAAGCACAGTTGGAAAATCCTGACAGCCAGGATCACCTACACCTGAGCTATTCCAGGACACAGCTACCTAACAAAGCTGTGGAATCGCTCTCCCTGGAAGGTAAATACAGGTTAGGCTATCTATTTCAGTGCTTCGCTACCCTTATCATCAGAGAAATACTGACATTTAGATGTCTCCCCTTCACTCTGTTTTTGGGAGTCTTATTTGCCATGAACACAGAGAATTACATTGTCTCTTTGCCTGTGGTTATATTTAAGAAATTCGGAGTGTCTCTGGACATCATTCTGTAAATTAAACAATACCAGTTCTTTCAGACTTTATACATTGTAGTCTGTCAACTTCTGGTAGATCAGAATTACCTCAAGATGACCCACATGGTTCTTCATGAGGGATGCCCAAAAATGGCCATGGTACTTCTTGCTAAAGCCTCGGCAGGGCTAAGTAGAGTAGGCAGATTACTTTGCAAGTCTTGTATGCAGCAGTCCTGTTTATACATGCTGGTATTGTGTTTGCTTCCCTTACAACACATGCCACACTGAACCACAGATTAAATCGAAGGCAACAACAATCCCTGCATCTTCCTCTGCAGACCTGTCGCCTGACAAACAATTCACCTCTTATCATGGGGATGTGCGCTTGATTGCTGATAAATAAATACAGTATTTTGCACTTGACTTGTATCTTATTTCAGACCTAGCTGACCAAAACAAAGTAATTTTAATCCCGTCATTCAATGTTTGCAGAGCAACTCCTCTCTCAGTTTGGCATTGGCTGCATAGTGAATAAACTTAGTCTCTACTCCACTTTCCAAGTCATTAATAAAAAACGTTAATTCATTTTGGACCATGATGGACATCTGGCTCAGTATATAGGATTGACCTCTTGCTCAGTATATAATTCCCATTAATGCCTGCACAGACAGACAGGCAGTTTACTGTGGTTATGGAGATACAGCACACCGATCTCCTACACTTCCTAGGATTTTCAAGGCAATGTTGAAATAAAGATCAGATCTACCACATTTCTCTTTCTTGAAAATGAGCTCTTTTCAAAGAAAAGCATTAGGTTATTGTCCGTTTCCTTCCATGTTTTTAATTAGTCTCTCCTTCAATACATGTTCAAAGCCCTCAGGTCATACAGAAACTCAATTAATGAATCCGTATTGCCTAGACCACATTTTTCTACCAGTTCTCAAATTTGAGTAGTACGTTTCCTGCCTGTGTTCTTTAGGGACAGTCACCAACTTGACTGACTTGATAGTCACGAAAAATCTTTTTTTCCAGATCTACAGTTCCTTTTACTTTAAGAACCTGGCAATAATCAGAGAAACACCCTCTGAATCACTCAGTTGAGTTGCCCTCCTCTTGGCTGTGCTTTTTTTCACTTCCAGGCCTCATTTCCATTAGTCCTCTTTCCTTCAATGGACATCACTGAAAGCTGAAGCATATTTTTCATTTGATCATTTTGATTCTCTGCTCTGTCATCTCTGCAGAGCAAAAGCAATCCCTTATTTTATAAATAGCTAAAGAACTTTTACTGCTGGCACCTTTCTTCTACGGTAACTAAGCAGGACTTGTGTGGTTTTTACTATGGGTCTATGTTTCTGACTTGTAAACTTTTCTTTATTGATGCTTCTGTTCTTTTTTTCTGTTCTTTGTGGGAAAACTCACTGCTTGCTTCTAACCACCTCAAAAGGTTCTTTGTTTGATAGACTGAGTGGGCTGTTCTCCAAGCATTTCTCCTCAGTTTGAAATACCATTTCCAGTTCCTCGGTAATGTTGACACTGTTCACCAAACCACATATAAAGCAGTATTAACAGGTTCATTGGTTATTTGGTCTTTTACGTCTATGCATATCTAAAAATCACTTGTTCCTACCCCTGTATCTGCTGTGATGACTGGTGCCAGCGGTCCAGCAATGTCTAATGAACACCACAGGGACTTTCTGGCACAGCGACTGAGAGAGTGATGAGTGGGCTCATCTCCATGAAGCTGTGCAAGCCTGAGTGCCCTTTTTGCTATGTCACTGGCTTTTCTGCCTTACCTTCCAGACAACACCCTAACATTTTTCCTCGAAGATCCACGCAAACAGGTTTCTGCCTCCTGCCCCGCTGAAACGCAATCCAGAAAAGGAGCCAGTGCCTCTCCACCAAAATGCCCAAAGCAAAGGAGAAATTAGTATTAATATTGGTTCTTTTACCCTCAGAATGTCATCTTCTCCCAAGAGTAACTTCTGATTATCTCTGTAAGAAAGTACAAAGCAGAAATACTCATTTCAGGATGACAGCTGACTGCTCTAACCTTTCTGGCTAATGTTATCATCATTTTCCAAGTGAGAAAAATGGACATGAAGAAGCGGAATCTCAAGCGAAGGCATAAGCAGTGTTTCTGTGACCTTGCCTTCATGTCAACTCCTTCATCTCCAGCCAGCAGGAAAAGCCCCCACCGCCTGCACCCAGCAGTCAGGACACCACCAGGGAACGGCAACGTAAGTCAGTCCACAAATGCACTGAGTGTGGCTGGAGAGATGCCCTGTGACAATGGTGATATCAGTTTGCTCTTCTGTGCTGCTCAGAGTGTGACCTCTCCAAAGAGTGTGTCCTACACACACCAAGTTCAGTACCCTACCCAAAGGGATCCCAGCACGAGGAAAACTTTGAAAGCAGCTCTATTAAAAGCCAACCACATCAAACACACTCTAAATTACTTCCCCCAACAGCTACCATAGGAACCAAGTGTTTGGGGGACAGAAAACAAACATAAAGTAATATTAAACGCTAAGAAAAAATTACATAAAAATTATCAGAAGCTGGGGATTCTGCATTTACAAAGCACTGACCCAGAGAATGATGACAGTAAGAGCACTTATTGTCTGCCCCTCAGAAGTAGGGTCCCTTGTCAATAATACACATCTTAGGATATTCTTATTTGAAAGTGAAATACATTTTTCAAGGACTCAAGCACTAAAAGGGATGAGTTTGCAATTGAGTTTTTAAGTGTCATCTTTCTTTTCTTAGACTTTTTTGTTAAACTGATGTAGCATTTCAGTAGCTTGTAACACTATTTTTAGGAATTATCCACCAGTGATGATTTTCAAGAAATAGAGGACTCTATACATACAAAGTCTTGGCTTTATATCAACCCCTTCATCTTGTCATTTTGTCAGATATAAAAACACAGAAAATTACCCCATGGATCTGTGACTCCTCAGTATGAAATGGCCCTTTTGTGAGCTTTTATCTTATAAAGTATCTCTGTTTCAAGAAAATGTTCGTTTCCTACTCAGAGGCCAGTTCTTGTCATCATTTTATAAAGGCGGATTTTGCAGCTCTTTCAAAGCAAGATTTTCCTCTTTGCACTTTTCTAAATTAAGCTAGTACTGCTAGATGTTATCTGCAGTATGTATACAGTACACCCCCTTATCACGCCTTTTGACCTGCATCACTGAAAGTTTTCTTCCTGGATGCCTAATATTTACTACCTCTATTCTATACCGCAAGAGCACATATTCACATTTTATTACATTCATGTTTTACTACACAGTTGCCCTTGGAAGTTGTGAATAACCAAAAAGACTTTTAGGAAGTTCAGACAGAACAAGTAAAATGTTTCACTGATCAGCACCAGAAACTGAAGTCTGAAAAAATACAGGCTTGTGGGTTACAGGTATTTTACGTTCCTGCCTGCCTCCACTGAGTAGTGGTGCTACACTTTGTTCTCAGGGTAGTAAGTCTCCTACAGCTACATTTGCCCACAGATAAAATGACTTAACAAAGTCTTTTATTGATCTGAGGGGAAACGGCAGTCCCCTCATCTAACAAAAGCCCTGTCTCTTCAGCATGTAAAACCAGATCTCAAGGTTCCACCTCAGATTGCAGACAAGATGCCCCCCATGAAACACGACTGGCCAATTTGGCTACCCCCTCCCTGAGTGGAAGGAATGCAATAAATGCCAACAATGCTCCTTAACCCAGTAGTTACCTTGTCCACAGAGCTTGCTGAGGAGTGCACTCCTTTCAACACTTCCTATTCATGTGCAAGCCCCATAGGCATTCTGAAAATAACACAAAGAAGCCAGCTTGTGGTGAGACTAAACGGAAGATGAGATGCCTGAAGATGCACCATGTTCCCTCAAAACACAGCATTTGATTCTTGCAAGAATATGGTAAGAGCTGTCACATCAGATACGTGAAGAGGGGTTTCTTCCCGATGCACCAGGCCACTTGCAAGCTGAGCCATACATGCACAGTCAATCCCCACAGTAAAACACCGTGACCCTCACACCAGGGAGAAACTGGTATCGCTGCAACAGCTAAAGGTGCTTTGGTACACATCTCATATTCAAAAATTATTTATGGGGGCAATAAACTCTTGGGCAATTTATCCTTTGATGTTTGGCTCACAGTTCCCACTGGAATCATACGTACTATGGAAACTATGATAGATAATCTGTTAAAAAAGTGCATCTGTTTCTTACGCAATGTTTCCAGCATGGAACCAAGCTTGAACTTAACAGATGGGTCCTTCTAGTATGGGATCATTCTGTGGACAATTCTCCTAAATAACCTCAAATGCTTCTACATTTTCCATGACCAAATCAGTGTTTACATTCAAGCTTCCTCTCTCTCTTCTTGATGGCAGCCCATTTTGTAGAAAGCCGCAAGATTTTAAAATGTGATAAATACTGTATGAGAAAATGTTTCCATTGGTTTCAGAAACTCAGGGACTGTCAGGTTAGCCCACCTGCAAACATGAGGGATAACCAGAAAGCTACTACAAAGAGTACAGTTTTAACACTTAACTTGTTTGTCATCAGAACTCAAAGTTAAAATTAGAAGCAGAGCTTCTTCAGAGTAAGCTCTGGAAGATAACATGGTAAAGAAAAGGGGTGATAGCAAGAGGTCTTGAATTATTTTCCACTGTGATTATACGATAAATGTGTGCTTTCAAGTCTCATGAATAATGTCTGCGAAAAGAAGAGGATGAGTCTAAGCCTGGAAAATTTCCAAGTGTGTCCCTCTCGTATCCTTTCAGTGTCTGAATTTAACAAAAACACCCACACATACACACAAAAGATCTACTTCCATCCTAATGAGTAAAAGTACTTACCAGCAATCTAATCGAGACTTCCTCAATGGATCAAGGAGACTTAATTACATTTAGCCCATGAATTTAATGTTTAGTAATTTTCTTGCCAGCATCCTGCCATCGTTAACAGCAATATCTGTTTAATGACACACAAGTTCTTCTTGTAAGAGACTGAACTAAAATATACCATGATTAAAGAGCTGCTCTTAAGCCAGTCAACTTTTTGCTTCCTAAAAATACAAAGACAGGATCTGATATACCCCTTTTTCTGTTCTTTTTAAGAAAATTGGAGCAGACAAAGCTCCCCAGAGAGTCCCCAAAGTTACCGTTTTATCTATCTGTCATTCCGTGCTCATTTAACACTGTTTCTAGTGGAGCTGAAACACCACTGCCAAACACCAAGGTTGACTCAGGGTCTAATCTTTCTCTTGAAGAGGGAAAAAGACGTTGTTGCCTTGCCTTAGCACCAGCTTCCTATGGGGCCCAGCCTGGAAGAATGGCCCTCAGAGTGGGACCCCTAGAAACCCACGAAAGCAAGGTGAACAATTGTCTGAGCAAAGACCAGTATCCCTCTGGAGCAGCATGGAGAAGATTCAAAGCACCAGGCTGAAATCCAAGGGCCAGAGCACAACCTGACCCTGCCAGAGGTGAAATGGATTATTAGTATTAATCCTGGCCAGACTATGGACTGGCTTTGTTGATATTTTCTTGAAGAAAAGTGACTGTTCTGTACATATTCCAAAAGCATGGGACACACTTTATTTATTTTTGCCACTCTCCAGGAAGAATTTATTATTCCAAAGCCAGGGGACTAGTTTAAAGTTTCTAAATCAAGGAGAGAGGTTTATGCAATACCAAAGATTAAAGGGGGAAAAAACCAAACCCACCCAGTCTGCAGTTATCCCTTTCCAGTGCATTAACTCCTTTCCTGCCAGGTATTCTGAAGCTTCCTGGGACATAGCTCCAGAGAAAACCAGAGGATACAGGATGATAGCACCATATCTCATTTCCCTTTATAAAAATCTGGGACTACAGAATAAATTCCTTCATGGGAAAAGCGCACTGGTAGCACAACCCATGCTGTGGCCAGAAGTGCAGACACTGTGGCAGGTGACAACTGGATGTGGGCTGTTGAGCTAGTGACAGCCAAAACAAATGAGACCTCACAGATCTGTAATGAGGTCTTTAATATTCAAGCAAAAGTCATGGCTAGGGTCTAAACAGACCTTCTGATTTAAGAAGAAGTGCACACTCAGTTACGACAACAAAAAGTCACAAGGGGTTTCTGAATTAAAGAATAAAAAACAGCTGTAATGCTTGCTTGAAGGGAAAGCATGATCGTTTCCTAGACTATAAGGTATCTAAAGACAGTTCCTGCAACGGCAGCGTTTTCTCAGACCAGTTTATAGGTCACCCAGAAGCCCTTCCTGAGGAATGACAGAAAGCATGGGGTCTTCCAGGCAGATTTAATGCATTGGACCTTCTTCACTTCCATCCCCTTCCAAAACTGTAGTACTGGAAACAACCAAATGCGTGAAATATGTTATTTACATAAAGTATTACTGGAATATGCATCCAGATGAAAAAGTCAAAACCAAACCATTCATTTGGATTCATTGCCATTTTTAAGAAGTCCTGGCCAGGAGACTGACACATGGGTATGATTCAACTTAGCAAATCTGGGCTGGTCATCTAGATGCTTTGTGTAGGCAAAGGCGGCATTTCCAGGGTACTACTCATCTCACCCCTTAACAGGCATATAAAGTGGTGCTTCTCGCCATTGGACTGACTGCAAAGAGACGTCGGGGTGGATAACTCTCACGTAGACATCTACATTGCAAACATCTAGAGTTAGTCTAGAAGTACCTCTACTCGCCTCTGACAAGGAATAGGGAAAAAAGAAGGGCTTGGGACGAGAAGGGTACCAATAGATCATGCTGCAGTGAGCCCTGGGGATAAGCTGTTTTTGGAGGGACAGATTTGTATGGCTGTTCCCACAATGAAGCCAATACATCCTGCTGGGACCAGACCAGCAGACACACCACCATGGTGGCTGCTTCCAGCCTGTGACGTTACAGCAGTAATGATTTGTCTGGACAGTGCTAAAATTAGCACTTTATTCCCACCAAGAGCTTGAGCATTGGCTGTCTTCTCCCATGTGGCAGAACATTTTGCCCTCTTCCATGGAAACAAAAGATTTTGCTTCAACTCTCCAAGCAAGTGGGTTACTTCGAAACATCTCCCTACAGTCTTATCTTAAAGACACAGGCCTCCAGTGAGGAGAAGAGGTTCAGCAAGGGACACCACCAAAAGCTTTGATTTTTAATGATTAAGGGATTCAGGCGTGACATTTCCTACTCCCAGTTCCATTTCATCCCTTTAAAATTAAAGACTGGATTCAATCACTGGCTTATTTTTACAGGCATTTAATCATAACAAAAAGAAAACAAAAAACCCTGGCAATGAGACAAGCTCTGCAGCCTGCCTTCTTCCTTATGCGGCTACAACTCATTACAAGGCAGTTCAGTTCAGCTGTGAAAATGTCAGTACCTATCCTGATACAATCCAGAAAACCACGATGCACCACCAGCTCTCTTGAAATTTAAGACAAGCACAGGACACGATTGTCCTTACAGTTACAAGTAGCTACAGGAAAGTATTAGCAGATGCCATTTAAAAGAAAACTCTTATCACCCTCATCCTACCAAAGGTCTGAGAATGACCCTATTACCCAATTCTGAATACGCAGTGTTTTAAAAACACAGCATTAGTGCTTATCTGTTGCCCGGGTCCAAATATTTTGTTTTCCTAAAAAGGGCCTGAGAAGCCAAACAAATCAACATCTTTAAGTTTCTGTTGGACGCTAGAAAGGATTTGAAGCTCAGGACAAACAAGGTTCATCACATGACGGAGAAAAAAAAAGGAAGTAGAATGATAAAATGTAACATCAGCATCTCCTTGGGAGTTATCAGCAGTTTTGCATCATGTTCTTGCTAGTTCCTAATTTCAAGCTGTGGATTTTACATAATAAATTTAGCATGGTCATTCTTACAAATTTAAGCAGGGAATGATGAATGCAATTTAATAAAACGACTACTTATAATTGTCATTGAACAAAACATAAAAGACCCAAAAATAATCCTTCAATGATATTTTAGGAATTTCTAACACTAAAGATTTGAAAAGGGAAGGGACCATAGACAGGGGAGATGATTTAAGAGCGTGTCATCTAATGAAATTAAAGTTAATGAGTGTCCGTGAAATGGAGTTGAACCCCAAAATATAAAATGCAAGAGACAAAATAAATATTTTACACCTATGGTGTCGAATTTTGGAAGGCAGATAGACTTTTCCCCACCCTCTTCTCTTAAGCTGTGCTTGCGGAAGCTCTTGAAGCCATTGCACAAGGAGTCTTCCCTGCTAAGACTGGCAAAGGTAATAGTACATTAATGAATACTGACCCAAACCAGTTCCATCATCTGTGCCACACACCCAGGCAGAGCCTTCCGGCAGGCTGCTGCTAGAAAAATCATAAGCATATCACACACTTCGAGCCCTTCCAAACAACCCTCTCTCTGCTGCCCTTCTTTTCACCTTTCTTACGGCAGCACAGGCAAGAGTAAGGAGAGGCTGAATCTAGCATTGATACATATGTCGCTTCTGACGTAGACATGCAGCATCGCCTTTGGCTCTGCCCTGCTTCAGCAGTACAATTGAACACCAGATATTGGTACCTTTTTTATTGGTGAGGTAGCTTTACAGTCATATATAAGATTAACCAGCTCTTAAAAAAAATCACCATTCACTTCTGGAGACAGAGTGATACTACACTCCACTGGGAACAAAAAATGAGGCTGTTACAGGAAAGAGAGCTGCACATAGCTGCTGGGTAAAATCCTGAGGATGCAAGGCATAAAACCAGGCTGTTGGTGACAGCACTTTTCAGCATATCCTCTGTGGAATTGGTTAAAATTCAGAATTAATTCAGCGGCAAAATGTGACATGTTTTTTTCTGCTAACATTTCCATGAAATACTTCCCTGTTCTCATCCAGTTCTCCATCTGCACAGCAAAAGGGGTTGCTGTGAGTATCATCGAGCAGTCATAACTAACCTTCGCTTTCTAGCTGCCCTCTCCTCCAAATTTGTCCTATAAAGGAAGTGATTATTTGCCTTCAAGCTGATTGAAAAGGCCTGTACTTAAATATTCAGGACTCCTAAAAGAGCCTAAGAACTACGGGAGGAACTAACAGCTTGTCCTCAGTGGAGAGTGACTTCTGCAGGATGGCAGCACTAAAGGGTAAAAGCTCTGATGTCAAGGATAACAAACCTCCTTCCCCCCTCAATAACTTAATGAAATAAATAAAATAAAACCTGAGCAGCATTAAACAAATATCAAGTGAAAAGAGAGTCCCCATTCTGTAAGACACAGACCAGCATACTGTTTGCAGCATGAACCCTCTAATGACAAAGCACACTTCTCATGTTGCAGATCCTAAGTATCTGTCACTTCCAAGCAAGCCTTCTTGACTTCAGTTGCTTTTAGAGGACCAGAAGGGATTATTATTGGTGTGCTACGCTGTCATTACAAGAATGAACGTCCTCTGGTCCTTTCTGTATCTGTGTGGTGAAAACTTCTATCTTTTTACGCACTTCTTTAGCCAGGAAAGCTTATCTGGATGCTCCATTTTTTTCCTCTCGCCCTTCACTGATTTCTGCTGCTATCTTCCTGCAAATTAAGGAAGATTAGAACATTTTAACAGTACTGGAAGATTTCCATTATTTTTCTTTAATACAAAAAGAGTCATTAAAAAAGAGATAACTGCAATCTGAAAAGAGAGATGTAAATCTAGGAGTGTTCAGCATCCTAATGAAAATGGAATCCCAAAGGCGTATGTTACATGCTTCTAAAACAGGCTCCCTCTGTTTTAGGGGGAAAAATTAGCAAAACCAAACCCAGCACTGACAGCATTTTACAGTTACTATAGAGTTGAACAAAAGGGCCATCGCAGTTGCAAGCAGCTGAAACAAAGCACTCGGCAATACATGACAGCTAAACTCAAGCTCATCCTTCTTTCTTCCTGTTATTAAAATGCAATGCCCCTGAGAGATATTTTATAGTCTGCTTCAGAAAATCATAATAGTCAGTTTAAAATTTATAAGCACTAATAAGGTAACACATCCAGTTTATCCTCCTGTTCACGATTAGTGTTGATGAGATCCAAAAATGGGAGATAAGAAAAAAGCCACAGATGTAATGAAGTAAAAACCAGTGACTTGCCTTGGGTACCAAGAGCTCGTGGGGAGGAAAAAGGCCAAAGCTTAATGCCATTGCTAGACAAGTTCTGAGCCTTCTCAGTAACTTCTGCTATTTAATGTATGAAACATTGCAAAGAAAGATGATTTTTTATTTTCCTGCACAGGACATACTGCTGTAGCCACAAATGAAGGAAAGTGCATAGGGCATAAGAAGGTGGGGTAGATTTTAGTAAGAATTGGTTCAGGCATGCAAAATAATACATAAACAAGCCATCTAACTTTTGTGTAATTGTAACAAATTGTTACAGCTAGCCTGCATTTACAACAGTGCCAGCAAGAGCATATTTTTTCCCTTTTAATGAGCATTATTATAGCATACAAGGTGGATTCAGACCCTTTTCTCAATGCATTCAGTATTTGGCAAACGTATTATTTAATAACTTTCTACCAGTACAATATGCATGAGATACATATATAGACACAATATGCAGAAATACTTCAGATATTGATCAGCGTGAGGTAACCTCCCTAAAATCCCCTATGCTGCTGCTGCTCAAGTCAAAGACAACGTTTCCTCATTACTTTGCGGCAGCAAGTTCTGAAAGCCTCCTGGAGTGACCACCTCCCTAACACAGCATCCCTGTGGGTGTATTGCAGGGAGGTCAGACTGCACGTTGGAGATCAACCTGAAGCACCTCAATCCTGTCTCTACAGGAGACTTGGGCTTTTTTTGCTGAAGACAAAATTCACCCACTGTCCATGGACTTTCCATGGACTCCACTTTCCATGGAATGTGTTTCAACTTGTTTTAGCAATCTGTGTGGCGCTGTGAAGTGTTCCCTGCGGCATTCTCCAGAGATCCTGCCCTGGCTTTTCTTCTGCCAGCTACAGAATAATGTAACTGTTCTGAACTCATGAGGAAAAATCAAAACTCCATCAAAGTATGAAGAAGGGAGCTGCCAAGTCTAGAGAGGCCCTTCAGTTGCATACCTAAGACCTGGAAGGATTAAGTTTTATTTAAGACCGCAGTATTTATATCCCACTGTACTGCATGAAAATACTAATACTAATAGCTCACTAACAACGTGGCTGCTGGAGGTCTCCAGGCCTTTCAACTTCTGCTCTGCTCGGCGGGGCACCCGGTGGTCTGAGAGGTGCTGGCAGCCACACTCCTGCTGACACCAAGAAACCAGGCAGCTGCTCCCCGTGAGTTTGCACCTCTGCCCTCTTCAATGGATAGAAAGCTGCTTCGGGAAGACCCCTTTTAAACAGACTACAACCTCTGGAGAGTGCAAAGGACAATGGGGATGCAATTAAGAAAGAGTTGTACAGCAGTTAAGTTTTCTTAGGAGGACAGATTTTGCTGCTTGATGACCATTTGCATTTACACCCAGCTATGCCAGTATCTCTGCTTCCTTGGGAAGCAACACGTACAGCTCTGAGCCATGAATCTGAAGAGGTGCACCACATCATACTGACCTTCCTGAACGGCTCTGCTGATTAAAGCTTCAAGTGAGCAGCTTTGCATAATTTTAGCTTTTAATTCTCAGGATGAAAATGACAATTTAAGCAGTAAGAAGTCTCAGGAAATTCTCAGTTAAGGGTTTGGCTGGCCTTTACTTTTAGTGTAGCAGGTGCTTCGCAGCTCTGATCCTACAAACAGGTAGGCAAGTGTTCGTTTGTGATCCTAATTTTTCCCCCCGAAAGTAACGGGATAGCTGTTATGCACACATATCTATCTGAAGTTCATGGTATGTATATTCCAAGACTGAGACAGCTGGTTTCATTCCAGCGAGAATTTCAATAATTAAATTAGAATCAGCAAACTTGTATAATGCTCAGTTTAAAACAGTGACGTTCAGTCCCATATTTCTAAGAGCACACATACACTACGAAGTTAAGTATTTTCAGAGTTGACAAAATGTAACAGCTAGCTTAAATACACGTGCACATGCACACATAAAGAATCATAGAATCACTTAGGTTGGAAGAGACCTTTAAGATCATCGAGTTCAACTGTTAACCTAACACTGCCAAGTCCACCACTAAACCATGTCCCTCACCACCACATCTACATGTCTTTTAAATACCTCCAGGGATGGCGACTCCTATGCATACCGATGCACACACACATACACAGAGCGAAGCATAGAAGTCCCATGTTTACCAGATATAACATAATCAGCACAACCCAAGTGGACCAGTGATGGCAACAGCAAGCTGAAGGACAAGTGGTGTTGAGATTCAATGCCAGACGAGTGTGACTGAAGAGAGGGTGGCTCTGCCTGCCCGTGAGGGGACACGCTGCCGGCAGCCTGGCTCCAGCCCTGATGCACAGAGGCAACAGGAGACCCAGCAGAGGAAGCAGCAGTCATGATGTGCAAGGCAGAGGTAGTAGCTACGCCTGCTATGGCATGCCAGGGAATAATTTACTGCTCTCCAACCAAAACCCCAGCAAACGCTCAGAGCGCCACCAAGCCTGATGGCGAAGGCAGGACAGACGGCTGCAGGACTCAGAACTGCTTGTAAACCCGTCTCACTGTACACACGAGAGCCATCGCCGCCCACCACAACACCGCTGAATGCCACACTGCCAAACACCATGGCAGCAGTGGCAGCTAAAAAGAGCATGCTTAGGTGAGCCTCTGTGGTGTGGATGCAGCGTCGGCCCATAGTAAAAAAAACCAAACCCAAAACATGCTGGCCCCCAAACCCAGCTTCCCACTCCCCCCAATAACATTAGCAACTGAATTTTTCCCACTCAAGTTTGTAGTTGTCTGCCAAGAAGACAGGGAGACCACCATTCATCCTGATCATGCTGAAGAGGCTCAGTAATCCACTGGACTAACTGAAGGCAGCTTCCACAATGCAGCAGGACTAGTAAGAAGTTTAAAAAAACAAAGTTACATGCATCTCGGTATTTTTCACCAGAATTTGGGAACCAAATAAAGCAACACTGAAATAAAGGCAAAATCATACTTGAGGCCTTTAAGAAACTCCTTTCTAAAATCTAATATCAAGGGCTTCAAATCTGCAGACATTCTGCAAAAAAAGAAACACCGCCTGATGAAAAAATTGTTGCAGGTAATTTGCCTTGCTCTGCTCCCTGTCGCTCTAACAAAATACAGTTCTTGTTGACAACACCTTTTTTTTTTTACAGTCCTGGTGTTTTTCTGGGAGGAAAAACATGATAAGAAGAAGATGGTATGAGAAGCTTAGATTTATTCTGAGTCTTGAACTCAGGAGTAATTTGCATTGTTCGCTCCTCACCCTCACTCTTCTTCTTCCATCCCCCCCAAACAGATAACCTATCAGTACTTAAACAGGAAAGCAAGGAGGAGTGGGAACATCTTTGTAATTGTGATCTTTTCTACATGTATTTATTTTTTTTTTCCAGCATGTTTATTTTTAACTGCTTTAAACACTCAGCAAAATCATTTAATTGCTTCCAGCCCTGGCCTCGCAGGGGAGGCACCTCGCAGGGTGGCGAGGCCGGGCTGGCAGCGTGCACTGCCGCCGCAGGGCTGAGTGTTCAAAGGGCTCGCTCGGTGCAGCCAGAGCTGCGTCCACGTCTGGGGCAGCAGCAGATGCAGCGCCTTCTGCACAGAAATGCCTGAAGAGGGAAGTCCTGTATTTGCTGCACCAAGTGGCATTTCGTGGTCAGTATCATTTCCAGCTGGAGAGTCGGCATTGAGGGCAGAAGGACACCACAGATGCAGTGGCTTCTGTCAGAGGTGTCACCTCTGCTTTTTTTCCTTCAGGTCCTAGCATATACGGGAAGATTCATTCACCACGGTCCACTCTTCCTGCCATGGAACACAGGAAGTTCCATTCAAACATAAGAAAAAACTTCTTTACAGTGAGGGTGACAGAGCACTGGACCAGGCTGCCCAGGGAGGTTGTGGAGTCCCCTTCTGTGGAGATTTTCAAGACCGCCTGGATGCAGTCCTGAGTAATGTGCTCTAGGCATTCCTGCATCAGCAGGGGAGTTGGACTAGATGATCTCTAGAGGTCCTTTCCAACTCTGAAAATTGCGTGATTCCGTGATTCTGTCACACATGCTTTTTGCCATCTCAAAGGCTGGCATCTCTCTAATAACACGTGAGTTCTTAGTGTTGGGCTTTCACAGTGGCATTTGCAAGACTCAAAACACAAAATATGCAAGTTACAAGCAGAAAGAGAAGAGGAGAGAGGGACCTTCCCCAGGAGCACACTGAGTGCCAGCCCACTGAAGCGGTCTCTCCAGGTTAAAGCCGAGCTGCGCCTCTGTTTCTCATCCCACTTAAACTTGTCACCGCTTTGCTTTCTAGCTTTCTAGGATCGCGCTGGATATGTTAGCTGATGCACTCTAAGAGATTTTTTTTGTGGGCATTCTACTATTAATAGAGCAGTTTGCTTCCCCTGAAGAATTTATCTACTTGAAAGCCCCTCAGCAGGGAGGCACCTTGGGACGGAGCACACACCACCTCGGCGCTCTGCAGCCTTCCCCTGACTCTGCAAACATGCCAAAACTACCCTCCTCACCCTGACCAGGCCAGAGCTCTTCCCTGCTGTCATTGCTACACCCGTCTGCAGAGAGAGAGGAAAAACACCCCTTGAACTCTCACAGCTAGGGTTGCTGGAAAGCTAGAAACCCAGCATCTCTACTGGAACTGGGTTGCCATCTCCAGAATACGAGTAGTTACACTCACACCATGTGGGGAAAACAAAAATAAATCCAAAATAAAACCTCCAAAAGATGAGTTGCATTAGCCCAAAAGCATAGGTTTTGTAAATGGAAAAGCTCAGAAAATCTCATTTTTCATGGAAAATGCCTCTGTTTTCTCAAGAACTTTTCCCAATGTCATGTCTTGCAGCAACTGGCAGAAGGTTCTTGAAAACAGTGAAGGTCCCTGACACCACGCTCCCCTCCAAGGGGGCACCTCAGAGCATGAGGATGGCTGGAGACGGTGACCTTTTTCCTCCCACCATGCAAAACAGCCTTCTAGACATACGACACTTGGTAAGCGGCAGTGTCATTTTTTCAACAAAAGACAAAACAAAAGGCAGTTCAGCTACCATGTAGGCCAGGAAAAAGGTGACATTTCTAAGCTGAATGAGACCTTAAAAGATGTACTCCAATTTTTTTCCAAAATGTTTTAGTTTTCACAGACATTTAAAGATTCCCAGGTAGCAACCACCCATGACCGAACTGTGCGAGGCTTCCTCTTCCCCAAAGGATAAGGAACAAAAAAAGGAAAGCAGGAGGCTGGCTTTCTCCAAGAGCTCTTTTCAAAGTCCTCTTTGCTTTTAAGAACCCAATGTTTCACGCTGCTGACAGACATGGGTACAGGTTACTACAGGTTGCCTTATGCTACAAATATCCCCTGATTTTAGTGGGATTTTTTTTTAAAAAAACAAAATTTTCTACAGTGGCTTGTAATCTCAGAGTCTACACAATATAAAATACAACCAGTATCTCCTCTCAGTCTGTTCTGTGTTTATTAGGAAGGAGGATAAAATATACAGTCTATAAATTCAAGTCAGCATTAATATGTGCTTTGCTACTGTTCTCGTGATCTTTCACTGGACAGTGTTATTCCTGAATTAAATACTATTTTTAAAAGGAACCTGTTGTTCTCTTTAAAATGTCATGCATTCTTTTAATGCTATATACCAACACTGAAAACAATTTTATCCTTCTGGAACTCATACTTTGAAAACTTAGTTCTACAAAAATAAATTATTTGAAAAATGCTTTTCATCAGAGGTTTTGAATTCTAATAGGCTCATAACATTCATCTACTCTGTTTCTGGGCTGCAGGTACTACGGGAGCATGTTCCCATGTACAGATAATGTATTTTCACTGGAAAACTTGCCCATTAGAAAGAGATCATCTGATAAATAGAAATGTTTCACAATTCTACAGTAATTAAGTAAAAGCTTCAAAATTATTATGATTCACCTGTATCAAAATGGTTTCATTTTATCAAAAGACAGTTAAAAACATATTTTTCGCTTGAAATTTTGAACTTTTAACTTTTCATAGCAATTGAAGGAAAAGAAGTGCTACAGAAAGCACATTGCAAATTTCTGGCAGCTGGAAAGCCAACCTCGCTTTGAACACGTCAAGTTATAGGCATCCCACTGTATCCTTTCATAGGACATTAAAACATGTACATTCTCACTGAAAATTTGCTCCGTACTCTCATATAAAGTTTTCCAGCTTCTAGTAAATGAATTCATTATACTTTTTTTTCAGACAAGTTAAAACTCAAGGTCTATCAGAGATCTTCTCTCCAACCACGTGCAAAGATGTGATCACGGCAGTGGGTTCAGCCAGACTAACAATGCGAAGAAGGAGATGCCGTGGAGTGGAGGTGTTAAATGGACACAGAGCAGAGTGTCCATATCGCCATCAACATTTCTGCTCTATTCCTTTCACTCTCTAGAATTTACTTTCACAGTTAAGTTTCAAAACTCTATCACAATACTAGATTTGCTACACAAGGTACCCATCCCACTTCGCAGCTTAGGTAGTCTACCCATCCAGAGCGAGCAGCAAGCGGTGTCATACAAGAATGGCAAGATCACCGTACATTTCAGATGAAAGACATGACCTCGCCTGGGTCAAAGCTACAGAGAACTGGACCCATGTGGGGATACCAGCTTTGGTGCAAAATGGATCTGAATTGCGACCATGTGAGTACCTGCTTGCTTGTCTTTAGCCATCCACCAGGAGGAAAATAAAATTTAGGCTGATTTTTTTTTAAAAAATGCAAGGAAAGCAACCCATAGTTTTACTGCAAGTCAAAGAAAGTATTTAAATTTGCACTGAAATGGCTTTTCCCCAGGCAGTTTTTCTAGCAGCACAGGAAAGGGAGGGCAGCAGCTGTGGTGGTGGCACAGTGCTAAGCTGTTATAGGTTACAAGCTGTTATAAGTACGTAAATAAGCATCTGGGCCAGGTCTGGATCCACGGCAAGTGCCCTAAGCACCAGCACGTTGGCACTCTCGCCCTTTATTCCTTGAGCTCAACAAATATGTAAGTCTTTTATTTTAATGTTTTAAAGGAACAAGATCAAAAGGAGAGATAAGGAGTAATATACCCCAAAATGTCTTTTATTTTGCAGATCACATCACTCTCATAAGAGGTGATTGATGTGGCTTCAAGTCCTCTTGGCCTTGAACCCATTCTTCATTATAATCTGTGAGCATACTCATCACAGTAATTGGTAAAAGCAGAACAATTACCACATTAGCCTGAAACATTCTTCCATCCAAACCTATTCAGCCAATCATCCCAAATTTCCAAATAATTTCAGGATGACAGAAACCACTTCTTTTTTGGCAAACTATTTAAAAAAAATAAATAAAATTCAACTCTGTTCTTAATGAAAAGTTGAAATGGCTGGCTTCAATACCCTCTATAAACTGAAAAGTACATTTTTGATGGTTTACGTGGCTCCACAAAGAATGTTAGAATGAAGTCCATAAAACCCACTTTCAGGTTAAATGTAAGGTATTCTACTCCTTGCTAAAATGAAACAAAATGACCGAGGAATTTAACGTATTTAAAGTTTTCTAATTTTTTTTTACGGATTCCCTTCCCATGCAGAATTAAGGGCTCGAGCACATGGTTCATTACACGAGTTAACAAGTTACGGTGTGTCAGCTGATGTGCGGTAACTTCTTCATACATATGCTTAGACCTAGATAAATGCAAAGTAATATGACTTAAATTATTGTACTTTCACTGCAAACTAGAGTGCATTGAATTACTTAGCATTTGCCATGGGCGAGGAACATGTGCACAGACTATTACTAACAGCTTCTTTACTAAAATCCAGTAAACTACTAAGCAGCAGTAATATGATTATGCAACTGACACCCAATCTATCCTTTGGAACACTCCCAAACTCATCGTTTCATTAAGTTTTAATTGCCTTTCTGGATTGTAAATGCAATATTTAAAAGCTATAACGCTCGTAATTTATATCTCTTCCCTCACCACATTACTGATATATACTCCAAAATTTCACTGGAGTTTAACAAAATTTGTCCTTTGCTATTAAGGAAGAGCGCTTAATGTTACAAAGCATACAATTACAAAGTCCCCAGGAAAATTTTCAGTTAGTGAGATGACTATAAATACAGAATTCTCATTACAAAGAGCTGTTTAAAACTTATAACAACTAGATAATGACAAAAACTATTAAATGCTAATTTGATTCATACTCTTTTTTTTTTTCAGGGAGAATGCTAGTCTTGCAAAAGACACCAGTTACTCTAACTTCAGTCTTGTAAATGCCTCTGTGTGGGGACAAAAACCACTAAGCAGGGTTTACATTTTGCTTCTAAGCAGGTAATGCTATTGGAAAAGATGGAAGGAAAAAGAAAAGGGAACATGTTGTAATTATTAAAGCAAAATGGTCATAGGGAATTGCCAGAAAAACAAACAGTATAGATTGAAAGGTGGTTTTAAAGACTGGATTCTTTACCTCATTACAAAATTGAGTGTTTTCTGATGGACAAGGAACATTTATAAGAAATAGCCCTCCCATACACTGAAGCATGGCAGTCAAAAGCAGAACAGGTCTTGAGGAAGAAGAAGAACCCTTCTCCTTTGAAAGATCTCAGAAACGACTGGATAAAGCACACATGGATGTTACTTCCTTTGTTCATTTGTGAATATTCGTGCACAAACATAAATACTTCACAAAGTTTGCCAGTTCTAATGACTCCTTCAGCTTCTCAAGAGTCCAAACTGTACAGCAAAGCTATCCTCTCTGGCAGGCGTTCCAGATTTCTTATTTCACGTCCTACATGAAATGCTGTCAGCAGAGTTATTACTCACAGGAAATCTTTCTGTAAAGGCAATCATCTCGCCAACATTCATAATTTTATCACTACTCAGGCAATAGTTGGTGTTTTAGTCTTAACTGGTTGTAGTCTTAATATCTGGAGTAATGTGAATATTCCGTTATGGAAAAAGTTCTATGTCAGCTAACCTAGAGAAAATACGAAAGAAAATGTTATTGGTTCCGTATCAAAAGTAAAATAAATGCTTTCCTTCCTTGCTTTTAGAATTCACTTTTGAAAGTCTAATGCACAACTGTAAAGTATACACGGCTGCTAAAAATTAAGGCCAAGCACTTACACGCTTTGAGACAGGAGCTTATTATTGGATACAGAGATTACCCGTGCAAGAGACGTAGCTTTTGCTCCACCACAGGACAATGTTCATGGTCAGAAGGGTCTGGTTATGCTTCCTTCCTTTAAAGCCCCACATGCTGACAGGGCTGTGTATGGGTCCACAGAGGGGATCACTTGGCAGGAAACAGCCCCTCACATACGGTCTGATTCAGGATGCATTAATGCTCCTTAGAGTTAAATCTCAGAGCCTGGGTCCATAAAATAAACTTCAATGCAAGATGTTAACAAAAAGTTAGATTTTTACATTAACAGGATCCACATAATACATTTGCTATGAAAATAAATCTTTCTGAGTGAACCAAAAAATGCCCTTATTTCTAATAATAGGAGAGAAAATTACAGTTGGCAAACTTGAGAGACAATTAAGCCAGTGTTTCAGAGAACTCCAGATCACTGCCAAAACAAATATTCAGATAAAAGAGCACAGCTTCCACTCCCTGCTTCCTTATTAATTGTGTTTTCTTCTCTAGCCATTACAAATAGGTTTGTAAAATAAACTCCAAAAATATACGTGTCTCTGTTTTTTGATTTGCACTTGATTGTTGTTTCTGAGGATGCTACCAACTGCTGAAGAAGACAGGATTACACTAATATTCACTCTATAAATAATGTAATAAAAAAAGAAAAGCCACTGCACAGCAAGGTTAAATGAGGACAACATGGGAAATGCACGGTATAAGGGACTGTGAGGCCTCTCACTTGGCGTTCCAAGTGCAGGATATTCATTGCATTTTATTAGCTGATTAACGAGGTGTGTGGCAATTCATCTGGAACTACTAAGGTCCTTTGATCCACCCTCCTTGCAAGTGCTCCCTCTAACAGACAAAAGAAGTTCTTTGTGGCTAAAATCCCACCACGTCCAGCGGGAGGATGCTGCTGGGGGCCAGGCTGGAGACCGGCAGCACAGCTCCCCCTCGCCAGGGGCAGAGGTCCAACTGCCTCGTCCACCCCACACAACCCACCACTCGCCCACCCGCCAGGACTGATTCAGGGCACACCGCTTCTACCAAAGCACACGCACAAGGCTCTGAGGAGTCTTCACCACTCCATGTCTGGATGGGACAGGCAGCTACTGCATGGGCATTCCTGAACATAAATGCTCGCCTTGGGGAAGTCCTTAACCTGCAAAAGCCCTCTTTACCCTTGCACACAAAGGTATCAGTAACTTCAACAGAAGCAACTCAAAGTTGTTTTTTTTTCCCAGAGAAAGCATGGCCTCAGACCTACATATGATTCGTAGTGCTCAGGCCTAAAGATTTCAAATACTAAAACTCTTCAGTTTGCTCTTGGGTGCTGAAAAAGCTCTCCACCCTGCGCCGTATGGTAGACGTGTGCAGAGCCCACTGGACCAACCATCTGTTATGACTGCCAGCAGAGGTGGGAAGCTGGACCCGATGACCCATGGGTCCTGCTAATCTATAGGCTACAAAGGCCAAGGTTAAGCTTCCTATGGTAGGGTAGGGTACACCTTCCTGGCTGCGTGCAGATGAGAGTGGGTATCTTGGTGTTTAGTTTGCAGCTTTAGAATGGTACTAAATAATACAATCTAAAGCAGACACTTGTGCAAGCAGGGAATGTCACAAAAGAGGCAATTTTTCCTGTGTTCCCTCTTCTGCCATCTTCACTTTAGACCAAAACCCTAGAAGCTCTCCTTATCTCGTGGCTTTGGAAGCCAGCTCCAAGCGACAGGGAACAGATGATGATGTGAATCCAGGAAGAGGAGGGCAGGAAAGAGGCAGGAAAAATGGTGTGATAAGAAGTAGGAGACAGCAGCTTTCATCTTGATCAAGAAGAGAGTACAGTGTCTCTGGAGAGCAGCTGGGATCTCCATCTGTACCAGACGAATGGAGACATGATAGTTCACAATGGTCTCTGAGAAAGGGTGAGGCCAGCTGCGCATCAGAGCAACTGCTGATGAGCTTTACAGTCAAATATCCAGAACTAAATTCTGATTTCTTGTGTAGTGAGTGTGCTTCTGATTTTGTAATCAAGAACTCAAATTTTCTAGAATAATCCTATCTTACTTCTTCCTCCCTAGTAACAGGGTGATCTCAGGGGAATCAGAGGCACCGGAATACTCGGCTTATCTAGGAGTGTGCATACATTTTGGGAGGGACCCAAGGGCCTAAGCGTAACCATCTAGTGCAACTTCACATGCGTTTTAGGATATCTGAGACTTCCCAGGGAGCTAGCAGAGTGACACAGGCCCTATGCTGGACTGCCAACAGGTGGGACAGCCTTGGTCACCTCAACTGGCACCAAACACCTATGCACCTCAACTGTCCCTCCCAGTACCAGACTCACCCAAGAAATTAATTTGAATGCCGGGAAGATGAATATGCATTTTCCTCTACCAAACTGGAAAGGGCATTTTAAGAACAAAAATCTACCTACAGCAGGTCTAAACCTGTGCCCTTTTAGCAAACACCAGCTGGTGGAGAAATACCTTATGAGTTAAAGTTTACCTACAAGCATCATTATGAAGCTGTTCAGTAAGAGGGAGGCAAAAAAAAGGGAACTCCAGTGGCATCCTGAAGGACAGGGCTCTTCCGAGGAGCAAGGACTGCTGCTGCTCCTGGCTCGTCCAGAAGGCGACACCACAGCTTGCTCTGCTGGTGAGCTTTTGAGCCATTAACTGGAAGCTGATGCTGCTGTTAATGATTAAACTCAAAGCTAAGGTTTATGGATACCATGCCTAGTATGGCACTGACTGGCCTGTCACAGTTACTACATGAATCATTTTAAGTAGGAGCTGTGCACAGGTGTCAACGACGTGCAGTTCCATGGTAACATTCTGTTAAGAAATCAATGTATAGAGTAAAACAATAATGGGGCTGCAGTGTTAAAGATTTACATATAATAATGAACAAAAAGCAAATGCATTAGTTGAATTTTCTAAGAAGTGCATCTCACGCTGTGTTTTCTAATAGTAAGTAAAAGGGAATAAAATGAAGCCAACAGGAAACAGCGCTAACAGCCATCTTCAAACAGAAATTTCATTTACTCAGTCCTGGCCTGTGTCAGATTAAATCCTTTTCTTAAATAACGTCCAAAATGACCTTTTCCAGAGTGATTAAGACAGCAAAGGAAGAAATCGGAGGAACAGGAAAAAAATATCAAAGAATTGAAGTGGGCAGACGTGGAAGAAATGCAGCAATTCCTCCATGCTGATGTTTCCAGACTGCAGCAGTGATCGGCCACGCTGGTGCTGGCTTTCTCCGATTTTACATCTTCCTTGGGTGGTGAATGGCGGGGAGAGGGGCAGTGCCTCCAGGGAGAGGCTGATCCTGCCCGCTTTTTCAACTTGTAGAGTATTTCCCACAATTCCCACCATCATTTCCTTGAGACACAATGTGACATTTCCCTTAGGAAACCTCCTTTGCATCAAGCAGATGCATCTTCTGCTGAAGTCAGTTAATTGATGCTCCCTTGACAAGAAACAGAGCAGCATGGTGCAACACCTATTAATCTGTTCTTGAGAAGGCAAAAACTATCTCTAATCCTGGTCTAGGTTTGTTTGGGAAGACCCATGCTGCTCATCAAAGTCACAGGTAGCAGAAGCCTCACTCTCCATGTGATGATGTCCTTGCGGGAGGCTCAAAGCAGCTCTGTATTGTGATGAGCGACCAAACACCCTTTCTTAGCCAAGATCTCTGCACCAGGAGCACTGGGTGCATCTTCAGAGGAGAATTAACGCTTGACCACTTTGTTCTTCAGCTGCTGATGTGGGATTCAGGACCCTTTTAGATTCAGGCTACCTATCTACCCCTGCCACCCTGGGGCATTCTCCACAGCTGACACCCCCTAAGGAAGCAGCTACTCACCTGGTGGTCTGCGAGGCTGGACTTCCAAACCAGTGGGGCCAGGCTTGGGTACAACAAGGTGAAACTGCTCTCTCAAGGCTTTCCAGTGTGTGTCACACATGCACAAATGTAGTTGCAGCATCAAAATGTTTTGCCTGTCCATTTTTGAAACGCTTGTGTCAATGCACAAGCAGTTCCAAAACAGCTGATGTGGTCCAAAAACTTCAAAATGAAATGGTGTGCTTCCTCAACTCAGTGCTTTAGTTTCAAAATGTTCTTCGCATAAAGGGCAAAAATACTTTAAATGCAAAAAACCCACAAAACCCCCTGAAATTAATCTTCTCATTCAGCCTGAAATAAATGTGTTTGTTAATTATCATCATTCACTGAAACAATTTTGTGGAATTGACCCCAAAGGAATTTTATATGAGTTCCTGGACATGCTGACAAACCAGTAACATCCCCGGCTCACATTCACCACTATCGATTTCTATTGCTGCCAGCGTGAGCTAGAGATGCTAGGATGTTAAAAACAGCACAGCTACACTTACAAACATTCCCAACAGTGCTTACAAAAAAGTACCACCAGAAACAATTGGAGTTACTAAATATATTCAGTAAAACTCGCAAAGCATGCAAAAGCCAGCTTCGCAATGGCAAACGCCTGCTTAGTAACTGGATCCACTCTCGAGATTGTCCTGGATGTCACTTGATTTACAGGAAAGTGACATCCCTTAATGAGGACCATCAGCGGCAGGGGAGGAAGATGGGGAGGTGGGGGAAATGTTTTTTCGTTCTATAATTATAACTTAATTTTGAGATTAAACTGATTGTTTAATGACTCTTCCCAGTTTGAAAACAGGATCCAGGAAGAGATGTGGCCGAACAGAGGCAACTGTTGCATCCCTTCTCTGATAAGCTCCCAGCTGCTAAAAGCAGCACCTGCCTGGTGGGAACCCCCTGTGCATCCCCAGACGGCTGAGCCCCTCGCACCCCTCATGCCTCGTGCTGCCGGCAGGGACACCAGGCCTGGGGACGCTTCCAGACAGGGGCATGCTTGGGCTGTCTCTCTCAGCAGGTGCAGTGCTGCCAAACCACAGTACTCCAAAAGGTGGCTTCGGACCTCAGAACCTTGACATGAAGCAAAGAGGTCCATGAGGAATCGCAGGGCCACCGCCAGCTGCCTGCTGAGGTGCACTGGGAGCAGAGGGGGACCTGCCTGGCTGCATGGCTGCACTCATCTGCCCACGTGTTCCACCCAGAGGTTGATTTCTGCAAAACCAGTGGGAACTTCTCCCTCTCTGCCAAGTCTGGTGGACTTGCACAAAATCAGAATTTATTCACGGGGGACGGCATAATTGTATGAGACACACTCACACAGCAAAACAGGATAAAAATAAATACCTTTGGGTAGTTTCTATTTGTCCTTAGCTTTCAAGACATTTTCTGCAAGCCCCAACACTATTTTTTCATTTCAGACGACAGCTGCAATCCTCACATACATACATCGCCCAGTGAGCGTAATCTTAAGACAAGCAAGAAACAGGGCAGGAGTGACGGAATCATAGAATCATTAGAGTTGGAAAGGACCTTGAAGATCACCTAGTTCCAACCCCCCTGCCATGGGCAGGGACACCTTCCACTAGACCAGGTTGTTCAAAGCCCCATCCAACCTGGCCTGGAACACTTTCAGGGATGGGGCACCCGCAACTTCCCTGGGCAACCTGTTCCAGTGCCTCACCACTCTCAGAGTCCCCGTAACTTTACAACAGATGGCAATGGGGGTGGATGAGAGGGGCCGGTGTTGCACCCTGGAAAGGCCTTTTCCAGCAGCAGAGGTCCCGGTGGGCAGTGAACATGCCGGCAAGGCCATGGGAGCAGCAGGGAAAGCGCCACCAGCACTGACGACACCAGGCTGATGTGGCCAGCCCAAGTGACACCTGCACTGTGAAGCTTCAGATCCAAATGCGTAGGAACGGCTGGGGTGTATGAACCTCTTCACATGAAAAAAAACCCAGAGAAGCACCTATGTGGAATTTAAGAAGCATCAGCCCCTCAAAAGGGGAAAAAAATAAATGAAGAAATAGTTGAAAAGGCAAGGGGAAAAAACCCCTGAAGCTGAATCCAACATATTACAAGATGAACACATTCACAGTCGAAGCCAGATTCTCCCCTCCTCAGCAAAGACCAGGAGAGTTTATAGTATTTTCAAGAGTCCACCAGCCCGGGCTAAAGGCGTCCAGCCCGACATTTTGCAATTCTTTATCTGCTGTTTGTAAATTACTTGTGATTTATTTCTCCAGCGAGGAGAAGACAGGCCAATCTAAAAATAAGTTCTGTGAACAAAACCACAGAATTACATTCAGATCTTCGGCACTTAACAATTTTTAGGCTGCGGTTCCAAACCATCTCTTCTTCCTTCAGCACAAAGAAGCAGCAAAATATTTTGCTGAAGTGAGGTCACGTAATACATGTGTTTGATAGATGCACATAAATACATCCATTTGTCCCTACCACCGGGCATGTTTAAAACACTATGTTTAGAATAACATCGGGATGCCTCATTTTCAAGCAAGAAAATCCTGAATGATTAACGTGGCAAAACATACTACTCGTGACCCAAGCTTTCTCTTCCACCTCTGCCCCCTCCCTAAATCAAGCAAATATGGTTACTTTTCGTTTCCTTCAGAGGCTGTGCCAAGAATTGAAAAGTAATAGGGAAAAAAAGTCTTTCTCTGTAGATTTTCATCAAAACAGTATCCTTTCAAGCACACTGGTGTGCCATTATTTTTGAAGATTTCAAAAAAGAAAGCATCAGGGTTATTCTGTAATAAAACTTCCCACAAAACCTGGGTCGTTGTGCAGCAGTGACACGGACTGTCTCAGTCAATGTGTGTTTCCTCCTAAAGAAACTCTACTTAATTTGCTGGGATGGCTATTTTAAATATTTTAATTGGGCAAAATCACAAAAAAACTGCTAAACTCCCACACCACTAACTATAGGTTTGCCTTTAAAACCATCCTGCAGAAAACCAGCCTTGCCCGATATTCACACACCCCTTGTCATCATCACTAACATCATTGATGTGACAGCAAACGCCAAATGCTTCTACGCTTTTCACGCGTGCAGAGCTTTCAGCCCTGAAGCATTTACAGCTTTAACGGAGGCAGGCTCCACACAAAAGACTGGAAAAGGGGGATTTCGATACAGCTTTTTCAATTTTCAGGACAGTTTTCCAAGGAAACAAGGCTAATGTCCTTTTACCTGTCTGTCTGTCAGTCCTCCCACAGCAGCGTTTGGACTCACTGGCCAGCATCAGCCACGTCCCACAGAAGAGGAGAGGTCTGACAGAGGAGGCGCTGGGTTCCCACAGACTCTGTAACATCCCTGGCTGGCGAGCAGAAGCCCAAAGAGAGGTGTCAGAGAGGGAAAAACCACAAAGCAAGCGCAGCACGAGTCCGTTTGATCCGCTGGGCTGCCCATCACCGTACGCATGCCAGCCAGGCGATCGAACAGGGACCTGTGGGGTACGCTGGTGGTTCACCTCCTGGGCGAGGATGATGCCAGCAGTACGGTACCCGCACAGGGGAGGAGAGGAGGAGCTCTACCAGAAACATCAGGGGACCAAGTGAAGCAGCTGAGGAGGAAGAAAGCAAGACTCAGGAAGTAACAGATTTCAAGAGTTCTTTTCCTCGTGGGACAGCCTGTTCTTTTATTATATATAAATAATATATACATAATATATGAAATAGAGCAAAGCTCTGCTCTTCTAGCCTTCATGCCCACAGCTCTGCACGCTGTGAACAGCCAATTAAGAAACAAAATCATGGCTATCAAAAGCACGTGGGTGTGGGCATACGTGTGCAGCCCCAAGGAGCAGGGTGCTGGCACCAGCAACGTCCAGTCTCACCAGACGCGTGGTGGTAAGGGAGGGTAGCTGTGTGCGCCTGCGAGCCAGAGAGACAGACGGACTCCCAGGGGCGGTGGGCTGGATTCGCTCATTAAAGGGAAGCATCTGCTGACTCCTCCACACCTGCAGTGCCACAAGCTCCCCACCCAAGCTGCCAAACCCTGTCTCCCATCTCCTGTCCCCCCTACTAATTCAGTTCATAAAGCACCAATCTAGAAAGTGTTATTTTTCCTACAAAGCAAAACCCTCCCGGGTACGTGCTTTGCAGGGCAGCACTCGCTCAGTAGCAGCCTTCCTCTGTCACGTGTGGTCGAGAAAACTATCTGTCAGCCCAAAGCCTCTCTCCCTCTTCGCTGCATTTCAGGTTTAATTGTAGCTGTTCCCCAGCCCAAAGAGGCACCCCATGACAGTGACGGCTGGCAGGAGCCCCCGGCGTATTTCCACGTCGATAGGAAGTTAGTCTCTCTCCAGAGGGCTTACAAATGAGCCCCTATTCTCACAGCAGCCAAATGTTTCATTTTAGGCATTTTATCTATGTAAACCAAACAGATAACAAGGAGAGCAAAGACCTTTGAAATATTTATGAATAAATTGAAGTCCTAAAGCTTTCTACAGTACAGCGATAAGGAGCAAATTCTCATGTAAGATGCCAAGGCATGCAGAGCAATTGATTTTATCCAAGTTTAAAAAGAGTAGGTTTGCGTACAGAGAAAGAAAGTAAGCAAAAATGAACTATATACAGATTTAAAGATAGCTACTATATACCATGAAAGCAACACGCAATAAATTAATGTGACAGAGCATAAAGACTAAAACAATGTGAAAGCTTTATCAGCCAAATCTAGAAACTATAGACTGATGTACTGATTGAATACTTTCTGATGGATGTATTATTGTCTCAACTATTTATGACAGTAGTCAAAAGTTGTATATAACTACAAAGTAGCACGTTCTTGTTCAGTATGGATGAAAATTATTCTCTTTTTTTCTCAATTGCAAAGGTGCTTATTTTTCTCATAAACAGCATGTTTGGGGAAGCCAGAATGTGAAAATAAATGGCTTCATTTTGTTGCTGTGGTGTACTTAGTTTAATGAAAACGAAGCGTGACTTAGTGTGAAGGTCACTGTTCAGTGTGCACAACGGCAGAAAAATGAACAGAGTGCTGGGACACATCGACAGAAATGGAGACCTGAAATAGGTTTGAAAAATAACCCAGTGGAGTAGGATCACAGCAACACCGACACACCATGGAGGTCTGGACGGTGTCGTCTTTCTGAATTTGTCACCATCTGAAGACAAGAAAGGAGGAAGGGGCAGACAGAGGCAATGCCATGGTTCAGAAAAGTCAATCACCTTTTCCCTGAATCAAGCCACATTTTCCTAACTTGCCTCCTTCACAGTGATTTGTAAAACTTGAAAGCTGAAATAAAGAAGCAACTGAATAAAGGCACCAGAAAATAAACTGCCCATCTCCATACACCGTAACTGCCAGGAGCAGGTGCTGCTGGCACTCGCATACATCTCCCCAGGTTATTCTGGCGCATCTGTCACTGTGGTATGCAGGCAACATTAAGTCTGTCGGCCAAATTCGCAAGGGCATTGCAGGCACTTCGCACAGTCCACAGACATAACCTAGCCCTAAACTTAACTCTTTCACCTAGTGGGGAGAAACAAAAATGTTATATCCCCTATATGACACAGTCTTTCAAAACTGTCAGAGAAACAAGGGAAAAAGAGGAATAGCACAATAAAGCAATAGTACCTTCTATTCTTAGCTATCTTTTCACCTACATTTTGCTAATCCACATGTAGAGACAAAAAACAATCTCAAAAAGCCCACCGCCCGCATTGCTAAAAACTGCTTGGGCAAAATGTTTTCCTCTTGGAACATGGCAGTTCTTTGAGCATGAAACATTTCACCAGAAATTGTCAATCCTATTCCCTTTCAGAAGAAATCAGCCTGTTTTCCCAGGCCCCTCTTTCCTCCTTGACAGCTCCTAGGCTGGCAGTCCGGCTGTGCACATGGGAGTCCGAAAACCAGGCTCCCAGATCTCCAGACAGCCAAAGGAGCACCACCGATTTCTGTTTAAAACTTGATATATGCCACTGCTGTAATTCTTTAAAATTCGTCCTGTGGGAGCACTGCCTCCAAAATTTGAAATGCCCTTTAGAAAATATTTTTCTGCATCCTTTTTTTCCAGTGCAAATTATTGCCATTTCGAGTGTCATTACAACACAGCACATGTGGAGACTGAGCATCACAAAGCGAGGCCGTCTGTACTCAGCTACAGCCCCTAATTTCAAGGCAGTCAGTTCTTACAGAAGAACAATACTACTCCCGGCTGGTAATACTACAACATCACTTTTCAGCACATGGGACTGCCTAGCAAACCACGGGGACATGTGCAGCGCATGTGTGTCTGGGTGAGAAAGCCACCCTATGCGCAGTGCAGCAGTCCAGAGGCAGCCCCGAATCCTGCGAAGATTTAGCAGAGAAGCACCGGTTTTCGGACTTGCCACTGGCTGCATTGGAACTACTTGCTTCAAGATACTAGTCAGTGTGCAAGACCAGTCAGGCATACTTTTCTGGAAGCTAAGCAAATTTTGGAAGCCTACAACATACACTTCTGCCCCGACAGTCACAGATTCTGACCCTGCCTGCACTGGTTCTCCTTTGGAAGCAGAACTGAGAGAGGCACACGAAGAGGAGCAAGCGTCCTCCAAGCTGCACTGTTCCTGGGGAAGAGACAATTCTCTTTAGGTCGAGAAAAGCTCACCTCCTCAAATGGTGATTTATAAACCATCGCGGCTTGTAGGACCAGCTCACACGGCCTCTAGCTGAATGATTTACAATTTATGTGAAGACCAGCTTCAGAGGTTTAAATACTTCACTGCGGAAGGTGCAAGAGTAGAGATATTTTCATCGTTTTGCGCTAAAGTAGGTCATAAATGTCCCCCTTGGACAACTGTGTAGGACCTGCTGGTGCTGCATGTGGGCTGGAGAGACCTGGGGGTCATGTTTTACATTCGGACAGGGAGCCCACCGCCCGCATTAACATCTCCTGGCCACCGCACCCGTGGCTGTACCCACACATTAACTCCTGTTCCAGCCTGTTCCAGCCCCGTAAACGGCACAGTGAGAAACAAACCCACGTGCCATTAGTGGCTGAACTGGGTGCCTGCGGAGGTGGAAAGGGCTGCTCCGTCGGCAGCGGTATCTCGCAGAGCTGCTTCTGCTGTCACCCTCTCCCCAGCCCTTCTCCTCCACCACCTGACCCTGCCAGGGAGGAAGCGTCAGGCTGCTTGGCACTCTCCTCCGTGTTTTCTCTCTGGGTGGTTTACTTACTCATCTCCTTATTATTCACCGTCCTGCTGAAATTTGTTACCATCCTGGAGACAGTGATGGTGGAAACAGATGAGACAGAAAGGAAGTTGCTTTTGTACAGAGAAAGAAAGACAACAGTCTCCGTAAATACAGCATGATATTAACAGGCTGATGCCTGACACTAAGCAAAAATAGCATCATCTCCAAGAAACACTTAATTTGCTGTAAAGATGGCCAGATATGTGAGGATCTTTGATCTTCCCAATTATTCACCTGTGAAGCCTCCTGAACTACATGGCCAACACATTTCCCTTTGGGACAGCGATGGGAACTTCTCTTTGAAAAGGGATAATCATGTGTCAAACATGTTTAAGGGCAAGAACTAACATTAAGAAGAGAAGTAGGCACAAAAATAGAGCATAATCAGTGGCAAAGTAGAAAATTAATATGTAAATTAATAAAAGCAGGAGTTTAGGAATATGGAAGTAATGAATGCCAAGCAGACTATGAAATGTTCCTCTTTTGCCAGCATGCCGGCTCCTCAAGAGAAACATAGCTTGTGTTTTTGTTTCTTAACTAGCTTCCTTTGTATGTATGGAAGAAGTGAGCTCACCCGCTTTATACCATCCTAGCGATAGTAAACTGAACACAAGAGAGACGACCATCCTCAAAATAGGTAACTGATTTTAAAAAATCTTGCCGCGAGCGCTATAAAGCTTGGGATTGAAACGCAGCTGTAAGCAGCCTGCCATACAGACTCCCCCAATCTGCACCGTGGCCAGCAGGATGGGGAGCGAGAGGAGCTTCCAGCCCCTTCGTACACACCTAACCACCCTCTGCCCACTGCCGGCATTGCCAGGGGGAGAAATCACTTCAACTCTGCCTTGTCCTAAGTACCACAGAGGCTGTAACGGAACGGCATTAGCTCCACCAAAAGAAGCAAACAAGTGTAACTGGCAGCGTGCGGCTCCTAGGAAATACGACAAAGAACCAGAAGAAGCCCTGGAGTGAAGATTCACCTTTAATTAAACCCATGTGGAAGACACACCCCCACCTCAGAGCTGGAGCGGGACAAACCAGATCAGTTCGTGGCAGCTCGGCACAGTGATGCACGGAGAAAAACGACCAGCTGAGCATCACAAACCTTTGCTTCTTCCAACCACAAGCAGCACAGCCCCGGATGCAGGCAGGTGTGAGGTGCGGAGTGCAGGAGGCTGGGATGGAAATGGCAGTGGCACGCCGCATCACCCGCCCAGAGGTGAGCCGGGGCGAGGGAAAAGTAAACCTCCGGCTGAGACGCAGCTGCGTCGTCGCCTTGCCCCAAGGTTTCTGTTGTGAACTTCTCGCTTCAGCACGGCTCCTGAAATACGGTTCAGTCCCCCCCTCCGCAGGGCTGCCACTGAATTTTTAGAGGGGGAACAATTAGTCATGCTTCAGAAGTAGCCAAGCTGAAGATAAGTCTGCCCTCGTACAAATTGATTTCGGCTGCTCTATCTCTGAAAAGCCCTAACAAGTAAGAGAAAAGGATAAAGGTGAAAATCTGGCTTTTCGTACTGCGTATGATTTGCTGTTTTTAAAATACTGACTGTGCATTTTTAATACAGAGTAGCTTTTAATAATAATGTGTAACCTGCAAAGGCAGGAGGTTCATTTCTTCATAGCTTGTCAGAAATGCTGAAGCATTAAAATGAATACAGTACAGAGGCTCTGAATTTTACCATTTGGATTTAACATAATTCCTAGCACATGAATTAAAGATTTTGTTTTAAAACTTGGTTTTATTTCCTTTTTAAAAAACTCTAGGAAGGGAAATTTAAGGTTGCAAAACAAAGCACTTAACGACATGGAAATGGTAAAGTGAGAACAGTATTCCCTTTCTCACTTGCAGTAGGAGCCTACAGATGGATTTTGAATGATCCCATACTGTTTCTCAAGCAATGAAATATCAAAATGACCCTGCTTTTAGGCTACCTCAGTAGTCAGCAGCATTAATGTCAACAGGATTTCCAATATTTTTCAAGGTTAAGTATGTGTGTATATATATGTATATATGGGGGGAATACGTACATAAGGTATGCTGATTTGCTGTAGTAAGGTTAGGGCCATGTTTTCTCATCCTTAAAAGAAATTATCACTTTAATACTACATGTTAAGAGTTAACAGAAAAATAACTTGGGTGCATTTTGAATGCAATGAGATTTAAAACAGAAATTACTGTTTGTCATCTGATTTTTTTGCCCTGCAAAATGTGAATATGATCTAGTCATTTTACCAGTACACAAACAGTTTGTTTTCTTTCTCCAGCAGAAGCTATGAATACACTTCTTTTCTATTTCTGTCTTGTGTAAACACATTTTTCCCAGGACTTCCATATTTCAGTATGTGGAGGGTATACTGCAAATAGCACATCCATGAAGCCGTACCGATTGCAATAAGCCATTAAGCCATTTATATGCAGATCACTGAAGTCTCAAACCACGTGTTTTTCATTTTATGTGTACAGTAAAATGACTACACCCTGCCCAGATTCAAACAGGACCTCAAAACCCAGATCATTCACAGCTGACTTCATGTGTTTGTGCTACAATTCACATCCAAAATGAGACGATTAGAAGCCATAATAATAAAATACTATTAAACTACAAAATACTGTCACATTGAAATATCTTTTAACATAGATGTATTTATCCAACTTTAAACAAACTTGTTTCCATAATTATCTCAATACCTGATGGAACATTGTATTTAAACTTTCAATGGTGTTTCTCAAATCAGAACGATCTCACAAGACTCTTCAGTCCTCAGAAATCACAGGCAGGAAGAGCGATGTAATTATCCAGAATGCATAGCGGATGTATAAAAAACCAGCATATTCCATTACTGTTGTACATTGCAGGTGGGCTCGCAAGATGTAAATGTGTCTGCATGTAAAGGCAAGCGAGCCTCTGAGGGGCTGTGTCCTGTGTCCTAGCTTACCAAAGAAACAGATGCCGTCTTACACTGTACAATAAAAAGGCACAAGTATTCAGCACATTCAAGAGTTTCTGTTTACATATATATTATTTGTTAGAGATATATATTAAAGGGATAAGAGAAATACAATTCTGATACCCTATGGCATTGAGAAGCAAAGAATATTGTTATATCATGCCATAAATGATTTTTCTGAATAAATGTGAAAACTGAAAAATTGCAAAAAATACAATTTTCTTGCACAGAAACTGTTTCAGTTTTCTTCCTGTCAGGACTGCCCAGCATCACTCTCACTATAAATTAAAACAAACAGTTCATGAACTTATACTTCCCCATTCCTTCATGCAGGAGGTTAGGGGCTACTTTTTACTCTTTTTAAAATGAAAGTGTATTTATATTCAGTGTCAAGTGGGGTTTGTGTTGTGAAATTAATACTGAAACATTTCATTTCTAAGATGCCAAACGCTTTGACTTTTCAATAATGTATCTCCTTGTTTTTCCAGCTGGAATTATTCACTGAAAGTGCACCTCATTTTTACTTCATGTTCAACCAAATTCTCCAATACAAATTAACTACTTCTTAGTGAATTAGTTATTTTATTTAGTATGATGAATAATGAAAAAATACTCAATGTGGGTTCATAGGAGAATGAGAAAAGGGAAACAAGCATTCAGATCTCTTCCACAGGCTGTATCTAGAATTATTACCTCACATATGGGTCTCATCTGCTTCACGCTGAGTTTAGGAAGAGCGTAAATAAATTAACATCATCTTTGAAAGCTAAGGGGGAGCAATAACAAAGCATGAAATACTGGAAAAGAGCAACGTCCCACTAGAAACCCTAAAGATATAGTAACAATTGTGTGATAATTTGTGTATTAATTATATGATACAGGACTGCTCTAGAAACTCTTTCAGGAATGGCACGGAGTCGCCTTGACAGGGAGTCTGGGTTTTTTAGGACGCCTGATGAAACACGATTCACCTCCTTAGTATGTTTCTCCAGAGATAGTGACATTCTTCAGAGGAAAAAATATTGCTCCCCTTTGAAAAAAACCTAAACTACATATACAGGAATAAGATCTACCAGCTTTTCATGCCAAATATAATCATACTTATCATACCGATCTATTTAGAAAATACAATATTGCTAAACCAGTTGTTATGGTTGATTAATCCAAGCCCTTCTTGTTAAAAACAGATGGCACATGCAAGAATAACCAAACACATTCTGGAGGCGATCTGATGAGAAACGCCATTATATTTCACTAGTTTCTTATTTATACAGAGCAGTAACAGCTGGACCACAAATAATTACAAAATATAAACAAAATGGAAGGCTGAAAGCAGGGACCAATTCATTACGTGTATGGATAAGTATTTTTATGGGGTTTGAGCAGATTTCAGCTCAGGATGCTCCTGGTCCTCACACAATTAAAAAAATCCTAAGGAAAAAAAATATCTTTTGAAACATCATCTGGAAATATAGCTATGTAGAGAGGTAGCATTTTCCTGAGTTCCTGTAATGTTCCTGTTTGATTGTACTGGGCTGCTGCCCATTTATCAAGCTTTTTGTGATGGCCTGATTGACTCATTACATATCCTTTATTTGTCTAATTTTGAAGGTCTGTTAAATGAGAGCATGGAAAATGTTCTAATAATAGTAATGCTGACCTCAGTGTCCTATAAGATAAAATGCCTGAAATGAAAGAAAAGCCACAGGAGAAGGAAAATTACAAACACTGCTGCCTGGCCTGAAATCCACACCTTAAATGAAGGCAAAGAGAGCAGCTGGGCTGCACAAGGGAGGAAACAGCAAAACATACCACCACCATTTGAAAAATGTAATTAGGCATCTGAAAAGCAGAAAGTCAGAGATGAAGCCTACCAGGGCACCGTTTAGCAGCTGCGGCTGACTTTTACATACAAGGGACGGGAAGGAGGAAGCACCAGAGACAGGCAGCAGAGACCATACGTCAATAGTTCCATGATACTCATCCATGACCATGCAGCCTGTCCCTCTGGGAGCTGCCACGGTGGTGACAGGGTCCAGCCCTGCTGGGATGCACCGACAGCACCACACACATCCCAGCAGTACATACATCCTGGCAGCACGGGGCATTGGTTTCCCCAGGGCACCTGGGCACCACGCTCCAGCGCAGCAGCCTGGCACCAGCCCAACATCCCTCATCCAGACGTCTGCTGGTGCGAAACCCATTGCCCCTCACATTCCCCATACCAAACCACACCAGCATGGTACAGCTATAGTCACTCTGCCAGTATTTCCTTCTGCACCATTAGCGCCCAGGGAATATGCCCCGGCTACCTGGGCAGGGACCGCTGATGGAAGGATGGGCGGAGACCACAGTGTCCACCATTGTAGGCTTTCAGCAGCTACGAGAGCTCTTACGCCTTCTGCACAGCACTTCCCACACTTCCAACTAGGATCTAATAATATTTTAGACAACTAGACCAACTTTTCAGGAAGCCCTAGAATCACCATGTGATTTCTTAGTGAAGAAATCTACATTTCCTCTTCATAATAAGCATTCAAGACCTCACAAGGAGGAAAAAACAACATCTTGAGTTGAGTCCTCTCTGGGATCATGTGTCAGGTCACAACCTCAATATCCTTCAGCTTTCAAAAGGGGAAGAGTTTACAATTTAGCCCTTTCCCTATAAACTCCTTTTAGCTTCCCTCCTATTACCCTTCTGTCTGAGATACATATTTTACAACATTGAACTGCATGGCGTTCCTGGCCTTACCTGAGGCAGGCATCTCCCTCTGCCTCCATCCTGCCTGTAGCCCTGCCTCCTGATTTGGCCAGCTCCCAGGAACGCCAGGGTACAACCCCACTGCTTTCCCTCTCAGAAGTGTAAAGAAAGGAAAATGCATGTGAAATGGGATGTCGGCCCAAAACAGATGTTCCCAATACACTACTACCGTATTAGGATGGATTAAACACTTTGCTTTCCCTGTATCCCGCAGCCTGCTGGAGTCGAGAGCTCTCCAGGTTCCCAGAAATATTTCTCCATAGCAAACACTACCACAACAGGACTTGGGCTATAAGGAGTCAGCCTGTGACAGCCTTCGATCAGAAGCAAAGCCTGATGTGAAAAAAGCCAAAAGGAATTTTCGGGGAAATAAACATTGTAGAAAAAACCAAAACAAGTGTGTGCAAGACTTATGCAAGCAACTGCAATGGTGGGAGCCACACGCAAAGGCTATAGAGAATATGCAATCGGTTTTTCTCAGTTAGAAGTCTGCTTTAAATCCCTTTTTCCCAGGAACTGTAGCTTTGCCTTGATTTTCTGTGATCACACTATAACAGCATTATTATGAAAAGTAACAAATGTGCATTTACAAGGCATCTGGAAGAATTATCTTCTCCAGTTCGCCTTGATGGGAAATTCAGGTATGGAATATTTTCATACTCTTACTACCATAAACACCAAATCTGTGAACTTCATAGTCATCCAGCTCAGCATTAATGCACTATACCAAGACACAGCTATAATTCTCCCCTTCACAACAGCCTCTGATTTCCAGTGTACCCCGTCCCATGTAAGCTCAACAATAGTTTAATAACAACTATCAGCTGTTGCTGACCAAATCTTCCTTCATCCCTTTCCAAAAGCAGGATAGGCTATTAGGGACAAGAACATGGCGCACAAATAAAAGCTCTGGCGCAAAACACATGAAGGAAAAAATCACTGCATACGCATATTTGGACACAAACTCACTTTCTACCCATTGGGCTTTGCATTGCCTCACAGCACTCCAATTACCTTTTTTTTAAAAAAGCTCTCTTTTTCTCCTCTCTTCTGTTTTGTGGTTATCCCAAGGAGCTCTGGAACACCTAATTATTTCCTACCTGTTTTGCCTGCCTGCTCTATCTCAGATTTCTGTTTACAGATTAACTCCAGTCGTTGTCTGATGTGTTACACCTTCTCCCTAGGGATGCTGCTGGGGTACGGCCTTCAAAACTGCTGCACCACCACCCCCCCACCACCACTGTGCAGTTGAATATTATACAAGCACGGTGTTCCTTCACATCGTTTCTGCAAGGAATTAAAGAAATACCAAACTATTACAACACAGGCTAATATACCCTAAAATCAGATCTGGGATGCAAGAAACTAGCTGGGCCGTGTAGCAGGAGCCCTGTTTGCTGGGGCATTTCCAGTTGCAACGTACTTATATTTAGATTAAACCCCGCTGCACTTTGCTGCCTGACATGGCGTCTCAGCTGCACATCCGAAACAGATAAAAGCCTACCCTATTCCCACTGCTACAAACTTCAGATATTTTCTTCCCAGCGCTTCGGCACGGGATAAAGCAAATCAGCTACTTGCTTCTTTGCCCCGCTATGATGTCAAAACCACTTACCAAAATCCACTCCCTCAGCTGCGTGATGCAAAAATGAGAATGTAAAAGCTCTGCCTCTCTAGGCATTAGCATTGCCTGCAAATCCAAACGCATCCTCCTTGAGGTAAGGGTGCACTTCAGGCTGCCCAGGGGAGAGCTGGGGGAGCATTCGCACCTCCCCGAGAGCAGCCAGCACCTCAGCCTCCGTCAGGAGCTGCGCAGGGAAGAGGGTGATGTTCCCTAATTAGGTCTGGGGCTAAAGACCAGCAGCAGAGCTCCAACAAGTAACAACCCATGGGGTCAGACGTGGTCCCGGGAGGGGTCTCCACCACGCAGGGAATGACGGCAGTACCATCTGCTATTTCCTGAAGTGCATGCACGGAGGAAATTCAAATGTAAAATGAACGGACGAGTTCTTCTCAAGGCAAGGCCTGCATTATTTATGGGTTTAGCTGGTACGCTACTCCGACTCTCAATGTTTAAGCAGCGATTACTGGATCCAGGGGAGCCAAACAACCTGGAAGTGCCAGCAGGAGCTACGCCAACCTGTTTGGCTTTCCCAGCTCTTACATTTGTAAGCCACCAGCCCTGCTTGCTCACACACTTCTCACCAAGCTGCAGAGCCCATCCAGCCCTCTTTAGCTCACACCGCAGGACGACTCTTGCCAGATCCACCTTCCCTTACACCAGATGCGGCCGCCAGCCAGTGCAGAAGCCAGCCCAGCCCAGCCCGCCTGGAAAGCCAGGGCTGAGGAGCGCAGGAACCAAGCCGGCTGGCACAGCCCCTCGGGCAGCCCCGGTGGTTGGGGGTCATTGTCAAAGCCCAAGCCGCTGAACAAAGCTCCGCTGGCGGGAGGGTTTCTTTTAAAAACAAACTGTAAAACGTAACATTTCAGAATAAAGCCTTTTTACATTTACAGAATTCCATTAGACGCATTCGCAAACCTCCCACCGATTGCAGCAGGGTGCCAGGATTTCACCCTTGATATTTTAAGAAAAAAACCAAATAATTCACGTAAATAAAATTAAAAAGAAAAAAAACCCAAAACCAAACGCAACCACCAAACAACAAAATGAGAGGCCCTTTGCGGATCTTCCCATAGGGGCTATCAGATGCTCACATACCATTGCAACGTCTTCGTTAGGACCAACTGCCGTCTCCCACTTTTCTTCTTCAGCCATATAAACGCTATAGGGACATCTCCAGAGATAGCAAACCATCTCTTTTCCCCAGGGATCCTGTGGACATTTGATTAAAAATGGTGATGTTTTCCTGGGAGACTTCACGTAGAGGTAGGAGATGCTGCTGAACAGACCGAGCGGACTGCGTATCACCCAGCCCTAGCTAGAGACAGTGACGGAAAAGCTGGTTCCTGGAGATTTTTTCTGATAACAAGTCTAGACAGGAAGCTTGAAGGAAAAAGAGTTGTTTCATAGGGGTTGGGTATTTTTTTTTCCTTTTCAATTAAAAGGATATTCCTTTTATATGATATCATATATTCTATATATGATAGAATAGACAGTCGGAGTGACTCAGGCAGACTACTATTTGTTGCTTTTTCTTTTCACAATAAAAGCTATTAATATTTTTGAATTGCCTAAATTTTAACTATTCCTGGAACATGACACAGTAAATTTTCTAGCTAAATGCTAAGTTAAACTAGAATTAAGATTAGGTTAAGATACTAATTAAGATAACTTAATCATTATCAGTAAGTTACAAATAGAAACATAAGCAGCACATTTTCATTTCCTCTGAAACAAGTACTATTACCTATAAAAAAAAAACAAATTCCAGTGTGAACTGGAAAGAAAAATATCAAGCATTACTACAGAAACGTATACGAAAGACAGCAAATGAGTAACTATGCACTTAGACCTCCTCAGGTTATAAACGGTTCACATGGCCCCAGACAACACTAGAACAGACGTTCAAAGTCACTGGATATGGTTTTGGTTATTTATTCCCTCCAATCATGGAGAAAAAGCGTATTTAAATCAAGCTAGCTTCACTGCCTTGGATCACCATGCCGAGATACCTGCTACCTCCAGACCATCCCCTGTAGCTCGTCTGGAGCAAAGACAGCTGGGGAGGTGGGGTGGG
>VYXH01003993.1:298902-356360 GCA_013397275.1 Burhinus bistriatus | reverse complement strand
TGGGGAATGCCTGGGCTACCACAGTGCGTACCAGCTCAGAGATGAGGGTTATGTTGATGGTAAAGGCAAAAACACACGCCACACAAATGGCAGTAGGCACCTCCGTGCCCACAAGCTAGCATTTACATGGGGATCTGAGCCCCTGGTCTCCTTACAGTGTGATCATCTTTCTTTCCCCTTAGCTAACAGATGTCTGTGAATGTTTCCAGGTCTGATAAAACACTACTGCTTAAAAAAAAGGGGGGGAAAAAAAAAAAAAAAACAAAAACAGTACCAAGAGAAAGAAAAATTAGAATCGAGAGAAATGGTGGTTATAAAAGGTGTATCACAGTGCTTCTTACCATGGAGCTGGAACTGTCATTTTCTTGGACCGGATTACAACCTCCACCTTTTTTTTTTTAATAAAAAGGAAATTTTTCAATACTAAACTGTTAAGGGAGGTCAGTGACAACAATTGCCGTTTCCACTATTTCAGTCATGAATAAGTGGGAAAGAAGCTAAAAATAACATTTGGAAAAAAACACTTCATATACCAGTGTTTTGGGAAGTAGGGGGAGTGGCTAGATCGCAGTTTGAGAAACAGAAGCAATAGGCAAAATTCAATTTGTGGGATTCTCCAACCGCAACCGAAGTGCAGGCTGCAAAGATGAAACTGAGGAATGAGAACCAAATATCAGAAACCAAAGGGTGAAAGGACAACATCACAGCGACACTACCAGGGCCTTCAAAGGCCTCCACAGGTCTGGCTGATATAAAAATTTACGACCTCGCTTATGCACTGAAGCAGGTTAGCAGTGTAATCACCATACATTTGATTCAACCTTGACTATTATCTTTGGCAGTGCATCCTTGACATCTCCGCCCACGGCAGGGGGGTTGGACTAGATGATCTTTCAAGGTCCCTTCCAACCTTAATCATTCCATGATTTTAAGATCCTATGATTGTCTCTTTACTAGCTGATTTACTCGCCTTATGAAAAGTGCCACTTCAGTTAGCATGCATACCAGTAAACCTGCGAGGCCAGCCCAACAAGCTGGCCCACAAGCTCTCAACAAGCTCTCCCAAGTGGAGAGCAAGGATAGTAGCTCCATGCTGAGCACAGGTGGCTGAGAAGACTTTACCACAGCAGTAGCCCACAAAGAGGGTGCTGCTGACCATACTTTAAAACCCACTTTAGTTCTACGTGCAAAATAGATGAAAGCTGCTGCAACAAGCCTAGAAAGTACTAGTGTTTTTTCAAGGCACTGTTATTATGTAGATAAGAAACAGAAAAATATGTTGTTTACTATAAGCTCTACTTCAAGGACACTTTTTTAAGTCATGTCTTACTGTCTAATTAATAATCTCATTGAAGTTGCTGTGCTGAACCAAGGGCAAGTTACAAGGCAAGCAGCTGTAACACACATCAGTGAAACTGGAAGCCAAGAAAATTTTTTTTCAAATCTCCGAAGCAATGACTTTTTTATCAAGATTGGCAGCAAAAGTTTGTAATTCTTATTCAGTAGTACTAGAAGACGCAAGATCAACGCTGGAATAACCAAATGAAGAGAAAAAAAAATCTGACATTAGAAAGTCTGGTTCACTGTGTGTTTGGGATATTTTAAAATAGCCAGTAAAAATGGCTTTTATGACCTTAAATACATTTTCAGCATTAGCACACACAGATATAAAGCCTCGAGAATCAGTGTTCAGTGCTGTGGGGCAAGAAAAATACTATTGAAAACTTGCTGTTTAGAAAAGTTTCAGTAGTAAAATATTTCTCCATTGTAAATTTTCTTCGGTTAATAAGTCATTTATATGAATACTGTAATAAGATTTACACAATTTGATTTACATGCAGGTGGAAGTTTCATAAAGGAGCAATACTGTATGCTAGGTGAAAAACAATTCCATTACAAAAATTCGCCTGAACTTAACAAAAGGCATGTTCCTGGAAGAAAGTCATTCCAATGCAGACGACCCACCTGCTCATAAAATGTATGATGAGCTAAGGCAAAATTTAGAATAACACTACTTGCTTCCTTCCTGTGAAAGAGAAGTATGGACTTTCAAGGACTTTCCTAAAAGAAGATGCAGGAGATCAATACCCGTCTGGTAAAGTGAATTCTTTAAGAAGTTTATGATGCAGGAAGTCTGTCAAGGAAACGGGTCATTTTTAGGATGGACATAATCGATAGAGGATAATTTACAAGCAGATCACAAGGCAGGCTGTCAGGCACGGTAGACGGCATTTCAGGCCAAGACAAAAAGTGTCAATTAACACACGTGTCTAACTGACATCTGGCAAAAGTCATGCCTATGGCTTTAGTGGTGTGCCATGTCCCAGGTACTAGAGCCAAACATGCACCTCACAGCGCCTGGCCCAGGGCAAAGGCCTCCCTCCTGCCCCAGCAATGCACAAACTATTCAGAAGAGTGTTCTGTGCGTGGGATGATGCCCACAAGCCCGATCACAAGCACCTTGGTCCTGCAGAGTCTGCAAGTACCATGAAGACCGCTCGCTGGGTTTTGCTCCACGAGGGAGCCTGTGGTTCCTGCTAGCCAAGACAAGCAGTGGTCCTCCATGTGGAAAGAGGGCAAGGACGGAGCAGGTACTGTGACTCTGTTGGAGGAGAGATTTTCCTCTGATGTTTGTGGTTCCCCTTATCTGTTTCTATCATCTTCTTGTTGCTACTGCTGCTTAACAATACGTACAAATTCCTTATTGAATATTTTGCCACCTGGTTTAGTCATAACAGATGCAATCAGCAACAGTTAACTCAGTTTAGCTTGACTTAAATGTTTAAGGAGGTTCATTGTTGGGCCACGTATATGTTGCAATATACATAATTTATAATACGTATCCAGCTAAATGGGAGAAAGAATAAAAAGACAAGAAAATTAATAAGAAAAGCTGATCTCATGAGCCAGTTACGTTGATTCACTTTGATCTCATCGTTTCTGCTACTCTGAAGGTTTTTTGGGTCTTTCTGGCTGTTTCACCTACCAACTGAGTATTCAGTGAGAGCGAGCCATTCAGCACTTCTCCCTCCGGAGATGTCTGAGAAAGGCTCTGCTGAAGGATGCAGTCCTCCTGTTCCCCATTCCCATCTGTGCAGCCCGACAGCTTCCAGCAGAGCAGGTGGCTCATGCTGTGCAAGCTTACACAAAGATCGAGGGTTTGAGGGATTGAGTCTCCTGAGTCATTCCAGATTTGCTGGGGTAACTCCAGCTACGTTGAGAGACAAGAATTTGATCCTCTGTCCTTAAAGAGATTAGTTTAATGAAGCAGTTATGCAATTCCGAAAAATGAAAGCTATGGATCCACATTCTTCTTCTCCTGTTTTACTGTATTTAGGCAGCCTGTCATAATGCTGTTGTATGTGATAAACAACTGAAATGTTCTAGTCCACCAAGGGCATTTTGTAGTGGGCGTGCATGGGCAATTGCTACTTCCATATATGATGCAGTGTTTTCAAACACTGTGACACAAGTGCAAAAAGTCAACTTGCTGACAGAAACACACCAGCATTTAAATTAAGTAATTAAAATGTTCTGTATTGCAAGAATCCCATCAATCTCAAAATTTAAGGCTGCCTTCACAGCTGTTTGCGCTTGATGCATTCCCATAATCTCTTGAATAGGCTTTCTCCACATACCTTTGCATGATAGAGTCAGGGCATTAAGTTTCTATCGTTCAAATAATACTGAGATTTTTCTTCAGTCTTTTCAACAGTGGATGATATATGTGTGCTTCATATCACTACCATCTTCCCAAGCTTTACAGAAGTATGCTACAAAATCCTAGAGTTATCTTCTTACAAACGTATTTTTGTTTCACTGATCTCTGTGAAGAAAATGAAGGGCAAGAAACTCTACCAGAGCTCCCCTCTGACTTTCTTTTCCCCCAAGGAGGTGTTCCCCCCTTTGCTGACAAGATATGACATCCTCTCCACCTGAAAATGGATGGAATTCTTGGTGAATCCCACGGCATCACAGAGAGGCAGAACAGAGCCACAACACGTCCCTTCCTGCAACCTAATGCCTTCGTGCCAACTTGCATCACACAGGAGACTTAAATACTCAGGAAGGTGTCCACAGAGGAGACCCAGAGGCCCTGTGGAGAGGGGACAGTCACGAAAACAGGTAGCTGGCAGGTGCCACCAGGTATCTGGGACCTGGCAGCAGAGAGGGGCAGGAGACTGGTACCTCTCTTCTCCCTTCTTTGCATCCCTCCTGCTCCCCATTGCGGCCCTGACCTCCCTGCTGGCATCCATGAGGACTTCTCTGCAGGAAGACCAGGCTGTCCCCCTCCATGAATCCAGCACACAAAACCCACAGACACAGAGCAGTCCTGGCTCCTTGTTGGAGTTCTGCCACAAGTGAACTGATCGTGATGAAGCGAGGACTTGAAACAAAATGGAAATGGAAACAATGAAGTTTTATGCACTGGAACAAGTTATTAATTGTAGTCAACCAAAGTTGTAAGCATAGTAACTGGAGACAAGATAGACTTTATTACTAACCATCTGATCCAGTACCGTGCCCTGAATCTGAGGCTAATCATGAAAATATTTCTCTCACACCCACTCACTACAACAACAAATGCAGCCAAGTGCAATAAATTTTCCCTTTTTTGTTGATCTGTCTATGTCCAGAGTTTGCTGCCTTTCAGTTAAGATCATTCCAACAAGAACAGCGTAAATCCTTCCCTAGCTGCCACATTATCAGTAATTACATGGCTTGAGAGTTACTTTGCCTGGGTCTACCACCCAGGAAGCTATTATTAGATAAATAGAAACAGCGGAAAGAAGAAAAAAGATCAATGCATTAAAAATTAAGCACAGCCAGGTCTTTCAAATACACATATGTACTTCAGCCTCCCACTGGCAATACACAATTTCTGGAAAAGTTACACACTTCACTTGAAAGTCTTAAAGTCTTAATGGAGGTGTCAATGTCGTTCCTCTGCTCTGCTGTTCTCCTGGGCCCTGGGTAGCTCACCAAGCTAATGATGTAGTTCTGTCTGATTTTCTGCCTCTGTCTCCTCATCTGGCCTGTTCTGACCATAGCGTATCTCATCCATAGGCATCAACACATGCTCAGGCACAAAGCAATTCTGTCAATCAGTACTGCAAAGCCTACGTCCACCAAACTTTCCATGCTTTACTTAACAGTGCTCTCAAGTCTTTCTCCACAATGGTCCAACCACTAATAGCCTTCTCCTCTCAAAACCAGTCCTCAGCTATTTTCATGACCACTTCTCTTGAGAAGATTGGTTTCTGGCTGTAACACTTCAGTAATCTCAACCAAGATCTCCGAAACCGTTTGTCAGAGCTTCCCACAGCCCAGCAAACATTCTTTGACCATTCCCCTTTTTCAGAGCTTTTCCCCATGAATTTAATGCTTACAGCAAACTTCTCTCCATCCATTTTGGATAATACAGGTGTTCAAATAACAAAAAAAGGGATTAGTGAGGCAATACACTACAGTGACAAACTCTTGGGGGTATGAAATGTATTATGAAGGTTAATCATCTACCAGCTAGCACAAGCAGATCTTTTATGGCGTTAAACAGCCTTTACTAACATAAAATGCAGTGCTGGAATGTAGCAAATGCACCAAAGCACTGCAAAAGAACAATTTCATATCCATAAATACATATTTTCCATCCCAAATGAAATTATTCCTTCCCTCAAAGAAACAGATGTTACAGCAAAGCTGTCTTCTCTTCTAGGACTGATTCTTTTTGTCAATTTAAACCTTTTTAGCTGGTATAGAATGACTTGATTTTGATCAGTCCCTGCTTTACCATGGAAGTTGAAATGGAAAGAAAAATGAAATCTTCATGAGATGGTGAATCTTAATCACAGCAGGGAAAAGGACTATTTTGTGCTACTTCTGTAGGAGCAGTTACAAAAGTATGAAGGAAATAAAATGAGGTAGACTGGCAGCTTGATCACACAGCACCACTGAAACCAAAAATGTTATGGTTTAAAATACAACATTACTCAGTACTTTACTTTGAGCTAAAGTGATATAGCAAGACAAATATTTTAAAAACTCTTAGTGTTCTCATTTTATTGTATTTTCCCTTTGAAATTCCTAAATACCACCATTCACAATTAAGTAGTAACACAGTGGTCAGGAAGTATGCCTGACTTATTATGAAAACAACATTAGTTTTCCATTTCTCACTTGCAATAAAGTGAGATGATACACTAAGATCATCAGCATTTTCTCTTAAATTCTGTTTCTGGTAGCTGAAAATATCCGTCAAACACAGAAGTGCAGCACACAGTCAGCTCACATGGCATGAAATGTCAACTCTCTTTCTAGGCCAAGCAGATGCAGACAGAGGGGTTTATCGTTGAAGTCTCGGAGGTGCAGTGTTGCCTGCTTGAGCCTGCACACTAAGTACTCAGAGAAGTGTGAACGCCATAGATATTTAACAGATATACTCTAAAATTTGCTAGTGATGATCTACATTTCAGTATGGACCCTTTCATTCCTCATCCAATCATGAAAAAGACTACCAAAATACACCCAGGGAGAGCCTTCGGCCACGGTTCCATGCTTCATGATACCTATCCTGCACACTGCTGGATAAGCCAGCACTAGAAATTTGATCCAGACCAAGTACAGACACACAATTACATTTTTGTTAAATAAGCCAAATCATTAGGCTTTCATGCGGGCTGCAGAAGGCCAGAGCAATACCTGACTCACAAAAATCTTGTTGGCACAAGGTTAACCCCCAAGAGCGGAAGAAGTCAAGACTGGATGAGTGCCTTGCTCCATGTGGCCACAGCATTTCTGATCTGATAAGCAGGACCAAGAAGTTACATGGATTTGTGATGGACCTTGCATTTAGTACGAGGAAAATAAACCTTGCAACAGCGACTTGTTTAGAAAGACAAAAACTTGTTCACCAAGAAGTGGTCTTGCCTTCGGAAAAGTTACTCAGGTGTTCAATATACCGTCTGTGTTTCCTATAACTAGTCCAGACTGTACTTGATAAATACCTTATGAGATTAGACCTGCTCAGTCAGAAAACAAATGGAAATTCAAATTTCAGAAATACACAGAATTAAGGAAACGAAGATTTGACCAACAAGTCAGAGGAATGGGGAGGACCTGCCATAGCCACTCACCCTCCTTGTGTCCTCCTTCAGGTGTGTGGGAGCTAAAACAGTTTCCTCCACTTTTGCTATAATGCAAATTGTTCAGTCTGATCTCTTCCTTCAACAAAAGTAGGAGTGGGGCATAATGCTCTTTAACACACCACTGTTAAGGTGTCACTAAGTGCTCAAATGGCGTGTTTTTAAGGAGGTTCCAGGTAGGAATTACCATCCATTGCGGCAGCCTAAGATCATTGCTAATGTTCAGTTCTCATTAGTCATCCTCCATACACTAACAGAGCTAAAAATAGCAACATAATTTTGGAGAAGGATATTTTCCAATGTAAACAGTTTATAAATTAAGGGGGTTTTTATATTGGCTATGTATGTTCAGCACAGCAAGTTAAATATGGCACAAAGCAAATTGTCTATGAAAATAAGGGAGAATCTTCCGTATTTTCTCAGACTGCTAGAAAGAGAGAAAAAGGACTGAAATTGTTCTATTTCCTGCCTGTGTTTAAAGTGTCATTGGACTGAACTCTGGACAATGTCCAGGAATATAAGTCCCCTCTGACTAAACATATATTTTCTAGGATGGAGCTGGAATTAGACCACAGCTACATGTTTCAGATACCCTGCCTTTAAGTTACGAGCAATGTATTACAAATTACTCAAAAATTACTCCTCTCCTGCTAAAAAAAAAAGTCTGTAGTAATGATAATTGAAATGCACAGAACAGATCTACACATTTTTATTTGTGGTATGATCAGTCCAAACTACAAATCCAAAGACTGTCTTCCAGTAAACACCCGACCTTGCCGTAACTTCACTAGGGGCATATGCGTATTACTTATAACACGCAGACAGAGCAGCATGTGGTGAAACAGAAGAAACATATGGTTTGCGGTTCTTGCCTATGTCCTACTTGACAGTTGTGGATTTAATAAAAGCTAGTTGGCTTAGCTTAAATTACTGGTGCAAAACCAACCAGACATACTTGGGCACGTGCACATGCCCTCGTGGGCAGGCATCCCAACGCACGTGTGTGTGTGTGAGATGTCTGCATGTGGCACGTGTGTACACTCTCTTCTCTCGCTGATGCCAAGGGAAAGATCCAAGGTAAAAGATGGCAGTCACTGAACCACAGGGAGAAATAAGGCTGGGCAAAGGCAAAGATAATGAAGAAAAAAGAAGGGAAATTGGAACACAGAATAAAGGGAGGAAATGAAAAACTGACGGTACACATAGCAGAAGGATAAATTTGTGGCTAACACACAGGACAAAGAGTCCTTGCCAAGCACCGTATGTAACCACAGTCACATCTTCCCTTATTATTTCAGTTAACGTATCTGCCAAGTGAGGCAAATACTGAATTAGAGCAGGTAGGAAAGATCACATGAAGTCCTGGGAGCAAGTCTGCTGACTTGCTGTTAGTGCTAAATAAACTAATGGTGTCCCAACCTTTTGGTTCAAAAGCCAAATAAAGCCTGTTATTTTGAAGAGGTCAGAGCTATAATGAACACCTGCTGACAGGACTTCTGCCCTATTTCACTCTGCACCACAAAATAACCTGACAGGGTCTAGCTCTCCCCTACTTCTTCCCAGTCATAGAATCATTGAATCGTTTAGGTTGGAAAAGACCTTTAAGATCATCTAGTCCAACCATTGACCCTACTCTGCCAGGTCTGCCACTAAACCATGTCTCTAAGTACCACATCTACACAACTTTTAAACACATCTAGGGATGGTGACTCAACCACCTCCCTGGGCAGCCTGTTCCAATGTTTGATAACTCTTACAGTGAAAAATTTTTTCCTAATGTCCAGCCTAAACCTCCCCTGGCGCAACCTGAACCCATTTCCTCTTGTCCTATCGCTAGTTACCTGGGAGAAGAGACCAACCCCCACCTCACTACAACCTCCTTTCAGGTACTTGTAGAGAGTGATTCCTGGGCAAGAATAGCTCTGCTCAGCTCTTTTGACCATTTCCATAAAGAAGCAAGAGTTTGAGGAGGCCAAAACCCTCCATTTTCCCTCCCTTCCACCTGGTGCAGCAGGGGAGCAGCCAAGCCGAGCAGGGGTAGGGGCTGCAAGTTTGGCAGGGCCGCAGTGCAAGTGCCAACAGGCTGCTTTGTGCTCCCCCGTTAAAGACTCTCCTGATGCAGTTCAGGGACCACATTTTCAGACACCATGAAATGCAGTTTCTCCTCCTAAAGAAAGCTGTCCCAAGGGGCCAAAAGTGACGACCACCCAGCCCTATTTAAAGGAAGCCCCAGCCAACCCAAAAACACTTGCTCGCTTTCACTGCATCCCCGAAAATAGCTGTTGCTCCAGAAACTACTTCAGGCTTCTTCAGAGCAGCTGGCCGATCTGAAAGCTGTCTTTTACATTTCCACAGTATCTCTGCTGACCTAGCCAGCAAACCCGTCTCCTAATTTGGTAGCGATCCTCTGGCTTCTCCTGCTGAGGGGTGCGTGTTTGCTTGCAGCCTGAGGAGACTGCTGTCAGGCAAGGATCTGTCTCAGCACACCAAGGGGCAGCGGAGGATTATTTCTAAGGCAATGACACCTGCACCCCAGATGCCTCGGACCCCCGCACGCTAAAATAGTAAGCAAGTATGAAAAGAGAATGAGCGGTTCGGTACGTCCCAGACCACAGACAAGACCCTTAAAAAAAATAATGCAGCAGTGATAGTTTGTTTTGCCCCGCAGTGTGATAAAATGCAGTTCTTTCTAACGTTCTGGGGGCAGGAACATCCTCTGCTGTCTCCTGAATCCACCCCTTGGTTCAGGGAAACCCTGGATTCAGCTGTAGCTCCTTGTCTCTCAGGTACATGTGCTAGACAGCGGGCTATGGGGCTAACATCTCAGCTGGCCTAGTCAGAGGCTGTAATGGGAAACACCCCAAATTTGCAGCCAGGTTGGACAGCACTAAATCAGGTAGACCAGGAACGTGAACCTGGCTCCCTCACACCCAGGTGAAGGGGAGGGAGAGGTTTGTTACTAGTAATTCATGGGACTTTTTTGCTTTCATATCCCTATTTGCTATCAGGAATCCTACCTTAGACCCAAGAAAGATCCTTGCTCAATCTTCACTTTCAAAAATACACATTGCAAAAAGTTTCTGCTTGAAAAATTTAGAATTTTCTGATAGAAAATATATTTTAAAAAATTTGCAAGCACGTCTGCAAAAGCTTCTCCTTTTTTACTCACAGTCCCAGCATATACTCTGCAAGTGTGCAACAACCTCAGGGTGACAGTAAGTTTTAGTGTGCTTCTCCTACAAGAAGTGCATCCAAACACAGAGGCAGAAGGGAATTCTCACTGTATGTCAGCTGCAAGGATCTTCTACACAAGTACTGAGAAGTAACTGCAAAGAGTCCTGTTTCCCCCATGGGATGGAAACACATAAATTCCAAATAATTCAAGGTGAGCCAAAGAGAAAAGGCGTTTGGGCAGGATAAAAAATTCCAGCTGCATGCTGACCGCAAAAGAAATCAAGATAACTATTCGAAGAGCTGTGCCAGGCATCCAGATGCTGCTGCTGGCATCAGAAGAAGATCTTCCACAGTCTGATAGCAGCTGGTTCCAGGGACTGCAGCCAAAGCCTGAACAGAAAGGAGAGAAGTGAAGAGAGAGAAGGGAGAGAGAGAGAAGTGACAGCTCACCACCCAACCGGCATCCTTCCTTCTACACAGGCATATGCATGTCAGTTACTAATCATTGACGTTCATCTGGAAATTGAACACTTTTTTATAAAAAAGCAAGCTTGATGTACAAGGGCCTATGACCTTGTGATGAACAGGACCAGGACCTGCAAAAACCTCAATGCTTATGTAGCCAGGGCCATTGCAGGCAATTCATTATGATACCTGGATGAGAAAGACTGCCTGACTAGGAAGCATGGAGCCTAAGTCCTCTTTTAAGTCTGTCTTTATTTCTGCATACTGTCCTGTGTTAAAACATCCACTTTTTTGATTACTGGAGCAGTCAGGGCTACCCAAATATTCTGTACTTCTGTACCTACGCCCCTGCAACTTTAAACTGCTGCCTACCTGCTGATGATGATGATGACACCCTCCTGCAGCCTCATGGCACATCGTTTGGGCCCTGCACCAAAAAGCTGCCTCAAACTGAATGGCTGTTATGCATCAAGAAATCTAAATGCTCCTGTTATTAACTGTGCCCAAGGATTGCTCTCAGATGAGTTTGTGGCCCAGAAGACAGAAGGTGTATATGCTCTCTCTGCTCCAGGCTGGCTGAGAGTGATATACACAGGTCACCAAAAGGTAACTGCTTAAGTTTCCCCCTCTACTCCACTCTTCCTCCTCTATTCCGCTCTGGTGAGACCCCACCTGGAGTACTGCATCCAGCTCTGCAGTCCCCAGCACAAGACAGACACGGACCTGTTGAAGCGGGTCCAGAGGAGGGCCACAAAAATGATCAAAGGGATGGAACACTTCTCCTGTGAAGAAATGCTGAGATAGTTGGGGTTATTCAGCCTGGAGAAGAGAAGGCTCTGAGGAGACCCTATTGTAGCCTTCCAGTAGTTAAAGGGGGCTTATGAGAAAGATGGAGAGAGACTTTTTACCAGGACCTGTAGTGACAGGACAAGGGGTGATGATTTCAAACTGAAAGAAGGTAGATTTAGGTTGGATATAAGGAATAAATTTTTTTTATGAAGATGGTGAGATACTGGAACAGGTTGCCCAGAGAAGTTGTGGATGCTCCATCATTAGAAGTGTTGAAGGTCAGGCTGGATGGGGCTTTGAGCAACCTGATCTAGTGATGTCCCTGCCCACAGCAGCAGGGGCGGACTAGATGATCCTTGGTTGTCCCTTCCAACCCAAACCATTCTGTCAGTCTGTGATTCTAAGTAGCATGTGGAGTCAGCAGAGAGAGGTAGGGACTGCCAGAGAGTAACTCGGGAGTATCTGAGTTAGGTGTCTGCTCTTGGACAGATTTCAAATAGCCAGAGTTCAGTTGCTGTTGTGACATGTGGTAGAAAAAAATGTGGTGTACAAGCAGATGGTGGCAATTAGCTATGACACTACATTCAAGTTATGCTGTATAGAATGAATTAAGATGGAGCATCACCAGGAGGCAGAAAACACCCTCTGAGATGAAAAGGTTACCAAGGGAAAATTTCAAGGACGGACAGCGTTGGAGCACATCTTGGCTGGGGAAACTCATTCCCAGGCCTTCACTAACAGCATCAGTAAAGCCAGTTATTGTGACAGAGGTAAGCTTGTTCTCAATATGGGATGTCAACTGTATTAGCAACAGGATGGATGTTCCTCCTTCTTACATTCAGAAAGGGGTGCAACAAATACACTGTTCCTGCTAAAGTCCTTAGTGCTCAAATGACCAAAAAAGAAAAAGAATACAGCCATTCTTATTTTTCAGTAACTGTATTTCAATAATATCTCTATTAATGTCTCCATTAAAATTATGATCCTGGTATCATAGAATCATAGAATTGTTTGGTTTAGAAGAGATCTTTAAGATCATCAAGTCCAACTGTTAACCTAGCACTGCCAAGTTACCACTAAACCACGTCCCTCAGTGCTACATCTACACATTTTTTAAGTATCANCGTCTGGGTCGTATTCAGCTGGCTGTCTACCAATACCCCCAGGTCCTTTTTCTTCACACAGCCATAACAGACCAAAGGTCTAGCCTAACAGACCAAAGGTCTAGCCTGGCCCAGTATCAGGTCTCCAGTACCTGGAGACACCTGGAGAGAAGCACAAGCACAGAGCAAGCACAGCTCTATGGCACGCCCCTCCACGCCACCAGCCCAGAGCAGGAGCTTCTCCAGCAATCTCCACATCAGCAAGTACTGCAACACCAGAGGGGCAGGTGTGCAGAGCAGAGGACCTGACTCTATATACCTGTTCTGGGGGTGGGGTGGGGTATTTTGCACTAGATCAGGCCAAATGCCCATTTGCACGTTAAGCAAAAGATGTGTTTCTGAATTCAACTTTAGGGTGAGTTTCACCTAAAACAACTCCTCCTTGTGGGCCCTGAGACTGCTCCCCGGCAAACCAAAGCAGAGGAAGCAAGGATGGATCAGGCAACTGCTTCAAAAGCTGCTTCTGTTTTGTTCTTTATTTCTTCTCTATAATTCCTAAAAATCTATTTGCATTTTTGACAGCTACTGAACTGTGTTTGTACAAAATTATCTGCTATAAACCCAAGATCTTATTCCTAAGGTGCAACGAATTACCTAAACCTACTACGAGCATTGAAAAAGTAGACATTAGAAATCAGAACTGTGCCCAGCTTTTTCTTTCTTCTTTTAAGGATCAGGTCACAATTATGGTCAAATATATCCCATCCCCCAAACCACAATTATCCCTCCATCAGATTTTCTCTCAACATTCCAGATCACCAGTGAGCTTCAAATGAGCTGCTTATTTTAAATAACTGTCTCAGAGAAAGACGTTATTTTCCTCCAGTTCAAAGAATAAAAATTTTATGGTTGGAGGTGCCCGACAAACCAGACTCAGTGTGGTGAAAACTGGGAAAAGTAACTGCTCTCCTACTAACAAGTTCATCACCAAATTAAGTTGGACTGCTGGCATCTCTGCAGGACTGAAAGGTGGTCCTTTATGCCACCAGACGAGTTTTCCAAGCTCTAACTGCATCAAGCTAAATAATCTAGTCTTGGAAAGAGTGGGCCTTTGAGGCAGAGACAACATGTATGGTTTGTTCACAGCTCCTAGGGGATCCTGGAGCAAAGGGATAAGGTACACCAATGATCCAGGCTGAAACATACGAAAGAGGCTCCATTAGAGCTGACAAAAATCGTGTGCTGGGTCACCAGCTCTTTGTGACCCTTTCGGTCTTGCCTGCGGGCTTCAAATGCATTTATTTTCTTTCTTGACCAAACTGAACCCTCATAAAAGACGTTATAGATCAACCCTGACCTAGATATGTTGTTCTGCCAAAAATACATAAGCTCTTTGATTCCTCTTGTGTCTGCTCAGCAAAATAAACGCTGCCACTATAGATGCAATGACCGTATGTCTAATCAGGTTGCACTAAGGGTGCTAGGACAAAGGTAGAGAATGAGAAGACAGGTGAGAAAGGGGTCAGAAACCCCTGACTTCAGGGTAGTCCTAGTTAGAGCACCTCCCACCTCAGGCCCAAGGACTCTGGAGTTGATGGTTTCACAAAAGACAAACTGTACTGGCGATGGAGATGTGGTCCTCAAAGGAGTTGGCCAGCAATCCCATCTAATCAAGCATCTCCCAGAGCCTACCTTGCTTTGGTAAGACTTCATCACACCTAAACTGCTCTAAAAAATGCCAACTTGTTCAATCGACTTAATTGTTCAAACAAACTAACATTTATATTTTTAATTCATTCTAGTCACAACAAGAATTTAAAATTCTTGAAAGTATTCCTTTGCCCATATGCAGTGATTTATGTGGGTTAGGCATGATAGAGAAGTTTCTTATGATAGTCTCCCCCTCATTTATCATGTCTTGAATAACTCATTTGTGGCGTTTGCCCAGAAATAACAGAGCTATCCCCATGCTAATGCTGATAAAGCTTTTCTTTATATCATCCTGGATTTTCTTCTCTATTTGACATTATATACACAGGAAAGAAACATGGACAGATATGTAAAAATGTACAAAACTAAGGAATTACAAGGAAATAGGAAATAGGTTTTCTGCAACTTTAAATAATGGAAACAAAATGTGGTCACATCAAAGCAAAGCCCAGAGCAGGAAGACAGTCGATTCAGCATGAAATTAAACAAATATGCAAGGAATGATGTCTACAAGAAGGTCCAGATTTCATCTGAGGATTCAAGTTCCAAGGGGAAGCAAGGTGACAGGGCAGGGCCCATAAACCTTCTTGCACCCATGGGGGGTAGGAACTGGTTGTCAACAGAGGGAATAAAAAGCACCTAGCAATATCCTCCAGAACGAATTGGCTGTTGGTGGCAGCTTGAAGCAAGGCAAAGGCATTTAGAGACTACAAGAGATTAATACCTCTACCTCTGATCTACAGGCTGCAGTACTTCGTGAGAACTGTGTTTATCATAAACCGATGTGTATTTTGCTTTTGCTGTCTCACCTGTGAGTTGGGATACAAAAGGACATAAAGACTAAAAAGGGGAAAACATCAATCTGTTCAATTTCCCTTTTCAGTAAGTCCACTCTAGAAGATTAACTGCAGCCCAGTTTCAATATAGATATCAAAGGGTTGTACAGAAAGGACTGGGGGGAATAACTGGGAAAGAAGTAATCCAATAATTGGATTCAAACATTGGATCCAGCTCACAAACCTAATGCCCAAGCAAAAAAAAGGAGCAAAGCAAGGGCAATAAGGAAAGTCAATATCATATATTGCTTGAATATTCCAGGCACGGGACTAGTTATTTGTGAGCACACATTGTTTTGACTAGATGCTCAACTACTATGTAGAAACGATGACGATAACTTTAATGAGAACTTAGTGCACTGTACCTTAAATGCCAAAAAAAGGTACAATATTATACATATATTTTTCTATTATTTTGATAGGAATAGTTCTTTTTAAATTGAATCAGCCAAAACAAACAGCTGCCCTGAATCTTTTCCAGTACATGAGCAATCTTCTAATATTTACCAGACTGTGGGTTTGCCTTTACAGAAAAGGAGAAAAAAAAAAAAAAAAGTCCTATGTTCTGATACAAGAAGTCACATGCAAAATGCTAAGTGTCACCTCTTGCTGCATCATCCCCTATGCTATACAGATAAATTCCTCTCCCATTGGAAACATCTGCATCCCATTCAGAGGCTGAGAGACCAGCCTGACATTTCCGTCAGACAGCAATGGCACTCATCCCAGGACAAGCAGGTGATTTTTTTCAGTCTGCAGCTTTTCACGATGGCACAGTTCCCTACCAGTGTGTATTTGCGAGCTGCAAGTGATAGAGTTTCAAAGTTTGAACAAAAGAAATCAGAATTAAGATATTACCTGATCCTGTATATTTTTAGAAGTAGGTCAATAGTTGTTTTATTTTAGAAGCCAAAGAACTTTGAGCAAGATGGACCTGGCCAATCAGTACAAAACATATTAATTATTTTTTCATGTCTATTGGCTTAGATGCCTAGCCCTGCTTTACCATTTTAGTACTGAAATGAAATCTATTATGGTGAAGCAGATAACCTTATTAGATTTTGAACTTCACTACTAACTCCATCTAGTTAATTTGCTGTATCAGAAATGTAAATTACACATGTGCTCCCAGGTGTGCATATAGTGCATATATGCATTTATGCATTTCTGACCCATAAAGCCAAAATTCTGCTTTTGAGGGTTACCTGTGTCAGAAAAAGAAACCATAATGGAGTCGAGCATTTGTCTGATAAAGTCCAACTCTCTCACAAAAAGCATGCAATGTCCTCTTCCCTTCTACACAACACAATCAAAGAAAAGATAGTTTCTTTGGTAACAGTTCCCAGCCCTATCCTGCCAACACTCAGCCTGCACAACCTGTCGGCCGCAGTTTTTTCTCCACCAATCTTGTTCCTAGTACTTATTCTGATTTTGTGCTTGGTTTCGTAACGCTTTTCCCTTGACCACTCGTATTTTCAACATACTGTCTTCACATCTCAGGAATGGTTATCAGATGACAGGGGATACCCCTTCTGCCTCAAACTTAAACCTCCATACCAGCCAAAGGACAGGATTTTGGGGAGCAGAGGTTCTCAGGCTCTTGGCTGTTTTTATAATGCCATTCTTACTTTTACTACAAATAAATAAGTCAAACATTTAGTAAGGTTTCATCCAGTCCACAATAACACATTTTCTATTCAGTATGAAAAATAGGAAGCTAAGGAAAAAAAAGGAGTCAAATTTTCAAACAGCTTATGTATGTCACATCTGGAGCCAAGGTATCTAACAAAAATTAGTATAAGTGTTCATTTGCTTTTAACACATTTAATTTTGTACTTAAAGAAAATATATCACAGGTTATTTTATTTCAGCCACAAGATGCTGGGGTAGATACAGGAACAGCTGGGCTCACTGGAGGTCAGTCTGGATCTGCTCTTGCCTTAAGGTCTAATACGTTATTCTGGAATACAGCAGAAATTAATCCAAAGAACACACAGGGAAAGTTTCTTTCTGTATCTGCATTTGAAAAAAAAGAAAAATGCTAAAGCAGAAATATATACTGTTGACTATTGCCAGTCCATTGCGAAACACACATTTTAGTCTTCAAACGTGTCGCTGCAGAAAGGTCCCAGATAGGATGGGAATTGGCATAGCTCTTCTGATTTGTAAAGCAGATTATTTAACATTTAAGGATTTGATGTCTCCTCTGTAATTTTTCTATCTTATGTTCACACGCATTATTGCCCTTTTGTAAAAATAACTTTATTTTTAATATATAAACTCTGATGAACAAAAGTAACAGTGCCTCAGCTGGATTTCCTGCCACCCCAATTCCAATGCTGAAACATGTGGAGGAGCAAACCTTAACAATTGGATATGTGCTCAGATTTAGCAAACACACTGCTCTCATCTAACATAAATATAAAAAATTTTCTCTTGCATCCATCATGCAATAGTCACTACAGTTTTTCTCCATCATGCATTCAATTAAGCAAAGAAATCTCAAGTTCCATTAAATCCACCCTCAATTTTAGAAAGTCAGAAGTGCATTCTAGGTAATGCAGTTACTGAGTTTGTAGTCCAGTGAGGACATCTCTGGCACTTGGATGGCCCTTCACATGCAACCTGCCTCTTCATGATTTGCGAACGATACCCTGGGAAGCAGTGATGTAAGAAAATGGACCTCTTCTGCTTCATTATATGTACCATGAAATGGCAGTAAAGTACAACCATTCAAGAGTTTTTAGAAAATGGTAACAGAGACTGACCACTGTGAAAATTAAGACAAACTACAAAAACCTCAGTTCACCATTGTGTTAGCCATAAAATAAATTAAACTCCTTGTTATATCAGCTGATTCTGCAATGCTGGCACAAAAAACCAAGGGCAGCACAAACTTCTTTCGATAGCAAAGGTCAGCAGATACTACTGGGAACAGATGCACCGGGAATAAGGTAAGGAGATGCTACTGTCATTTTTGGAACTACTGTATACAAATCCACCATCACATGCATAGAAGAAGCACAGTTAAGGAGGAACATTAACCTGCAAGCATCAGATTTCTAGATTTTTTTATTCAATTATTTACTATAAACTGCTGAAACTTGGACTACGTGATTATTTGCCTGAAGCACTATGAAAGAGCCTTAGGCATCTTCTACTCCAAATGAAGCTACTGCACCTCAGGAAAGAAGAAGGAAAAAAGGAAAAAGAGAGAGATACTTCTGGCATAATATTCTGTTGGGAAGCTGGCAAAATTCAAAGCCTTGTCAGCGGTGGTGAGCATCCTCTAACAACTCGGTGTATTTGGGCCTCCTTTAGAAGACTGCTTAAGTAAGAAGTTAAGACAGTGAATTTCACGAAACACCTCTGTAGACATTCCACCTGGGGGTGGGGGAGTTGTCTTTTCATGCCGGTAACATGCTCCCTAGGCTATTGATTTTCACAATTATTTTGGACTTAGCATGTGTCAGTAACAGGCACAAAGCCACTTCCAACTATTACGAAGAGCAACGCGTTTAAACAGAAAGTCAGCAGGGATCCAGGAACCATTTTCTTAATTCCCTTATTGGCTATTTGGTAGGAGAGCCACAAAACAAAAGTACTGCCGGGTCATAAGACAAAAGATTTCTTAACATCAGCTGTGCGTGTTTGGGTTTATTCAGAAATGTGATGAATCCCCAGCAGATAATTTAATTACTGCAGGAAGTTAGATGAGCTACTGCACAAGCGTCCTTCAGCGTTGTCACTTTCTGTCCTTCCTTTGCTGCCTGTTGACGTTGCAAGCTCTTGGGGCAGGCAGAGCAAAAGAAATCCTGATGCCTTCTGATCTGGAAGGATGTGAAGCAAAGCACTAACAGGCTCCAGCTCCTCTGTCTCACTCTGTATTACAAAGTCTCAGGAAACATTAGCCTATCGCACCTGACAGCACATTCAGAAATCCATGTATCTATATATGCATGTATGTACGTATGTATGTATATATGTATGTTAGATAGCAGGAGCAACACACTTTTGAATTTAAAAATATTTACATTACAGTTTTCATATTTCATTTACTCTACTGAAGTATCTACATTATTTAGAAACCAAGACCATTTGCACACAAAAACCCCAGCTGTTGTACTTCGAAAGCCATCTCTAAAACACCATAATGTTAGTGTGAGCACAATTCTACAGAGAGCATTTTTCACCTCTCCTAGTGTTTAGCTTTAAAAGTTTTCATACGAAAAGTTTGGGTTTTTTAAAATAACAACTAGTGTACTCTTTAAAACTGCTTATTTATTTATAAAACATATTTGTGTACATTAAGTAGTGACATTTGTTAGCTGTCTTGGTGCTGCTTTGTTTTGATCCCATTCCTTGTAACACTATGAGATGCTAAATGTCCAGGCTACAGCTACTGATGCTCAGAGGTGGAGTAGGACTTCATGTGTAGTTCATTTCTGCAGAGCCCTGAAAAGTGGACATTTTAATATTAGGTTGGATTTCACAGAAAGAGTTAACCAAGTGCTTCACTCCAAGTGAAAAAAAGTAGAAAGTATAGCAAGAGAGACAGGTCATGTAAGAACTATTTGCCAGGCAAAGACAAATATCCTAGGCAGTACTTTTACAGGCACTCAGGAGATGAACATTTGTTTCACTTCCACTATTTATGGCACACTACAATACAGTAATGGTTTCTAAAAAAGGGGGGGAAATGCTCTGGAAGCGTTACTGCCTGTAAGACACCTGTTAGGGTTTTGACAATCTCAAACAAAACAACATTACTTACACAACATACACTGTCATTATGGTCTAAAGGCTTTAAACAGAATAGTCCAACATCGTGTCACTACTCATCAGTTGCAAAACCACAAAGGAATGATGTTGTTTATCTTAAGTGAATGTCAATAAAAGCCTTCCACAAAACTAGGCTGACAAGTGTTTTCTGTAAGTCATACTGTTCGGGGAAGGTTTTTATTAATCTCTGTAGTCAAATCACCAGCCAGGAGAATATTCAAACTGCAGTGGGCACCAGCAAGACGAAGGTCCTCTGCTGCCCCAAGGGTTGGTTCCAAGTTCTCAGCACAGTGCTCCTCTGACTGGGAATCCCGCAAAGCATGCGCAAGGGACAGACGCGTCGGTCTTGCAGGAGCCATCTCAGGTTGAGACACAACAGCATCAGCCATGTTGTCCGTGTATTGACAATATCCTGGCCCCTCATTGCTGAAATGAAGGTAAGGGGACAACTCATTGGGCTGCCTTTTCCGTCCATTCGCCTATAAAGCTACGCTTCTTCATTCATGAAATCTAGCTTTAATGTAGAGAGTAGACGGTTGTAAATATAAGTTATACCTCTGTACACTTTACCCTTCTATTTATCTCTTCTTTATCTACTTTAATATTTCTTCTGCTATGCAGAATACAATAATAGTGTGAAATACCTTCTCTCAGGATACGTCAGGTCTATAAACAAGTACAATTCCTTTGGGAATGGGGGAGTGCTTGTTTTCTACTATTATGAGGCTTTCTTTTATAGTCCTATTAATTCACAAGTTACCAGGCTTTAAATCTGCCCTTATTACAATACTGTATATTGGCTGTTCTGCCCCTCAAGCTACTGCATCCTTTTCAACCTTATAGGAGAATAAAACTCCACATTTGAAAGAAGAAAACATTTCTATGGACAAAGGGTAAGGAGGATGTTTCAGTGAGCAAATAGAACATTTAAAAAAAAGTCATCTGACAAAGATGTATTTTACCTTTAACTGCAAACCCTACAGTATTCTCGCTAAACACTTCTGCATGCTTGGCCAGATAACTCAGAAAGAAGGAAAATAATAATTTAACAAAATTTGTAAGATTGTCTTCATGAACTGATAATGCCTCTGGTTTGAAAGGAGGCTTTTTTTAAGTGTATGAAGAAGAATAATATTCCCCTTCCCTAAAACTTGCCTTTCCAATGAATAGATTTTGTTTATATCTGATTATAGCAAAAGTAAATTACATTTAAATAAACACAATATACAGGAGGCTTTCAAGCTTTTGATAGATTCAACACTTTATTCAAATAGATATTCAGGAAAACTTCAAATTACTGACACTTATTGAAGATCAAATTATTCCTCCACAATTACAGTGACTTTTGCTTCACACAGTTACTCCGAAATTCAGCAGCTCCTGTCCTCATTGTGTGAAAAGCCAAGACTGGAAAAGACGTTACAAAAGGGCAGTTAACACACTGCTACTTCATGAAACTTGGAAGAACATTGTTTCCTGCGATGCTTTACAGTTCCAAACATATGTTTTTGTTGTGATATTATGCTTCCTCAAGCCTTTTTTAACCCTAAATTACTAGAGTTATTTAGCCATATAAATAGAAGGATGGGAAAAAATGTCAAAAAATGCAGAAGAAAGTTCTGTGTGCCTCTCCCACGAAGCCTGGGGCCGTCTAGCTGGAATGGCCTTAGAGGACTTTATGCCAGCAGAAAAAGTTAAAGCTGTCTAATCCATTTTTATGTAAAGGTAAGGTGGCTGGAAATCATGTAGTCATGATGAGCTCCAAGCTAAGCCTCCTGTCCCTCTTCCCATGAGGGTGATAACACTGAATCAGCCCCTAAAAAGCTGGTATCACATGAACCATTCCTCTTTAGGAGAGACAGGCGGCCTCAAGACCAGACACCGAAGACACCGAGTTGAGAAAGAACAGATCTGAGCCATGAGCTGGGAGTTTTTCTGTAGCACTATGCCAAATATGACATCATGCTTGAACTACAAACAAAAGCTAATAATAGTTTCTGATCTTAATTTACAAAACAGAGTTTTTACACATTTTTGGAGTCTTACCAGATTTGAAAGATCCACGGAGCCTAATCATTGCCCAGGAGAACATTCATATTCCTCTCCAGCCACCACCAGAACCGATTAAGCAAGTACCGCTGCTTGAAACAATTAATTGCTCTGCGGCTGGTGAAGCATCCCACAAACATTCAAAAGGTCCTAACTATTGATTACCGCCTGCCCAAGCCCATTTATCAACAGGAAAAAAAAAAATCAATATTTGGCCTTTAAAAAAGGCCAAGTTCCTGCTTCTTCCTTTCAATCCAGTGTTTGTACAGTAAAAAAATAAATAAATCCTTAGAGGGTTTTCAAAAAATGCTATCAACACAGAAGTCACTGGGAAACCTCCTTGCATTTTAAAAGAAAAAACTCAACTGGCCTGACAGACCCGCCAAGGCTCAAGCTCAGCTGAGGTTCATATAAGACGGTTCCCAAAGATAAAGAAACAAATTGTTGAGAAAAAGTCAACCGAGCAAGCACTGAAGCCGTGAGACCAATTCTCCTTTCTCTAACAGCGATTCTTCTGGTGTCAATACATTCCTTCCAGCCAACACCTATAGCAAGAGCCAGCAGGTGGAACAAACTACTCCATTTATTTTACCGCCATGGAGCAAGACCGTGCACACCCTCAGCTGTCACGACTCAAAACAACCTTCAGTATTTATGATCACAGGCTCACACGTTTCAGCTGCAGAAAGCACTTGGATAGGTCAAATCTGAGGACTACAGTCGGTATCAGTGCAGCAGATGGTTGGCATTTCAAATACCTGCAAGCACTCCCATCGTTGCATAACAAAAACTGTTCTAATTTCAAGACTGGCTCACTGTTTCAGGCTAAATGTTGATATTTGAAATACAAACAGTTTAAAGGCTCACAACTCAGGACAATCTTACTAAGCAGGAATGAATACACCTTTCTGGTGATGTTATCCCCACAATTCTGGCCCAGAGCTGTTTCATCCTACAGGATAACCAACCAGTGCAATGAACTGAAAAGGTCACCTCGGATCAACTAATTTCACTCCGTTTTGGACAGAAGGCCTTTCTAATTTCCCCCTAAATGCAAAGAGAATCATGATTTTTAATATCTGAAGGTCAATCTACCTTTCATCCTTTCCTTCAGTTTTAGTCACAGATTCAGCCTAGGGGCTTGAGATTTAATTTGAACCAAGTGTTGAATACTTCAAGTTCTGAAAACAGATCTTAAACTCAGAATTTCTAATAAGCTTACTTCCTTTTCTTTGAGCTTTCCCTCGTCAATATTTTCATTCCATAAGAGACCACTTCCAGCGTAGCGAAATGAAACAAACTCAGTAAGAAACCAGACTCTGGCAGGGTCGTAGGAGCTGCTACCCTTAATCTATTAGATAGTAAAAGATCCCAGTGCCTAGGCACTCCGTTCCTCTTTCCTTGCATTTACAGATCTGGGGTAGCTTCTCTGGAAAGCGTATAGCAAGTACAGTCATTATGGGGAAGAAAAAGTCCATTATTCCTATTTCTCATTAAATAAAACTCTTAAGTCACTGTTAAGAGTACCAAAACCTGACAGGAGCAGCTTAATGCCTACTCTAACGCACTGGTATGTAGAAATGCTCATCCAGTCATGGTGGTGAGATGGGGTGTGTGAGTGACTTTGGCCCCTCACCACCACGTGCTGCCCCATGGCCCACCACAGGGAACAGGGCCAGGCACACAGGAGGAGAAAGGCAGGAGCTCCTTCCCTCCTGAGCCAATGATGGAGGGGATTACCCAAAGCAGCTCTCTCTGGCAACCACCCAGAAGCCAGACCCCTATAATTCATCACTTAATTCTAACTACATTGCAGAGCAGGCTGCAAAAGAGCTAATTAGCTTCACAAGCTACCTGAAATGCTGAAGCGGGAAAGAAGAATTTGCTTTAAGTGTACCCTTAGTAATATGTTTTTGTGATTTTAACTTTTTTAGTGACTTCATTCCATTCCTATAAACCTGTGTTTTGAGTAAACATGCTTTTATCATTAAATCTTCTCAGTGATAAAGCTGACTCAGAGTAATATGACACACACCAAGGCCTCCTTCTTTCCAGGGTACCAAGTCATCTTCCCAGGGCGAACCCTTCGCTCTCTTTGTTTCCCACTGAATAGCTCAAAGCCTTCCTGAAAGCCTCCCAGCAATCTGCCGCAGGGGCGCAAGACTTTGGCTATAGCTTTTGAAAAGCTGTCTGCCTATGCGGCCCAGCCTCTCTGAGCAGCATGAAGACAGTGGGAGAAAACCCCAGAACTCGAGCATCAGAAGAAATCATATTTACACTCATCTTTCCAGGAAAAAAGATCAACAACGTTGTAGCTAATATTCACCAGGGTCCTTACGGAAACGAGCACGCTGTACACCTAAACTCCAGGTACCACCTCACCCATGTACAAGTGGTTTGGTGCCACCAAACTGGTCCCACCAGTTTGGAGGGAAACAGGGAAATAGGAGGATAACATCTCATGGAGACATACAGCCTGAGGACAGAGCCTCTGTGTTAGGGTGGCTGATTAAGGACTGATTACCACAGACACAAGGGAGGCCCGTTCACCACTCCCCAAGCTGTCACAGGAGGGGATCATCCCCATGGGCAGCCTATTCTGCCTGCGCTTGCGTGTACAGGGCTCTGAGCGCAGCAGCTGGAGCTGGACCATGGGCAGAGAGGTCCGTGTGCTTGGGGGACCAGCAACTGCAGTGGGGCTGCACCTAGGGGGCTTGCATGCCCAGGTGCCACTAACTGGGGAGACTGGGATCTAGGGGCAGCTACAGGCTAGACTGAGAATATGTACGTGCATACATATGCTGTATATATGTCTATATAGATGTCTGTACTGGACTTTCATCTTAAACAGCTCGAGAGGAGAAACAGGATCAGGCCATCTATGCCACGCATGTTTGTGTGAATGCTGTGTGCCCTCTGTCTGTGTTCATTTGTGTGTACATATAACCATATATGTACATGTACACACACACACACATATATAGTGTGTGTACATATGTGCCTATCAGGGATAGATGTTGGACCTGGGGACACGGAGCTGCAGCAGCCTCACCTCTATTTGGCTGTTAGATTCTGCATCCCCTCGCCCTGCGCACTCTCTTGAAATGTTACCATATCTTCAGAATGTATTTTAAAAATCATTGGTATAGCTTAAAATGTAAAGTGTTGGTCGAAAGCATCGAGCAGTTCTTCTGAAGACTGCATCGCCAGAGAGTAGCCTTAATCATAAAATGTTTTTTTGCAGCTCTGCATGATATATCCCTGGATCCAGCTGAGGAATCCTAATGATTACAGGAGGCTTTAAAGGTCTTTACACAGCAATTTGCAATATGAAAGGGCACCAGCTTACTTTATACTGCTAAAACACTCAAAGTCCTGTCTTTTAGCATCTCAGAAAGTGATCAAAGAATCACCATTCTTTTAATGCTGGATTCTTATAAAAAACAGTTTCACCACCTTGATCGTGCATATCTGAATGTTGTTAAAGAGTAACGTAGATAAAACAAGGAATTAGGCTAATTGAAGTTTTTTTAAAAAGCTATATATAGGTAACTAGTCAAGAGTCCATCCTTATCAAGAAAATACTACAAATACATATTTGGGAAAACTGTTTCCCACTCTCTGAGAAACCACTTCAGCTGTGGAGTACAACAAGGACATATTATAGGCAAGAAAACATAGGGGACAATTTTTTCACTGGCTCAAAGGAATTGGATAAGTCTAGGAAAAATCAAAATGAGGAACCACTCTCCAGTCCCTTGATCCTGACAGTGAATTGCATTTAGAAATCAGAGCTTCACTGTTAAGTACTAGGTACTGCTTTTCATTGCAGTGTAAAAATAGAAAGCCTCAAAATAGAAAAAAGAACAAATTCTCCTCTGTTAGGTTCAGCTTGAAAAAGTAGTAAGCTTTGGTTCTCAGTGTTTACCATGGATGAGATAAACTATACCACGGGAGCTGGAAGCAGCTGTGAACATGGAAAGTTTTGGGATCGTGCTAATTTCTTGTGGGAATGGGGGTTCTTTGGTGTAGGTCCAGCTCCTGAAAAAGGGTTTGAACAAAGTTCACTGAAGTCTCTCTCTGACTACAGATAGCTTTACGTCAGGTCCAGAGGACCATGCAACGTGACTTTCATCTATAAAGGATAGTCTGCTACTGGCAGCAAGGCCAAAGTGCACAGAAATGCAAAAAGGAGAAACCAGATCAGTGTTTTCACATTCCTGCTGCTGAATTCTGCACTCATCATTGTATTCAACACCAGCCACAAGTTTCTTCAGGGTCCATGAATTAAAACTCCTAGGTGAGAGATACAGACTGATTCAGGACATCAAAAATATCATGGATTACTACAGGTAGCCCTTTTACTAATGCTCAGTATAAAGCGCTGTAAACAGGAACAGACGTTTCCCATTTAAGGCTGTAGATACTCGGGTATTATGAAATGAAGTCTAAGCTATAACTTAAAAATGTAAGTTAAGTAAATAGAGTCTGCATAAGAACTGAGAATACCTGAGTTCACATGACTGAAGATGTACACCTGCAATCCAGGCTTACAACCTGCCATCTTGTTGTATCTGTGGATGCTGCTGCAGGAAACAGAAGTGGTAACAAGACCTCCTTTTCTTCCTGAGACTATGCTTAGGAAGAAGGTTAGAAACTTTTTTTCCTCAAACACGGACCCCTTTACAGCTAGTCATGTCTTATCTGAAGGCCAGAGTTCTCTGATGTCCTCTATTTAAGCCACTTAAGCTAACATGAGAAATATGCTTCACGCCCTGTCTAATGGCATCATCCTGCGCCCCGTGCCATTCAGCCCAGGAGAACAGTATGGTCCTCCTTAGCGAAGGGATGGCCTGAGATGGGCACAAGTCTCCCTTGGGGAGGTGGAACGATACTTCCCAGGGGTGAAAGAGCAAAGAAGAGGTTGCTATTGAGCTTAGATTAGTTTGCATGCTATTTTTTAACTCCGTCAGTTTGAATACAAACAGATGGTTATTTTACTTCAATTTGAGTCAAGGAACAATTTCATTTGTGCTAAGAAACACGTACATAGCATAAAGTGGTTACACCATGTTTTAATAATACCTCCACTACCGAGGATAAAAAAACATACGTTTCCTACAAAAGTAATGGCGTGCATTCATGCTGAGGTTGGTTCCCAGTATGAATTTTCAGTAGTCTAGCTCAGGAGGTTAAAATTCACAAGTAAGCTTTTCACCATTTATGGTTTGTGTTTTCTTGTTTACATTGTAGTCTGCTTTCAGAGAGACAAGGCCAGTCAATTGGAGTTTCAGTCCTTCAACATCAGAGCTATGTTATTGTGCATGGGTTTCCAACGCTAACAAAATTACTTGTATCCAAAATAAAACTGTTAAATGAAATTAGGAAAAATACTTCATGTTCATAGCAGCAACATAGCTATTCACAGTGGCTTAAACGCATTGAAAAATGAATTTGAAAGGCAAGCTGCGTAATCCTGTCTCTTTAAGAAAATTTGGATTTGCCATACTAAACAGCACAAATAAGCATTAAATATAAATCACATCTATTACAATTATCTGGTGATTTTCAATCCTAAAAATGCAAATTTAAATTGTTTGAGGGCAAAGTCATTTTGCTGACTGTTGAAAACACAGCTGTGTATGGGTTTCATTGGGCTGTATGAGCAGTGGCACGGGATGAGGGCACAATGGGGACACGCACCACACATGCAGGTCACTCCGCGGGATGCTTTCGTGTGACCCGTCACAGAAAAATGTTGAGCACTACTGTTTTAGCCTGTTCTGGATACATTCATTCATGCTAAGCAGAAGCTCGACAGCGAGGGAGAAAAAAACGCATCTGTTTCCTAGAAAAGCTATGAAGAAACCCCCAGATTCTGTGTTCTCCCCATGGAAGAGGAGCGGTAAGTTCATGAGAAGTCCCCAAATGTGCCTCATGTCTTTATACGACAGGAAATCTAGTGAGATACAAATGCTGACACTCGTGTGCTCTATCCAAGATGTTTCAGGTCGTGAAACAGACATCTCTCAGCTAAATACTACACTCATTTTCACAGGACAAACCACAGCAATACTTTCAAACCACAGCTAATCCCATCCAAATGGGAATGTAATCTGTTTGGATAAATAAGAAGTAAAAAAAGAGCGAAGCCAAAGAATAAAGAGTGTTTCTTAGGGCTATGTGTCACAGCTAGCTGAGTGTCTGAAATTGGGGTTGCATCATTTATACTGTATACGCTGAAAAAGACAAACTGTGCCCTGTAAGGCGACACGGACAAACGTCTTGGGACAAAAGACTCCATGGGATAAACTGTGATTTTCTGCTTGCTGGAGAGTGCTCTTTGAAGTTACAACTTATTAGCTCCTTTTGTAATTGTACTTACACAGGCGCATGCACTTGCATTATGAATTTTTCATCTTCTTCTGCAGCACTGAGCATTAGCCACAGCCAGAGTCAGAATGACCGACTGCATGGCACATGGTCTGACTAGCGCAGAGCTTCTTGAGCAGCATGCACTAACGTCCCGTGATGTCCAAATACTGCATTTCTTAATACTTTTTGCCACAGCCATTCAAAATCTTTCAAATGGCTGCTGTGGAGCCTACAATTATATTGCAGCTACTCCTACTGCAGAGTGATTTTATATCCCACGCAGAATTTATGGATATTGCAAAACTGAACTGCAATAGTATGAGTTTTATCTCTAGCACAAAAACTTCTCACCGCATAACTTAAATATAACCTATTTGGTACACATAATGAGAAATAAAAGCACAGGAGGTATTAAATGCCTTTCCGGTGCTGAGGTATTTGGCCGCATGTTGCTCTGCAATGCCAGCTGTGCTGACTGCAAAGGTTATGGCCCCTGGCCTGCCCCGGCTCCCTGTCATCTCCCCATCACTGGAGATTAACGCCTGCCCTGGACTGCTGGTGCAGCTGCTCCCAGGAGTATTCCGGCACCTTTCGGGCAGAAATAGCCACGTTAAGAGAGCACAGTACTGGAAGCTAACCTGGCTGACTGAGACTTAACAAAGCGTAGGTCCCAGAAGTGGCTGTGCCGGCCGCCTGGAGCAGTGCCGTGCTGGTGGGAGCAGCCCATGAGCAGCTGGGACAGGGACTTCTCCATCCTGGCAAGCTGGACAGACAACAGGATCACAAGTGAGACGCTAAGCCCTGTATCTTTGTCTGACATCCCAAAGCATTCCAGGTGTATGCCCAAAGACCCTGCACCCCACAGACCTACACACATGCACCAAGCCTCCTCTGAGCACCTACCTCTGAAAAGCCCCTGAGAGAGCACAGTGCTGAACACTGCAGATCTGGCAGATTTCACAGAATCACAGGGGTTGGAAGGGACCTCTGGAGATCAGCTAGTCCAACCCCCCTGCCATAGCAGGGTCACCTACAGCAGGTTGCACAGGATGGCGTCCAGGAGGGTTTTGAATGTCTCCAGAGTTGGAGACTCCACCACCTCTCTGGGCAGCCTGTTCCAGTGCTCTGCCACCCTCAAAGGAAAGAAGTTTCTCCTCATGTTTAGATGGAACTTGCTATGTTCAAGTTTGTGCCCATTACCTCTTGTCCTATCACTGGGCACCACTACAAAAAGACTGGTGCCATCCTCCCAGCACCCTCCCTTTAAGTATTTGTAAGCATTGATGAGATCCCCTCTGAGTCTTCTGTTCTCCAAACTAAAAAGGCCCAAGTCCCTTTCTTCCATATATGTATAGTTTTTAAAAAAACAACCTTTTAATATGTATGAAAGGTAGAATGACCATTCCCAACACGTTCTACAATAAATCTCCCTGGAGACATCTAAAATGCACCTCCTTACCTCCTTCTAGATGGCCCCACCTTCCACATCAGGGTCTCTTCAGGGTCTGGGTTTAAGATGAAGCTACCCTAACCCTGTGCCTCCAGTCCTCTACTCCAGTTTTTTAGTGTTCCTATTTCTCCCTCCCCATGAACATTCGTGAACTAGCTTTTATAATTGTTCATGTCATCCCAGAAGAAATTTAAGTGGAAACACATGTGATTTTAACCGTTTTCCTTTCTGTCACAAGGATCGACATAGCCACAGGGAAACTGCCTGCAGTGTTATCAGAATCACTTGTCTGCAGTTTGGCAAAGTTCACATGCTGGCAAGTCCTGGAGTTGTCTAACAGCAGAATCTGGAAAACAGTTTTTAGCCCGGCACATTTGGGAGAGAGCTCCTCTTGAAATCAAAAGAACTACAGACGTTTTTATCTAAACTTAAATTCTACCAGAACTAGTAATGCACGTTTTACTCCCTCAGCTATAAAATGTAGTCTCACTTTTTTCTGAAATGTTGACCTTCTGTAACTTCACTCAAAACTTCCCCAAATAGTAAGATCTAAAAGCCATTAGAATAACTCATTAATTATATAACTATGTGAAAAGAATAGAGCCTCCCTTTTTGCACAGCAGCAATACAGATACTCAGAGATAATATAAGGACATCAGTGCCGCTGCAATCTATATAGGATTCCAAATATGCCTGTAACCAAAACCTCTTTAAAGTACAGCCTGGGTTAAATAAACAAAGACCGATCACGACTGCTGCAAGCAGCAGTGCTCAGCTGAGTTCAGTTGCTGTATATCCAAAGGTCTTGCTGGATGAATATTCAAACAATGCATTCAAACTCACGACCTTGGACTCTGCTAAAGAAAATTCCAGAAGACCTCCGAGGTCTGATCCTCCATGACCTCCCTGGGAAGGGAATGCAGAGATTAATGACCTGAAAGCATTAACACAACAATCTGGAAGAAAATACAAACCACACTGAACAAGAGTTGTGAAAAAGGTAAATAACTGCAAACAGCCATAGAGCAACTTTGACAGATACCAAAACCACAGTAGGGGCAGGGGAGGAGGGGGAGGGAAGAATATAAAATTGCAGTATCGAATGACAGCACATAATATGCTAAAGAAAAACTTTGTCAAAAATGGATATAAAAGTTCGTGCGCATACTGTGAAACTGTGCTGCTGTAGCCAAACTGGGGACCAAACTACATGAGAAAATAAGCCAAGAGTTGACAGTACTCCCTACTGAGAAGGGCTGTGCTGCTTAACACGTTGTTCAAGTACACTCATTATCTAGAAGAATGAAATACTAAAAGGAGTACTCTTTCCTTAGTAATCAAAAGCACAGATTGTGCAAAGATCTCACCTAAAACAAAGAAAGCCCTTCTTTAATTTTTCAGTATCAGTGCTTACCTTGGCCCTAGGCGGTCCAAAAGCAACAAGGGAAATTTTTCCTTCATTTTCAGTTGTTGAATATAGAGACAACTGTGACCTCTTGCTAGGTGAGCACAAGAACGATGAGTTCATTGACTTGCCTCCTCCAGAGCACACAGACTGTGGTCTCAGGGGATATCTAGACAAAAGTTATATCTATGCTGGCTGCTTGGCCAGCTCCAGACTGGGGCTCACACTCTGCTACACACAGTGCTAAATCATGAACCCGACACAGAGCTCCCCACTTCTCCCTGCAGTCCCTGCTAGCCCACAGGGCCAGTTTCAGAAATACACTAAGGGCAGACCAGGGAGCCATCACCACAGAAACAACACTTCTTACTTCCCAGCACCCAGATGCACTGCTCCTTCTCTTTATTTTTGGGACACAGGAGAGAGTGATGCCCTCCCCAGCCCAATGCCAGCTGTCTCAGAAGGACTGAGGGGACACAGACAACTCTGAGCATACAGGACACCCACGCTCACACAACTGATCCAGGGGATGCAGCACAGCATGATTTTTCATCCCACCCATCCCTAGTGCTTCCTTGCTTACTCCACGGCTGATTTGGGTATGAGCACAGAAGTGGTTCACTTGTGCCAAGATCAGATCTTAAGCCTTGGGTGCTCCTACACATCTGCTGAAAGAGAAACTCGTGGTCATGACACATTTTGCAATAAAAGAAAGCAAGACAGGTAGCAGAAGGGAGGGCATAAGGATAAGAAAGATACACAAAAGCTGCATGGTTTCTTTGCATCTTTTGCATTCCAACTTTATAGTGGAAGGACACTAGCAAAATAACACCCATACTTTTTCCTGAAATACACTGTTGATAGCTGAAGATAAGAAAAAACAGAAGTAATGAGGGCCAGGTACGGTTTGCATCCAAGGACTAGGAACAATAGAAGTGTAAGTGACCGACAAGATGGGTAATCATGGCTTTTACTTATTTTACTTCTGAATAGATCTATTTAGACAAGCAGACAAGTGGTTATAACTCAGCTACGGACAGTGTATGACAACCTTAGCACCCAGAAAATGTCCCCAAAAAAATAAACAACAAACTTTTAGAATATGAAAATCTTATTTACTATAATCTTATGTTTTCATATTGTATTAAAAGAATTGATATTAAATTCAAACAGTACACATCTACTGATGAAGTTTATGAGGAAGTTAAACCACTGAACTGGAGAACAAACTGCTTAAGGACCTATAGGATGCCTCGAAGTGATAAACCAGCAAAGTGGTTTACTCAATCACAAACTATTTTGCTGATAATAAAGAGTATTTTCTTCAGTTCGGCCCAGTTCAAGAACTAGTTCATTTAAAGGCTGAGGAACTGATTTGAAGAAAGGATTTTTTCCCCCTCCAAATCTACAAAAACTTGGCAGAAGAGGCTGATACAGCTTGAAAATCTGAAAGAAATGGAAATCAAGAACAGTCCATTCAGACACCTATGTAGTCCTACCTACAGATATTGTCCGGGATTTCTAACACGTTAATAATTCCCTTAGTTGTAGACGCAAAGCATGGCTTGTTTTTTCAAATGTCCAGTACACTTGATGTATGCTGAACACGCACCAGTGCATTTTGCAGTCCAATTTCATGTAAAAGCAACTCCGTTCACATGCTCCAGGGCTGCTCCAGGATGTGAACCGAAGCTCAGGTAGTGCAGGTGATCAACAGAGCTGTTTCAATGCACACTCCTGATCCAAATTAAAATTACAATTTTAATGCTCACATAGCGTTGTTTCACTGATTGTCTGATAATTCCCTTAGTTTCAACAGCAAACATGGTTTTAGAGTAACTCAGTATATTTTAAACAATTTTATAACACTGATTTTCTGCCTCATGAACTGAATTCCAAGAAGACATCACCACAAGTAAAATATGACCACATGCTGCATACATCATTCACCATTTCTAACAAGAGTATGTATGCAGTTTGTCAGTCTGAATAGCAAAAGAAGTACCAAATTAAGGAAAAGATTATATTGTCATTGACACTCAACACGACACAGCTATCAATCAATACAAATCAATCTTGCAAGAAAAATAACTGAAATACAATCCAAAAAGTTTTACATCAAATCCCTTGCTTACTAATTAAGTACATGCTTAAAATCAGTGATTAAAATCACTTCAGCTAACCAGCCTAGGCTGCAAACCCAAACATGATTTAAAGGACTACTAATGAAAATGTAATGGAAGACCCAGACAAGAAGCAGACAAGGGGCTATAACTCAGCTATAACAGCATATGACATCCTTAGCACCTGGAAAATTTCCCCAAAAGATTAAATAACAGACTTTGAAAAAGCCAAAAGCATCTGAGGACAAAACACAACTGAATAGATTAGTTCTTTCTAGTTTACTCTAATTTACTCTTAATGAAATTACGGGTGCTAGTCACACCTTTGTCTGTATTTTCCAGATAAATTTTACAGGACTGGTGAATTGGTGACATTCTTCTCTCTTCCTTAGTTAAAGGGAATTCTGCCAGCCTGAATACCCACAGCATACATCTGCAGCTACATTTATTTTAGCAATGTGATGATGCAAAGTTTGGATGTTTACCTACCTATGACAGACAAGAAAGCTTTGAGAAAGCTTTTTGCTGAGAGCTCTGGGACTCTGTTCCTTACTCCTGAAGGCTGTTTGCAAACCAGAGTTATATTATCCTAAAACAATGAAACCCATTTTGAAGCCAACCAAGGACCTCAGGGAAACATGAGGATGGGGAATAGGAGAGGACACCTCACCTACAGCTCTCATTAGCCAGGGAAGCATGAAGCATTTTGAATCACCATAATGGAGCAGACCTCAATAATCCAAAGTAGAGTGGAAAAAAGATATAGAAGACATTGAAGGGAGACTGAAAAAATTTCAGATTAAAACTAAAAGAGCCCTGGCCTTCTGATGGCCCATGTTTATACAGATTGTTCTGAAGTGGGTGGAATTTTAATCATTTCATTTGCAGCTCACCATTAACAAAGCCAAACAAAACAACAAAAAAAAGCAACTGCAACAACTCCACATTTCCACACATGTATAGAAATGTAACAAAGTAACTGTTATTTTTTGAGCATTCCCAGAATTCTGACCTGGATCAACTGGCTTAAAAAAAAAGCGTCCTTCTCTTTCAGCCTTAGCATTTTGGCAGTTGGTAAGCGCAATCCCGTATGAGAGGCCACCTAACAAGAACACAAATCTTGCAAATGTAAACATTCAAAACTGGAAACTTTTGATGATAAAGTTGCTTGTATAACTTGACTTCTAAACTCAAGTGGGAAGTAGTCATTAATTATACAGTCACACAGATTTTCTCTAGCATGATGCTCTACACATTTTTTTCTGTAACTCTAAACATATTAATGTTGTTGCTGGAACAGGCAGTGGATACATAATCACATACAAAAATGAAAAGCACCTGTGGAAGTCACATAATAAAACCAGTTACGTGCTGCTTTTTTCCTAATAAACAGAATAGCCCTAAGGATTTCAGGGACAGCCAACTTAAATCTTCAGCTAAATCAGCTCCGTGGAGTACTTCTTCAGCCACGGGTTTAGGAGCTCCTCTGCGCCCTTGGGTCCAGCTGGTTCTTGTCCCTACCCAGGTGCCGGACCTGGGTTTGCACCAGACCTGCTCCTCCCGCTCCTTTGCCTCTTCACTTTTACGTGAAGGCAAGGGAAGCAAGATTCAACCCGTTCACGTGGCTTCCTTTATCTTAGCAGATGGGGATCGGCTCCCCAAGCACATCCCTGTCCAAAAGTGGCACTTACGTTGAGATGCACCAGGCACACGTTCTCAGCTGACTGCTCAGTACTTGGCGAGCCAAAGCTCCTCTTCCTATGCTAGATAGCACTGGATAGGAAGATCTGAAGCTAATTTACTAAACACAAGCTTAAAGAGGACTTTGGAGGAAAATATTATGCTCTAGAGCTTCCTCAGATGTGAGGCCAATAACTAATCTTTATTTTTGTCCAGTTTTCACACATACCATTCGGCCTGCCAAAGCCAAATGTGGGAAACATTTTGTCCATTATTTCGGACGTACACAAATTATTCATGCACGAAACTATACAGGAATGTAGGCATGTGCAAGAAATATATTTGCGATGTTATATGGGGGTAGTTCTTTTAAACCTTATCTTTTCAGCTGCGTATTTGTTTCTGCTGGCACCATATGCAGATGAAATTGTATTTATATGGAAACATCAGAATGAGTGATGTCCTTCAATTCAAGGGACACTTAAAAACTTACATCCATATAAATCAGATTATATAGCATCAATATAAATGCCCAGCACTTAGAGACAAAATCTTCTCATGAATTTGTGTTGTCCTGCAGATTCCCAGTTCACTGATTCATTCTGGATATGCATAAAATAGACACTTTTTATATTAATTTTATCTGGATTTTATCCTTCTCCCGGGAGCAGAGGGTGACAGAATATAATATTGCTTGTATATAAAAAGACAAAATAATTCATATCCTGTTGAATGCTACTTCTAACGTGAGTGACATGTCAATTGTCTGCTTCCAAGGTGTGATAAGGCATCTAAGCGAAAAAATGCCATACACCATAAAAAAATGACTAAAAATATTTTGCCACAAATAGTATCTTATAAATGTATTAATGTGTTAATTCACCGGTTGCAAACAGCAGAACAGATGTGCCAACAATCATACACATTCGGCATTTCTTTCCCATTGCATATATTGGATTAAGTCATAGGAGCAACACACTTTCTAAACGAATGTTGCTTACTCCTCTTGCAATATGAACAAGTCTTTCTATGAAGATTTGTCTAAGCCACTAAGTAGTGAGTCATCTACAGAACAAAGAAGAACAGTGAAGTGAAGGAAGTCTCAAAATTAAATAAGCCTGTGGATGGAGGAAGTCTGGAAGGAGGCAGATCGCATCTTACACAAAAGATTATCAAGAGACTCGTGCAGGGACATGCTGGAGTCAGACCCAGCATTGCCTATGGAAGTAAAACATAGTGGTGATTGATGGGACAGCTTACACAAATATTCACACCAACCCAAAATTTCCAAAATGTTTTTTAAAGAAATACAGTAAACACGAAATGTGTCAAGTAAAAACAAATCGGGTCCTTATCTCACTGGAGCAGTTGACATTGTATTACAGCTTCCCAGCAGGTGTTCGTGTTAGATTAGGCATGGTAAGATCTAATAAATACGGTCCTCCCTACTACGGGAAGGCAAATTAACTGAAAAAACAAACCCCAATCACAGACAGAAATAAATACCGTCAAGTGGAGACCGCAACAGAGTCCTGACTGACAGCATCGCACTATAAGCTTTTTTGATTGAATATTAGTTTTCATTTTATTAAAATAAACACATGTATTCAAAATGGACTATGTGTTGTGATTCCCTGACAAAAAATTATATTGCTTCAGTCCCAGAATAGGCACCAGGATACCCTCTATTATTTCAGTATAAAAGACCGTATTTCCTTCATAAGCATTACATGACCAACCTTAATTTTAAAGCTGACTTATTTGTGACCTTTTCCTGTTAGGAAGAGCATGGTGTTTACACATCTGTTGAAACACCATACCATTTGCGAAGTAGTATTTAATTGATTCCATAAGATGTTAAGACGTGTTTTAAATAAGACCACCACTGATAAAGAAACCATGCCAATTAAAATCAGCATGCTGCTTGATAAAGCTTCGTGTTCGTCAGCCTTACCAATCTCTCGAGATTTTTTTTTTAAATAAATAGCAGAACTGGCTACAAAAGTGTCTGATTTTCTGGCTAGAAATATTTCTGTTACAGACTAGTACCTTGCATTTTTTAAAACAAAACACAACACTTTGAAGTCTAGCACATTCTAGCAAGATAAAGGCACCGTAAATATTAATTAATTCTGCACGTGAGCAGTTCTCTCCTACTATGTCTATGAGCAGACTTGGAGCCTAGGATCAGAAATCAACCAATAGCTGCTTCTAAGGAGAGCCCATTGTATTCCTTCAGAATTGAGAATCTTGTTTTTTCAAGTAGTTTAAAGAGACTCATCAATAAAGATGAAATACATGTTTTAGTTAATTCTAAGATTCACCTTGATAAATGCCATCTAAGATGAAGGAAAGATTTAAAATTTTACATGTTAGTTATTCACTGAAGAGTATCATTTTTCTTGTTCTGTTTTTGGGATTCCATGTATTTAAGAGAAGGAGAGTGAAAAGTGGTTTTACATGTCTTAATGCTTAGAGCATATTCCCATTTCCCTATTTGCAAACCTACCATTTTTCTGGATGTCCAGAACTCCATCACTTATACTCTTTCAGTGAAACAAGATATTTTAGAAGCCAAGCTCAGCTACCTCCTCCTGATTTAAACGCCACGTGAAGCACACCTTTACAGCTCATCTGGAGAAAAAGGTGGAGGAGCAGCGCACCTGCCTCCGATGAAGGGTCTTTAGAGCCAGGCCCTGTAGGTGATACAGCACACGCAGCGCATGCGGGCACTTCAGAGAGCCCATGGGACACAGGGCATCCCCCAGGGCAGGGGCACGTACCCGAGGACAGCCAGGCACGCTCAGCTCTCTTGCCAGTGCCACCAATACTGCAGAGCAACCCTGCGGTGGCTAAGCCTGGGATGGCAGAACGGCCCCATGAGCTGCCAACTGCTGCACAGGGGAGATTTCTGTGTATTCGCCTCCAACACAACAAATTTAGAGCTGTCAGGGCAGGCTTCGCTGCATCTGCTGCTTGGTCCTTTGCGCTGTCCTTTTATGAGGTGTTTGTTCAGGCAAAGGTAAATCATTAGATCCCTCTTGGTAATGGCTAACTACCAGGGCAAGGACTTCTGTGAAAGCCATCAGCGCCCTAACAACACTGAAATATTGAACCCTGGCTTAGAAGTTGCCTGTTCCACTCTCAACTTCTCATACAAAGATCTAATCAAGGCACAGAAATACGCATCTTTCAGCATAAGAGATACAAATTAATTCCTCTTCTCAAGTAACAAGGTCACCAATAATTAAAGTCACCTTCCTGAACTTGCATTTCCAAGTAAGATAAGTGGCATCTTAAACGGAGAATGGATCTTCAGCTTCTGGTGTTTCTGATGCACTTTTTTCTCTCTTTTTTTCCCAGTACTAAAATGTGGCCACTGAAAAACCAGTTTTTACTCAAGTAAGTTTGTCTCCCATCAAAGCAAGTTCTAATAGAAGTAATCCCTGGTTTGGGGAGGATGATACAGTTCTGGAGGGCATCAGGAACCATACAGTGCAACCTTGGCTGTAATATCTAGCAACTTCCTTGTGAGATGTTATTAACCACTATACAAGGTGGAAGCTTGACAGTCTAGCTCCAAAAAGCTACTGAACAGAGAACATGAAGACACCTGTCCAAATGAAAAGATAGTGTCATACTTCGGGGTGCACCTCTCCTTGTCAGGGGCCTGACTCGCTGAAGAAGATAAAAGCTGTGCCCTGGTCTGTGCCCTGCAGGCTGCTGTGCTCCAGTACTGGTTATGGGCAGGAATGGGGCTCCAGGCAATGAAGCACCTCCAGAGCAGTGCGTGTGGTTGAAGGTTGGTTTGCCCATCTCACGGAGAAATAATAAAGAAGGTATTTAGAGAAGAGGCTTACAATTACTGCTGCTGACAGAGTAACAGTTCAGAGGTAGTTAAATGGTCACAACAAACAGGTAAGAAACTCAGATGTGCATGGTTAGCAATGCCGGAGGAGGCTCAACACAACTGTTATGTATAAACAACTGGCAGCCACTCTCTCCTACCTCATCGGCACCTTCATTAAAGCACAGGCTCGAAAACTCAGTGTTTTCAGATAGTATTACAGAGCTAAGTTTCAAGGCAAACATATGTAAACACCTGTTAGGTAAGTGTTAATAATTCACAGCAAGATGCCAGCTTTCCATTAAGACATTTAATGTGCAAAGAAAACATTGCAAAAGGTCATTGGAATAAACTAACTTTCAAACAAAAGGATATACTTGCCTATCGGTATTGTTCATGAAGACTTTCCTTCTGCTGCCTTTTTTTTTAAAAAAAAAGGTGGGTTTTTTTCTGGAGTTTAAATTTGTGTACTTAAAACCAGACACATAACCTCCTCCCTTTCTGATAACGATGCCTCTGCCTTTGCCAGCTGCAAGGGCAGCATCCCGCTCTTGTCCAGCCACCAGGATTCAGGAACGCACCACAGGTGGTGGTACCTTCACAAGGACCAGTAACTGGTTCATAAGGTGGACCGTCCCCACGTGCTCAGCAGGCCGACGGGGTAGCAACAACACTGCTCACAGGGATCAAGAAAGAACATGGTAAGACACCTCTTGGGAAGGGAAGTAACACTGCCCCAGGCAAGGAGCTGTCAGAGAGCCAGCCAGATTCCAGTTGGGAGAGGAGACAAATGGAGTGGGGAGATATCACTACAGGGGCAATAGCTGAACTTGGTTTCATGCTTCATCTCTGGGTAATCTCACTCATGAAGGGTGTCAAACTCATTTTACAGTGCAAGCACGATCCAATACCCCGGTAAGGTACAGCATGTGCTAATGAAACAAACTTAGGTATTGTACAGATAAAAGTAGATGGGTACTTAAATTCATTTACTTGTCATTTACTATTAGTACAGTTTCCCAGTACCTGGCACGCTCCCCTCAAGATATTATTAGGTTTTATTAGTTTTCTTAGCTTAGTCACTGCAGGACCATGGCTGCACTACTTTGGGACCTAAGCAGACCCAGTGCAGCAGCCCTGCACTGCACTATGTCACTTCCCAGCTTAGACCTGAGATCTTTACACCATGATCCACTGTGCATCTAAACATACTCTCCAAGACACAGGGGAAATCTGATGCCTTTGGTGGAAAAGGAGTCAGGAAGACTACAAAGGTCAGTATATGCAGTATTTCTCCCATCACCTACCTCTGGCCAGGAGCTAAAAGAAGTTATATTTACACACAAATGATCAATATAGTCGTCTCAATACAAAACCCAGCTAGATATCCTATGCAGACTTCTATCTTTTCAATGGCTGTGGCATTCTCTTTCCTGGCTGTGGCATTCTCTTTCCTTGCCTTTCCAATGCCATGCTGCTCTAGTTATATTCCTCCAGAACGCTCTGCAAAGACTACTTGGCTTTGATGACATCACCTTTTTCTATTTAGCCTTCCACTGCATCTCAGCCTGCTATGACATCAAACATTAAACACATCCCCCCAACTCCATCCTCTCCATCATCCTCAGCTACTGCTTACATTCATTCCACCATGTCAGGTCTCTGTTGCCCAGTTTTGTGCACTGGGAACTCCACTCCTTCTCCCTTCATGCTTGAAAAAATTACCCCTAAATATCTGCATTACTACCATATTATTCCCATGGCTTAAGACTCTGTAAAACTTAGCAGGGGCAAAACATTTGTTTGCTGAGGCCACTAAATATCACAAAACCGTCTCCATACAATTCCTGATGCAACTGTGTCTATCTGTTGTCTCCTCTGTAAAATTTCTGGGAGAAAAAAAAGGTCTCTTGTGCTTGTACAACATCTTGTATAGTGATGTCCTAACCCACAAGCAGGGTAGTAAGATGCTATGGTAATGTAAAAATCAGCTCTGCAAAGCAAGGCCACCAGCGGTGCAGGGATGCCCACATGAATCCTCTAGATTCTGTGCAGATTTTCACGCTGCCGGATGACCATGTCTGTCCCTCAACCCCCTACAGTCAGGGAAAAAACAACAGATACTCTTATCACTCAGCTTTACTGTCTCGTCCCTAACTTGGGCATAATCCCAGTTTAAACCAGTTATCTAACAGCTAAATATAATTTCTGTAGGCTGTGTAGTTTCCAGAAATAACTAATGCTGCATCCTCGTCCCTCCATCAGGGAAACACCCAGCAGCACTTGCCAAATCTCACCCCACCCCACTGCCCTACTCAGTAGAGCCATGTGGCACAGAGACCTAGCCCTCTCAGCAGACGCTTCCCATGCTCCTGCATGGATTAGCCATCAAATCCAGAGGCTCATCTGCAGCTCTGATTTTTTGAGCCTCATCCCTTCCTGGTGCTTCAATGAGCCACCCTCAGGCAGCTCCTAAGGACCAAGAGATAGCCTGCCCACTACTTGCATCCCACTCTTTGGGACAAAGTCAAAAGATACTCTGAGAAGCATCTAAGCTATGCGTACTGTAAATAAAACATATTCTTACAGCGTGGATGTAGCCCCAACCCATAGCACAAGGGAAGGAAGAAGGCAAGGGTAAAAGCTTTCTTAGTCTCTGCACTAAAATCTGCAGCTGATCCTTTTCCAAGCTGAGTAAATTAATTTCTCCCTCAATGGGCTTGAGCATGGACTCAATTCTTTTGGTTCAAATATTTCCTAAAAAGCTGGGAAGAACAAAAGCAAAACCAGAAACAGAGCATTTCCAGAGTTATCCTAATACAAAGCATGGGAAAAAAAAATAAAATTCTTCATTTCTTCCAAATTCAGTATGTTAGATCCTCTTCTACACATTGATGTTGCGCCAGTTGAGCATAAATCACCAGTTCCTCACTCTGAAGCAAAGGCAGAAGGCCTCCAGTTCTCTCTGGAGGCAAGTGACCTCCAACTATTCGATCTCACCACCGCTCACATGCCTCCTTGCTCTGGAAGCTCCTCAGTAAAAGGCAACTGGGGGAGTTTGGTAGGGACACCTAATGCCATCTGAATTGAGCACGGCAGTCCCTGGTGTGGTGGCATACACAACCGTGGAGTTGCTATGCTGGCATGCAAAGCAATATCCCACGGACTCACCACTCAGAGCATTCAAACACATGTCTGAGGAGCCTCAGCTCTACCCACTACAAACTTCACCCACCCTGCTTTGCAGTGTCTTATCTCCAGAAAACCACATCTCATTGCTGGGAGATGTTTCCTGACAGAAAAAAACACAATAAAACCTTGACTTACTACTGAGAGATGTACATTACTAAGAAATGGTACATTTTACGCGATTTTTCTTTTCCTGGGCATTGTACATTGAAATTTTGTATAAGTAACACAGATTTTTAGTAACTTGGAGTTCGGATGTATTTAGATTTTTGTGAAATGGTTAAACTAACATTTTTCCATGTGGTAATGCTTCACGGAAGAGAAAGGCACAGAAATAAAGAACATTTTCCACGCAAAAAATAACGTACCATACCTTATTTGCAAGTTTAGAAAGAAAGAACCAACATATGTATTATACATGTATTTTTTTACAGGCAAAGCATCTTGTCACAAAAATTCAGTAATTCCCCTGCAGTTCATAACACCAACCATCCCAAAGAACCCCTGGTTTCCTTTTTCCTTACTATGCTCCTAAACTCTTCCCATTCCTCCCATCAACTACTACTTGCAGCCCAGGTCTCCTGGGCAACTACCCCTCGCAGAACGTATGGTAACGCAGAGGTGCAATTCACAATTTCCCTCCTGTTCCAGGCTTCATTAAGGCTCGCAAAGCAAATTAGAGCACTTCACCACTGCACAAAATAATCTTTGCTAATAAGACAAGCCCCAGCAACTCAACCACTTACCCCAAAAAATATATGGTACGTTGAGCCCATCAACACAATGGCTACCCCGGTTCCATCTCCATCTATGCTCAGTGGTCACCAGACCTCTGTTCAGCCATCCCAGTCCTTCCTCCCCAAATCTTTCCAGCAGGGCTTCTCGGTCTCTGCTTGCGAGGGGATAGGTTATAAAATAACCAAAATAACCAAAACCATAACCTTTGGACTTGACAGGAGGTCCCATTACACTCCCCGCATGCTGCTTGTTCCGTGCCCTCAACAGCGCAGCAGCTGCTTCTGCTGCACTGCCATCCCCAGCCCTCAAGCCTGGGAGGAGACCCCTTCCCTTGCTCCCTCTGGCCTTTTATCGCTGGCTCCAAGGAACATGCCAAGTAAACTCCCCTTTGCTTTTCTACTTTCAGCCTCCCCTAGCCTTGGATTTTCTTTCAAGAGGGGTCAGCAAACAAGCAAGCTCCTCTGTAGCTCCCCCTGCTATCTGTCTTCTACAGCAATCTTCCACACTCTGCTTGGGAACATCCCAACTAATTGCTCCCTTCCAGCTTTGCTTTGATTTGCCCCAGATGTTGCCAACCATGTTTCTCCCTTCCCCTTGGCTTCCACTCCATCTGTTTGAGTTAGATCCAGCACAAGAGGAGCTCCTGCTTTCCTACAAATGCTTTGGTCCTATTTTAATTAAAGGGGCTGGTCACCCTCTAGCACAGCAATATGATTATTAAATGCCTTTATCTCAACCAAAGGAGTGTATGTCAAAAAACTGTAAGGAAGGCAGAAATAAATAATTCACTGCAGGAATCTCATTCTTTTCAAGTGATATCTTAAGCCTGCTATCTTCAGCTCCAAAAGAGGTATATATGGCTAAATCTCATGCTGAAGGCTAAGTCCAAGCAGCTGGACTTAGTCCAGAAGGGTCTCCATGAGCTCAAAGCACTTAGAAAAGGTGTCCTGCCACCTGAGACCACAAGAGACTCTGTAGCCACCACAACTGTAGTACAGCCATACTACATCGCTGTTCCTATGTCTCTTATTTCCAGGGTGCAACAGCTCTTCAACTTGCCAAGCAATGAGTGCCCACTCTGTTCCCTACACCAGTCATCTGGATTCAGAAGACACGATGTAAAAGCTGGCATTTGTGGAGCATGGGCAATATGGATCATGCAGTAACAGCCCCTATATCTCTACTTACTCCTCCTGCAGTGGCACCTCGCTGGCTCTGCTGGAGCTACAGCCTTCGGCAGCCTTGGGGATCCAGGATGGATTTCCTCCACAGAAAGCAAGACAATATCCAGCTTCCAGGCAGTTTGTCAGAGAGATTCCCAAACAACCAAGGCCTTGAACCCAGCATCTACACATCAGGGAGCTTTGTTTTCAAAACACTCCCAGAGAGGAAGCTCTGTTTGAAAAATATGGCTCTGCAGCATAGCTCCCCGAGTGTCCCCTCCAAGCCAGTTATCACAGGGACAGAAGGAGTTGCCAAAGAACAGCAGATCCTCTCTTTTCAGTTCTGGCACTTATGCCAAATCCCGTACTCCATGGCAACCACACTTTCCATTTACCATCAGAGTGTATAAACTGGATGCTACTGGATTAAAGAAATAAAGTGCAAACATTTGGAATTTAATAATGCACTCATACAGCCTCAAGACATGTTTCTAAAAAACAAGCAGATACGCCGTCACAAGCTGAAAATAACAAATGATAGTAGAAGGCAAATACAATATAGCAAGATGTGCTAAAGCACACAGTAATCACCATAAAGCAAGCACAAACAAAACTTGAAAAATATTTACAGAGACAACTTGAAAGCGCTACTGAAATAAGAAGCAGCTCAAGAAGACACATGGACAACACATAAGACCCCTTTACTGCTAAAAAATAGTAATCAGTTGTGTGGAAGACCTCATCATTACAGACAACTTCCTCTCGGAAGGAAGAAGAAAGGAAGGGGGTTTTAATTACTACAATAAAAAGTAAGGATATAAAAGGTCTAGAATAAGATTTCAAAAACTATCTAAACAATCTAAGAGCTTGAGGTTCATCTCCAAAAGTGAGTCAGGGACTTGAGAAAACCTCCTCACTAGACATGATGGTGAGAGCTACTCAGGGAGTGCAACGCACCACGGCAGCCAGTAAGGACCACATACTGCTGGTCCAACACCGACCTTTCATCTTACCAAACCGCACCAGAGGTGGGAGCTTCTCTGAGGGCCAGGTGGTGCGGCCGACACAGTCCAAAGTGTGGAGCAGCCCCAGGACGGCACCTCAGGCACGGTGCTCCCAGGAGAAAACCAGGACGTAACCCCGCAAGTGAGACAGGGCAGGGATGGCCAAGCAGGAGTCCAAGCTCTTCTCTTCCCAGCAGGGGTGGCACTTCAGTGGCAATCCTGTTTTCCAGCCCTAATGATGTTTTATTTAGCTACCCATTTCTTACGCTGTTTCGGTCTTCTCCCCGTCCTTACCTCCTTTCATTTGAACCATGCAGCTGTAATCCACAGTCACCTTCTTTCTCTTTTTATTGTCTTGTCCATTCAAGGAAAAATGTACTTATCCAGACTGCAAAAGGTTATGACCCCAAGCCATCAAGGCTTCATTTTACTGTGGGCAAGATCCTTCTGGCAGACCAATTTCATACTCGGTGTTGGAGGCCGCACCTGCTTGGCAAAACTAAATGCAGACTTGCCAAAATCGCTTCTCAAGAGCAAGGAGAAGAGACACAGGAGATCAGACGTTGACCAACACGCTCCAGAAGCTCAAAAAAGCCCACCACTGCATTGTAAACAGCAGGCAATTGTGCCCTGTGCTCCTTTTAAATAGCAGCGTGGAAGCATTTAGTTCAGCAAGCCAATTTGGTACCAGCTTTTTCCAGGCCGTGTGGCCCCATCTGCCTATTCCAGTTTAGTTTAGCTTTGACTGATCCCAGTTACATAATTGTACCCTTAAGCTCCTAAGTTGTAAGGTCAGTATCAGGTTAAACTGCTGCCGTGTAAGACAATATAGGCAAAGCCTGAACTGTCCTACTGCCACACCTATTTTTCTGTCCATCTGATGCAATTCCCAGCTCAAAGCTCGGCAGGAGATTTCCTTTCCTTCTCGCATACCTCTTCGATTTTTTTTCCTTCCTCTGCCATTTCTCTCCCAGATTATTTTTACTTTTGTAATACACTCAGGAAGATGACAAAAATGAAAGTGAGAAAAGCTAAATTGACAGGAATGTTTCTGTACCATCATTTCAGTACAGGCATTGAATGGAAGTGTTTTAGGCAGCACATCATATGGCCTGTCAGGAGGACACTGAACCACCGTGAAATGGGGCAGAAAAAGATAATGGTGTTTTACCAAATGTTCAATATTTTTAAACCTAAAGTGAAATAACCCACAAAAGCAGACAGAGCTCAACTTCAGAGCAGGTCTGTCCCGACAGCACACTGTCCTGAAGGTAGATACCTTGTGAGCCCTGGGCTCCCTAATGCTGGAATATGCAGGCAGGCTTGGTTAAATGAGCTGGCAGCAAACTTACCTGGCAAGTAGTTACTGAAACCTCCCTGCTGAAGTTCTGCTAGAGCACCGTCAAGCTGTCTCTGCAAAATACTTCTATTTGAGAAGGGTTCGGTTGGGGCTTTTTTGAAATTTCACTGACATCTTTTAAAAAATCACCCCGGCTTTCTTTGCATCTGTGAGACACCAACAATGTAGGGGCAGCGTAATGCTCGGGTATGCCTCACAGAGTATTGGCGCAGCAACAGCTTTGGAGAATGATGCAATGAAAGGAATTGCTCTTCTCGTAAGCCCGATTCAGCCTTGACACTGGAAAGCATTGTACTTTCTGCAGTAACCCATCAACTTCTGTTCATTCGAAGGTATGTTGTAGCAAAGTGAAGAGATAAGAGTTTTCATTCTACTGTGGAAAGAAATGCCCTGCCAAGGGCTGAAAATTTCCAAGGACAGAAATTCCAGAGCCCCTCTGGGCAACCCATTTCAATACTTAACCACTCCTGCTGTGAATGGTTTTTTCCTTAGATCTACTCAAAATTCCTCTTGCTGCAACTTGTGACTGTCGTTGTGCAACTCTGACAACACCCAGCTCCATCTTCTCCTTGGTCCCCATGTAGGTAGTAGAAGTGGAATTACATCCTCCCTTACTCTTCTCCAGGCTGAAACAAATCTCAGCCTTTCCTCGTGCATTAAGCACTCTCATCCCCTCTCATCAGCGGAGGGTCTTGATGGCCCTCCACTCCACTTGCTCCAGTATGTCAACATTTCCCTTGTACAAAGGAGCCCAGATGTGGACTCACAAGGGCGAAGTCACTTCCCTTGGCCTGCCAGTTACCTTCTTGCTTATACAACCCAATATGCATGTGTCCTGTTCTCCACATTACGCACCTTCCACCGCTCACTAACTTATCTAACTGGTTTTCCTCTGATCCATGTGCAGTGGTGTAATTTATCTGCATTTGGGCTAAAAAAGAGGTGGGGGGCTCTGTTACATAGTTCGCTCCAAGAAAGGAAAGTATGCTCATCTGTCACATTCACTCTGCCTCTGTTGAGGAAAGGTTTATGAAACAGAAAGCTTCCATCCGAGCCTTGATGGAGCGTGGAAATGGTATGTGCTCAGTCCTCAAGCAGAGAAAAGGATCAAGAAGCATTTTGGACAGTCTGCCAGAGATTTTTCAACTATAGAAATTTACCAGTGTAAATCGTACTAATTATTCTACTAAAAAGTTCCTTTAAAACCCTCCACACAGGTTGACTGCCAATTACATCTCATTCCTTTAGTGAATATAGAATTAAGGCATGTTACCCCTGAAAAAAGTAAAACTTCTAACTGTGTTTATTTAAGTAATGTGGCTGTCTAATTCCCCCAGCTGGCTACAGTTTGTTACCCACTCTCTGGCGCAGCCCACTTTGTATATCATTTGCGAATACGCTGTCCCCTTCTGAAGACCTATGAGACATGTCCCCATGGCGCGCTGCTACAGGAGCTGTCACTGGATGCAGAGACACGAACATATGCTTGAGAAACAGTAGTGAAACAATGAGCAAAAGGCACACCATATTTTGTCAGCAGGAATGTTATGAAACAGCCACAAGAAAACTCAACCATATTGTTCTAATTTAGGATAGAGTAGATAGGGTCTTATTTTGGAACATGAAAATGTAATCTATCCCAGTCTCTCTTTCCCCACCGCCCCTTTCAAATAACAGTCTGCGCTGTCATCCACATTAAATTAACAGCTAAACATAGCTGACTTCCAACCAGGACATTAGAAGGATTTAGCCTTCCTATATACACATACGCTCACAAAAGAAATTATGGTAATGAGACTGGGATCAAAATATTGCCCAGAATCCTGTTAAAATTGAGGGCAGGGGAAAGGGAAGAGGGATTTCTTTATGATTTAAGAAGGATAAATATGAGATACGCACGATCAAAACAACAAAATTTGAGAAGTTACAGCAGATGTGTTAATCCGCGTTCTTTAGCTTCAAATTCTCCCATTTCGCATAAGTGTCAGCTTGTCCCAGAGCTTGACGGCACTGTATAAAGAAACAATTGCATATCTTCTAAAAACAGAAGATGGTGAGATCTCTTGGACAGTTTGCCCAAAGACTCTATTGTGCCTAAACTCTCAGGGGAATACAATTCAGAAAGGTTTATTCAATAAATTAAAAGAAATACCTCCTATGGGAAGCAAAAGACATAACAGAATGAAAAACATTTCCTGTAGAAGGAATATTTTTAGACTTTTAGAGAGAGAGGCAAATGAAAAGGGAACAGAGCACTGCCAACCGGTTTCTCACCACATTACTCTCAGTAGGGTGCAACTCAACTGAAATTACCCTTTAGAGAAAAAAGAAAAAGACAGTGCTCAAAAACCATCTTTCTGTATTACAACAGTGGCAGAAAACAAAGCGATAAAGCAAATAAAACCTGAAAATAGCAACGGAAAAATTTGTATTAAGTCTTCCTCTTAGAAAAACAGTTATAGATGTTCGTGGAGGTGTGGTCCCATCACTGAGAATCGAATCCAGGAAGCCAGTCCTTTGGAGAAGCATGACTCTGAGGCAGTGCAAAAGTAATCTTAATGACACTATAAAAAAATGAATCTTTCATTTGTTAGTAAAGTCTGTATCGTACTCTGTACTTTGCTGAAAACCATTTTGTCCATTTATGAGACAAACCATTTAGGAGAACAAAAGGACACATTAACATTTGGCTTGGCCAATCCACATGATAGGCTACAGCTACAATAAAGCAGCTTTTTTTTTTTAGTATGAAATACAGGTGATGAAAGCAAGAAAAAGACACATTATCTTCCTTTTTCACGTTTGGCATGGAGGATAACTGAAGATAAACATAGCAAGGACAACTAGAAATGGATAAAAGACAAGCCCAACCTGAAAAGGTCTGAGTGCATGGAACAGGAACTCAAAAATAAACAGGGGAGAAAAGAGAAAAGCAAGATCTACCCAAAGTCCTAACAGGTTCTCAGCAGCCACAGGGAGAGCTTCTGCATGGGACTGAAGCCTCATGTGCATCCTCACTAAGTGCAATGCTCAAAAATCTCTTTTTGTCGTTACACTGTGAAACAGTCCTTATGGATAAATACCGTAAATCAGAAGGTCTTTGCTCTGAGAGGACGCAGAAGAGAGAAACTAGGAAGATCCAGAAAAGACAGTTTTGGTTTCACAACTTGGGAGGCTGATGCAAGCTGTTCCCATAGCCAGGACTGTGCAGATGATGGCCCAGGGATGAGAGCTTTAGGGCGGGAAACTGATGTTTGTTTTTATGGGCCAAAGTACCTAACCTACTTAGCTCCAAAAACACAAACATGTGGTACCCCACATCTGGTTCCAGTACGACAATGTGGACAGTGTCAAGCACTAGAAGCTCATCAAATCCTTCAAAAACACTCTTAACTCTCCCGGGGATTTACTACCTCCCTGCTGACACCCGGAGTGGAACAGACGTGGAACTTGAAATAGCCAGTCTGTACACATATAGGAAAAGCTGAAACTCAACCAGAAAGCCTGTGCATACACTTCCACTGATAGGTATTATTGCTACAGTATAAGAATAGATAAAAAATAATAGACATTATTTTGAACAAACACAGCTTAAAAATCTGCACAAAACAACAGATATAAAAGTTTTAAAGAGAGGTGAAGTAAAATTCCTAGGACTGAATGACAGCGAAAGGCTTTGCTTCCTACCTGATACTCTGTTTTGACTAGTAGTCTTCACCCACCAAAAGTAACGCACACACTTGTGTACTCTGTCAGATTGAAGTCCAAGTACCTTGCAAAATTGGACAATGAGTAGCAATGTCAAATTCCAATGAAGTCTGAATCTCACCCTTACCTCCTTATTGCCCTCCTTCCAGTTACTGTAAGCTGAACGGAATATTTGGCCTCTCCTCCCACCATCCAGACTCCTGGTTCAATTAAAAACCAGTGTAACCCGGGATTGTTTTAAAGCATAGCTTTAAAACATCAGCTTAATTCCAGTGACCTTACGTTCCCAAATACTAAGCCACACAGCCAGAAAATAAACTATGAGCAGCATTATATCATGTTTAATGAGACTAAGATAGTATTGCCATTATAACCTTTATTTCCATTACCTTTTTACGTTAAGATTTCCAGTCCGCAACTCTGACACTGATACGATCTAGTTACTACTACACCATCACGAGTGTTCAGCCCTACTTGCTCAGAACGCCCTGCTGGTTTCCATTATGATATTTACATCTGGAAGGAAAAAAATCCCCAAAAACATGCTTAATACCTATATGCTTATACAGTCATAACACTGCAGAAGAGCAAAGAGAGACTCCTGAAAAGTTCTCCACCTGCAAATTGTCACAGCTGCAGTTCTTGCTGTACAAGAGAGTCTGCAAAGCTAAATGTGCCACAACTCCCATCATGAAGTCAAGACAGCAGTCTGGGTTGTTGATATTTTAGAGGCTGCTCAAAATTACTTTTCAGTCTCATTTCTATTATTTTCACAAGTTCCTTTCCCATTACTTAAGCAATGCACACTCAGGGAGAATTCTGTCTGTCCTAGCTGTCAACTCCCATATTTTCACCAAATGTCTTCAGACGTAATTTAGTTGGGAATGGGAAGAGTGCCTTTGCCAAATTCAGAAATGTTGAATATATTTAGTTACTTTTAATGGCATTCCCCTTTATGAAACCCACAACATTTCTGCCCACCAAATTTTGCAACTACAGAACTCTTACAGCATTGAATGGGATAGATTTAGGCTGAAACTAATTTGCGCATCCTGTGTTTAGGGTGTCTTACGGAAGAAAATGAAGCAGAACAGTTCAGTGGTAAGTATCAGCACACAGTTTTTTACTTTAAGAAACAAAAGCCTTCCAAAATACAGTTCAGACGCATCTCATTAAAAGGTCCCCCTCAAAGGGAAAAATGCAAGTTAGCAATTTTGGGGATAGGGAAGCGTCCCATTTTTCAAATGTTTGGAGGAAGACCAAAAAACCAAGGTGACAAAAAGCTGTTTAAACATGCTAGACCCCCATTTTGCTTCCTGGAAAGTTAATCAGGGCTCTACACAGGAATACATTCAAACCCCTCTTCCATCCATATAGAAGAAAGTCTGGGTTAGGTATCAAGGTGCTTAAGATAAATATAACAGATACTGAGCTCACGCTTCAGCTACATATCACTCTTCAGAGATCATTATGGCAAAAAGATCAACTAGTGCTGATGGCAATTTAATACATTCCCTGTGATTCCTTCCCAAAGACGGACAAATTTTCCATCTGAAGGGGAAACAATTCTAGAGCATCTCATCATAACAAGCCACACAATAAACACAGGCAAATGCAGAAGCAATGCAGTAAGGCTACAGCAACTGGAGAGCAATAAATACGACATTGTCACAAGAGACTAAATGTTGAGGGGGTATTCCACTAAAATATTTGCATGTATAGTGTTAAATTAGTCTATTGGCGAGTACTGACCTTCAGACGATGTGAACTATCGCAGCCTTCAGTGGCAGAGCCTTACCCCCAGTTCCAAGTGCAGCAGCTTTGCTTTTACACCTCAAAAGCTTCAGCTTAACCCCTGGTTTGACAAACATGCTGTCAACACCGCTTGAAGTGCAATGCCTAGTGAAAACCAGGGAAAGGATGTCTTTGTTTACATATCTCATGCTAGATCTTTTGAAAGTGATGCAACACATACACTTCTATTTCATGTTTTCTTCATGCGTCCTAACAAATAGGAGAAAACTGCCTTTTTTCTCTTTTTTCTGTAAGTAACATACAATTTGCAGAATATACATCAGTCAATGCTTACTAGTTGAATAGGGGAAGGAAAAATAAAGAAAAGCTCTCCCTCCTCTAAATTTACAATGAACGGGTTCTGCTCTTGCAAACTTGATTATGCGATCAGTCCATTCTCTCCCCAAAACAACTTGTCCCACTAACCTCAAAGAAAAATACTCATTCAAAGCACCCAAAGATATATATCCATATGGGAATGTAACCTCTCAGTTTGCCCAATTTTTAAGAATTTTGCTTTACCCTTTATCTCTGAAAGTATTTTTCATATATGTCCTTCCATCAGCATAGTTTTGAAGCAAGCACTGGCTGTAAAAAAAGCAGAAAGAAGTAAGGAACAGCAACTTGGAAAAATTGAGTAAAAATGAATTTGCAAAAAATGGTGATGCTCAGGGGAAAACTTTGGCAAGCAAGGAGATATGGAAAGAGGGAAACTGAGATCACTTTCCCAATGGATTTAAACTCTTAAAGTAATCAAGCAAGTGAATTTCCGGAAGCTGACCTCCCAAGGCACCCATCAGCTGAAGCTGGTGTTGTGAGCATTCACTACTTCCAACAGCCATGCCCTAAATTATTGCTCCATAGGACTCAAACAGAAGTTATAAAATAATTTAGCTACACTAACGTTGTTCTGATGTTGCAGATGAGCATCTCCAACTATCCTTGCAGCTAGCCACAGCTTGGCCGGCCCGCGGCTCAGAAGACACCAGGATGACTTCTGGCTTCTCCCCCAAAACCCGGTGAGGAACCAGGGTGACCTTCCCTCCCGCACCATGGGAAACCCCTCGCCCCATTGTGCTTGACAGAAAGCCTCCCCGGGCAAGTGAGCAGGGCGATCGCGGGCTGCGCCAGGAGGAGGAAGAAGTGAGGGAAGAGCTGAGCCACCTGCCCACTGCAACCCAACAGCGCCGAGGAACAAGTTGCAAACTCATGATGGTGCCTCCTGCTTCCCGGCCACCAGGCATGCAAGCGGGAAGGCTGCAGATGTTATGCTGCCATTATTTTAAAAACAGCTCTCCCCCCTAAAAAGCCTATTAGCTGGTTAAAGTTTAATTAGTCAGTAACACACGGAGTATGACAGCAAAATAATCAGGCCATATAAGTTTAAGTGTGTAGATTTGGTTTATCATACAATGAGATTACTCAGATACATTCATATCATGTGCCATATTTCTTATACCAGTGCTGCGGCCTTCCATTGTCGTCTTTAGGACAGAAAAATAAGCAGAAGAATTAACACAACCTGAGACGTCACACAAATCTGTTCATTTTGAGCAATTCTGGACTTTGCACCTAGCAAACATATTCCGGTCAGTCACGGTAAGCATCCTTAACTTGTACAGGACTACTTACACGCTTAAGCATAAAGGTATGACTCTATGACTAAATGTTGGCAGAATCAAGGCATTGGGTATCTCTACATGTTTTTACTACCTTTTTCCATGATCTTTAGTTTACTTAGAGAGTCACTTAACCTTATGAAACACTTAATGAAAGCATAATAGTCATAACAGATTTAATTTTGTAATTGAAAGTGAATTTTCATTAAGGAAAATGGTTTAAAGGGACAGCTGAGATCTGATGGGAACTGAAGACGAATACTTTTTTCCCTTGTTAAAAATCCCCTTTGGCTTTGTCCTGCTGAAACCACTGGAAATGTTGTCACTGATTTCCATAGACCCAGGAACAGGTTTCTTATTAAAGCAGCTTATACATGAGCAGACAATAGAAAGGGTAAAGAATGCCTGTCAGCGAAGTAAAGTTCTGCTAGAAATAATCTTTACAGTTGTACAATATTCTTGTGAATAAAATTACATGTTGATAAAGAAGAGTCAGATCACCAGGGATTGAGAGACACCTCTGTCACACGACGCTTCACATCCAAAAATCTATGGATCCAGGAATATAGGCCTAACACCTTTCTTTGTGCAAAGCCTTTAGGTGTGACCTGCTGCTGACACTGGAATTCCCCCGTGCACTCTGGCATTCCATTAAAAATTATTTATGAATGGCCGCGTGAACTGAGCAGCAACCTTTCCCTCCCGAGGCCCGTAGGCAGGGTTGTGGTATAAAATGCTGAAGTCAAAGAACTACAAGAAAAAAAAAAAAGGTAAAACAAACAATCCATCCTTCTCCTGGCCTCATATCAAAGCTGTTATGGACATTTTGGCCTCATATACAGAAATCACAGATCAGCTGGTAAGGGAGTGCTCGGTACAGGCTTTAAAATCTGAATAAAGCGGGGCCAGGCGCTCCTGCCCTGCAGCCCTGAAGCACTGGGCTGCCCTAGGACAGGATTCGCACAGCTCGCATGTGCTGCAAACCGCATCTCCACCACATCCCTCTGGACGCCACCACACAGATCCAGCTTGCGACAGGTAAAGGAGGTCCTGCTCAGAAGTTATTCTTTCAGGGGGTTCTGAAGAGAAAATCTCCATGGCATTCTTACTTCTCTTTACTGCTCTAGAGCTTAAGGTAGGGGGAACAATATAATTCCCACGTTGTCTCCTAAAATACCTTTTTTTAATGCATAACCCTGTTGCTTGCACAGTGGCTTCAGAGAAATATTTTCCAAAAAGTGCAATTATACTGAAGGTGTCGGAAGGGAAAGAAAACAAGTTTTGCAATGAACACTTCTTTTATTCCCCAGCTAACAGGATGGGAATTTTTTAAGTACTCAAAACAAAACCTTCCATGCTCATTTTCAGCTTTTAGTCATCTATTCAGTTGTCTTTTACAGCCGAGTAAAATCATCGTTGTGATGTATTTCATTTTCTAAGTTGAAAAAAACAGAACTACAGATTTCCTACTGAGAATGCAATGATTTTGATAATGGGACCTTTTAAAGTTACAATATTATAAATAGTTATTTCCCTTTCACCCAATAAAATGTGCTTTTTTCACCTCCTCAAGCACACTTGCTTTGCCACAGCTAGGGTGAAGCCTCAGAGACAGAGAATCCTTCACTTCCTAAAAACTAAACAAGTCTTTTTCCAAGAAAGACTAAATAGGAAGCAAACAACTAAATCCTTTATGAACGATGCTATTTTATTATAAAACCAAACTGAATGACCATTAGGATGCATGCCTGCAGTAAGAGGGTGACTATGATCAAAATTATGTATGGGCAATTTCTTTTAAAATATAGGTCAAAATCATTTATACGTGTCATTGATATATAACTTAGGTATATGTATAATGTAGCTATGTGCATAACTATATATATAAAACATAGTTATATGTACAACAGTTATAACTAAGTTAATATTTGTATAACGCCTTGAAAATAGAAACTCTGAGCAGGTATCAGGTTATACGGCAACTGACATACGATGCCCCAAATTCACAGTGACGATGCTGACCCGCCGCGGGACCCAGCTTCAGGTGCGGCGCACCCTGCTCCTACACCGCAGCCCCACCACCGTCACTGCTGGCACGACGACTGTGACAACACGTGTACCCAACTGAGGGCTCGTGGAGCGGGGTGGCCCGGCCACTTGCCCAGCCAGGACACGGGGACCTGGCACAGAGGCGCAGACACTCGCTTGTCCTCACAGCACTGGGCTCAGACCTTCCCAAAATTATTCTCTTACAACAGAATCACGTTAGGGTTTTTTTTTCTGATATAAAGGTGATTATTTTTTTAAAACTACACTCACACGTATGTCTCAGTTTACAAATCAGGCCTCACCAACAGGAAAGATGCCTCCAAAATACAAGCCCGCACTTCGGTAGTGTAAACACCCATTTCTTAAATGTATGAAAGATACTTACCCAGGTTCAAATGCCAAGTAAACAACAATCTGTCACATGTGCTGTAACGTCACATGAAACTGCACTGAATCAAATTTGATTATAAATTACACCACTATACTGCAATCATGTTATTAGTAATATAATACAGCTCCCCAAAAAAAGGTTTGACTATTAAAAAATGCTAGATACGCACCAAATTAGGAAAAAAACTGTACATTTGAATTTGCAGACCGAAGATGTGCTGTGCTACATGGTTTGACGACACACAGATCTGAAAAATATGCCCCAAGTGTCCGACACCTACGCGTGGATTCCGTGAAAACAGGGAAACCCGCTCACATTTGCAGATCAGAGACCGTGCTCCGAGTCTTGGACTCAGTCAGGAAACTCTGCACAGGAAATCTTACGTATCTTATACTTTTTGATGTTCCTTAACAAATCGTATGTGGGCAAGCAGCCAACTCACCCTTAATTAGCGTGAGCATCTAAAGGTCATTACCCACTGTCTCACTGGAGGTTTTTTGTCACAGACCCTGCAACTCCCACAAAGTTCTTTGAAATCATGACTTTTTAACTATCTTAAAATTCAAGCACCGGGATGAAATATTGCGAAGAGTAACTTCTGATCACAAGACTTTAATAATAATCCATTTTTGAAAACTCCTAAAAATTTTTGCTGCCTCTTTCAACATTAGCCAGCATCATGCCCAAAGTCACCACCCAGGTGCTGACACTCCATCCCAACTGGCAGATGTTGACAGCTCCTATACCCCAAGCTAACAGGAGGACACGAGGGCTCGTTCTGGGTAAGAGGCAGCCCTGAAAACTATTTTTGGTAATCCTGTGCTGTCATGGTGCCTAGTTTGGCTTTGGATCCCAGATCACTGTGTAAGGTAATGATTTTTTCAAGGACTTCCGCATCCCACTGGAACAATGGGGCTGTTTTGTTGATAGATTTAGTTAGTATAGGCTCTTTATAATAAATACATCTTGAATGGAAATGGATATAAAAGGAAAAAGGCTGCCTTCCAACCCCAACCCAGAAGCTCCAGGAGGCGCTACTAAACCGTTAAGCGGGAAACCTCATCACCACAAACAGGATGGAGAATTTCTTCAAACAAAAAATGTCGTCTTCTCCTGCTACAGAGGGCTACACATAACCAACTCGCCGAGCAATCACTTTCAAGAAACAATGCCACATTCTTTGAATACATTCGTCCACATGGTATGGCATCTGCAGCCCAACATCGACGACATCCAAGTTAAACGAATAAATATTTGCATTGCAAAGTTGGATTTGTCTTGGAATACGATCGCTCCTCATGTGGTTTTGACACATGTGCGTTGTCAAATAAATCACAGCCCACTGGGTGCGCACATTAAAAATAATTTGTCTATCTTGTTAGACGCCATCGCATACTTCAGTTTATGAGGTGTGAAACTGGGAGGGGAAGGTTCTACATGCCGGGGACAGCTATATACGGAGTGCGTCGAGGGAACATCAAATGCCGCCGTCCGCCCTGCCAGCACCACAGAT